>JBBGZY010002199.1:0-470000 GCA_037952925.1 Lithobates clamitans
ATGCAAAAAAAATGTGAGAGAAAAAAAAAAAAAACCTTTAAATGATTAAAAAAAAATATATATATATATATATATATATATATAAGTGCTACTTGATAAAGTGTCCGAAACCAGTTCATACAAATGAATATATCTCAGTCCAAGCCATTCATAAGAGTATATAAATCAAAGTGCACAATAGTGTCCAAACAAATAGCAGGCAATCCTCATGCTGTTTTTTTTGAAAAAGTGCTAAATATTCCTCATGCTCTTCTTATGAGATGTGCACATTAAGGCATGCTGCAGTGCTCTCCAGTGACCCCCAATGGATAATGCGCTCACCTTAGAGCGTGTGACACAGTAGCTAAACAGTGTCAAAACACGCATTAGAGCCACTCCAGGGGCTCACACAGGGTATGCTGGTGATGATCTGTATCTCGCTCAAATGGTGACATATATGAAAGAAAGGAGACTCATAGCATAATACCGCCAGGAATTTATTTGAAAAGCCCTAAAAACAATCCCTCCAGGAGGGTACTCACAATGCTTGGGTGCATCTGGGATCCCCCAGATGAAGGCACGTATACCCTGTGCCGAAGACGCGTAGGGGAGGGGCAGGACGGAGCTTTCTACACACAGACAGGCAGAGGATTGAACACCGCACCGCACGCCACAGGATTCATCTGTATTGCATGTTTTGGATAGGATGGTGCACTGACACACCAAAGCATTGTGAGTACCCTCCTGGAGGGATTGTTTTTAGGGCTTTTCAAATAAATTCCTGGCGGTATTATGCTATGAGTCTCCTTTCTTTCATATATGTCACCATTTAAGCGAGATACAGATCATCACCAGCTCACCCTGTGTGAGCCCTGGAGTGGCTCTAATGCGTGTTTTGACACTGTTTAGCTACTGTGTCACACGCTCTAAGGTGAGCGCATTATCCATTGGGGGTCACTGGAGAGCACTGCAGCATGCCTTAATGTGCACATCTCATAAGAAGAGCATGAGGAATATTTAGCACTTTTTCAAAAAAAACAGCATGAGGATTGCCTGCTATTTGTTTGGACACTATTGTGCACTTTGATTTATATACTCTTATGAATGGCTTGGACTGAGATATATTCATTTGTATGAATTGGTTTCGGACACTTTATCAAGTAGCACTTATATATATATATATATATATATATATATATATATATATATATATATATATATATATATATATATATATATATATATATATATATATTTTATCATTTAAAGGATTTTTTTTTTTTTTTTTTTCTTCTCTCACATTTTTTTGCATGGTGCATGTTACCATTTTTCATATATTCAATTCTGGATTATAGTCACTTTCTTCACAGGTGTGTGACACTGTTTATAATTTATAATAATTTTTAATATTGTATAGATTTATTTTATTCTTTGTTCACGTATTTATAGCCTTTAGCGCATACACATATATTTATTTATTTTGGCATATACACGGTATGGAACGTGGTTAGTGTGTGCAGCTGAATTAGGTTCATTTATTCACACTGAAGGCATTAACCCATTTGTGGCTCACAAGATTTTAGCACTACTGTTATGCCTTAGCTTGATCTTAGCAGTCAAGGCTATAGAGGTAAATCACCTGTACAAATCACACATGCTAACAGGCATAAGGAGTAATTTGAGTAATTGCTAGATCTGTTCACATAGGCCAGACAGTTCAAAAAAAGGCACACACCTAGTACTCATTTACTTTCATTTAGATTTTAAGCAATTCAAAGCTGTACAAATACCAGTATGTCTAGAAATACCACAAATGTTCTATTATTGTGAAAATACATTTTATGATAAATATAAGTTAAGACCTTTGGGAATATCCACTTTTTAGGATATTACTGTTTAGTAAGGGAAAGAGGTATACAATGTGACATTATGATAGGAAATATGACAAACTCAGACACTTTGTTTAGAAATGGTAAATCTTCATGGATTCAACAGATATTTTTTTGTCCTCATAGGAATCATCGTTATAGGATTGCTCGTTTATTAGTTTTTTTCAGGTGTGCTAAATGTGAAATACAAGGATTACTACAATGGCAGTTGGAACTGAGGAAGATGAACCCAAGGAAGAAATACAGTGTTATCAGATAGTCAAATTAGCAGATTCAGAAGGTGCCGAGATGCGTGATACGAATGAGTAAAGATATGTATCCACATGCACCATAAGAAGAGCTTTACTCCACTTAGATGTAAAGTAGTACTGTGGACCCTCTGGTATCATACTAGGTAGGGAAGATATGGTAGCGACTTCTCCATAGGGGTCAAGAGGAGGGATATGAGTAGAATCATAGGGGTCTGATAATGTTGAGAGATATAGAGAGAGAGAGAAAGAGAGAGAGAGAGAGAGAGAGAGAGACTGCCACTTAAAGAATTTATAAGATGCTTGATTAGTTTTTTTCCTTCTTCCTTCTTAGATGGCTTGTTTCCAGAGAAAAGAAACTAAGGAACACCTGTGATGACACTGACTACTGATAAGGACTCAAAGACCGCTCAAAATAGGCTTTCGTACCAAAACCAGTCTGAACTGACCAGATACTGCTGAAATCTCTTTTTTTGCAGTCACATGATGTAACCCACCTCGTAAACTGTTCCCTTGCTATTAAAGCAGGGTTTCACTCAAATGTTTAACTTAATCTTACCCCCTTCAGTTAATTGCATAGATGTTCAAATGCTGCACGAAAAAATTTTTTAATCGCTGTAATTACCTTTATATTTGACTTTATTGTGGCACTTCCTGTCTCTCCTCCCATTGGAGTAGGCGTGTTTATTGCCTTTGCCCGGCGCCGCATTGTCTCCTGGGAGCTTAGTGTCAGGCTTCCCAAGATTCAGTGCGGAAACAATGATCATGCGCGTGAACAAGCTGTGAATGAACAGCATTATTATTCAGGATTATTATTATTCAGGATTTATATAGCGCCGACAGTTTACGCAGCGCTTTACAACATTAGGGCAGACAGTACAAGTACAATACAATTCAATACAGGAGGAATCAGAGGGCCCTGCTCGTTAGAGCTTACAATCTAGGAGGAGGGTCAAGTTACACAAAAGGGTAATAGCTGTAGGGGGTGAGCTAATGGAGAAAAATAGTGCAGTTGTTAGATGGAGGCAGGATAGGCTTCTTTGAAGAGGAAAGTTTTCAGGGATCGCCTAAAAGTGGATAAATTTGGAGACAGTCTGGCAGATTGGGGTAGGGAGTTCCAGAGAATAGGCGAGGCTCGGAGAAGTCCTGGAGGCGGATATGGGAGGAGGTGATGGGGGAGCTAGAGAGCAGGAGGTCTTGGAAGGAACGGAGATGGCAATTAGGTTGGTATTTTGAGACTAGGTTAGTGATGTAGCTGGGGGCACAGTTGTGGATGGCTTTGTAACTTATTGTTAGGATTTTGAATTTAATTCATTGGGCGAGTGGTAGCCAATGGAGGGATTGGCAGAGAGGGGTAGCAGACACTGAGTGGTTTGTAAGGTGGATGAGTCTGGCAGCAGCATTCATGATGGACTGAAGGGGGGATAGTCTATTTAAAGGTAAGCCAATGAGGAGGGAGTTGCAGTAGTCAAGGTGAGAGATAACCAGGGAGTGAATCAGGAGCTTTGTGATTTCACTGGTTAGAAAGGGGCGTAGTTTAGAGATGTTGCGGAGGTTGAGGCGGCAAGCTTTGGAAAGTGATTGGATGTGGGGCCGAAAGGAGAGTTCAGAATCCAGGATAACACCTAGCACCCTGACATGTGGGGGCGGGTGGATGGTTTTGCCATTGCTCTTGACAGAGAAGTCCGGGGAAGAGGCACGTAGGGGAGGAAATATTATAAGCTCGGTTTTGGACAAGTTGAGTTTGAGGAAGTGGTGTGACATCCATACAGATATGTCGGTTAGTAAGTTAGTGATTCGTGAGGAGACTGATGGGGTGGGTTGAGGGGTGGAGAGATAGATTTGTGTGTCATCAGCATAGAAATTATATTGAAAGCCGTGAGAGGCTATCAACTGACCCAGGGAAGAGGTGTAGATTGAAAATAAAAGAGATCCAAGAACAGAACCTTGGGGACCCCAACAGAGAAGGGAAGAGGAGTGGAGGAAGTAGAATTGTAAGTGACACTGAAGGTGTGTTGGGATAGGTAGGATGAGTGCCACTGAAGAGAACAGTCATGGAGACCGAGGGAGTAAAGTTTTTGAGGAGGAGGGGGTGGTCAATCGTGTCAAAGGCAGCTGAAAGATCCAGAAGTAGGAGTACAGAATAGTGTCCGTTGTTTTTGCAGTTAGTAGGTCATTTGTGAGTTTTAAAAGAGCAGTTTCTGTGGAGTGTTGAGGGCGAAATCCAGATTGAAGGGGATCAAGAAGATTGTTTTTTAATGAGGTGGTCACTCAGTTGGTTGTAAACCAGGCGTTCAAGGAGTTTAGAGGAAAAGGGGAGCAAGGAGATAGGGCATAGGTTGTTAGGATTGGTGGGGTCCAAGGACGGCTTTTTAAGTATGGGGGTGACCAGTGCATGTTTTAGAGCATTGGGGAAGATGCCAGAGGTGAGGAGAGGGGTTGAAGATGTGGGTTAGAGAGTGTAGGATGGGGTCAGAGGGTGACCGTAGCATCTGAGAGGGAATCGGGTCCAGGAGACAGGTGGTTAGGTGGGCGATAGAAAGGAGTTTAGCAACTTCTTCTGTAGTAGCAGATTTAAATAGGGGGAGTGTCAGTTGTACCTGTTGACATGGGGTCTTAGCTGGGGGAGACACCTGTAGAGCGGAGATTTCATCGCGGATTGTATCAATCTTGTTTTGAAGTGATTAGCGACTTCCTGGGCAGTGAGTAAGTCAGTGGGTGGAGGCGGTGGAGGACAAAGTAGAGAGTTGAAGGTAGAGAAGAGTTTACGGGGATTGGATGAGAAGGTGTTAATAAGAGTTGTAAAATAGGTTTGCTTGGCAGTGTGGAGGAAAGAATAGTATTTTTGGAGGGCAGATTTGTATTGGTTGAAGTCTTTGAGAGACTTAGTCTTGTGCCACAGACGCTCAAGAGCACGACTACGTTTTTTGAGAATTTTAGTGTCATCTGTTTGCCAGGTTTGTAGGGGTCGAGGCCTGATTCTGCGTGTAGTGAGGGGAGCAAGCTTGTCCAGGGTGGAGGACAGAGATTTATTGTAGATATTGTAGATGAACAGCATTCACTGCATCCCGGAAATCAATGCTTGTGGACTTCACATGCCCACAAGCAAGATGGAAACAGCCAGCATCACATTTTTAAGTTATTCTTCAGTACGAAAACAGACAGAGGCGGAAATATTACACCCAAACTGAGTATTATTTTGGGATTAGCAAAGTGTCTCAATGCAAAAAAGTATAGTTATTCCTGCACTATCATGTATGGAAGAGAGAAAGATTAACTGGAAAAGCTGCCTACACCGGATAGGGTACACCCTGCCCCTATTAGTTATGACAAATAAATAGAGAATATGGTGCTGCGCTAATCCAATCAGGAAAAATAATACATAAAATTGTGAAAATGTAAAACGAAAGTGACAGTGCTAGTATCTACTGATCAAAATATCCTAAACTACTATAAAGTGACAGTGCTTATGTTAACGTACCAGTATACAACAAAAACTAGTGATATACCAAAAAGATGCACATGTGACCAACAGCATGTGCAGGTTAATAGCAGTGAGTGTAAGTGCAATAAACAGCCCAAATTTATAAAAAAAATAAAGATCTAAAACAGGGCTTGTAAGGAAATGCAAGTAATGCGCATACCAAGCACACATCAAACAAACAAATGAACAAAGTGACTAGTGCAAACAGGCAAAATATTTGTGACAAATGACTAAGAATGTCCAAAGATAAAAGTGTGCATATAATAGTTCTCTTGAGAGGAGTGAGGTGACTGGAACAAATATAGTGATGTTTTCCTCTTCGTGCAACACAACACACACTTGTAAGTAGTGGCCCCTTACCTGCAGGTAATGGGGTAACAGCATAGACCAATGTTAGGCATGGCGGCCCTTTCTCGTGGTGCAGGGGTTAAATCCTTCCAGATGGCGGGGTACCAACGTAACACCAGTAATGGGGGCGACAACCTTTAGTCCTATATACGCTAGCCTCATAAGGGAACTCCGTCCCTCCACGGATATAGACGGGGTCACCAATGAAAGCGGCGAGCTCGTATCTCCAATCAACATAGAGTGCCTGTCCCGTCACAACGTCCGCTCGTCCGAGTAAGGAATTGTGTATCTGTTTTTAATGTGAGTACCTTTGTATATTAATAAACCCAGCTTGTTGCCAAACTATATTACACTATGTTGGGACCTTCCTTTGTTCTTTCTCATTGCAGGTAAGGGGCCACTACTTAAATTTGTAAGTGCAATTGTTTTTGATTTGACATTAAACCTAAGCAATATTACGCTATACATCTCTCTCTTCATTGGTATATCACATACCTCTACCATTACATTGGAAACCTGACTACCGGAGGAGCAGGAAGGATATATCCAAGCCATTGATGTAGGATAAAGACCTTGCGTTTTTAAAGCTTACTGCTGGTGAGTGGGGACCCAGGAGGGGAGCACAGAGTGGCACTGGAATCCTCACAAACAGAAATTGAACACGTTTGACACTTTATTTGCATGGATGGACTTTCACTTGTAGCACCCTGGAGTTTAGGCAGGGTTGCTCCTCACAAATTTACTTGCCAGGAGGAGTTATGCTGGTTGATTGTTAGAGATCTATTGATTTCTCCCTAAGTTTGGCTTTGTTGCACTTTTCTCTTCTAGCACTAGGTAGCCGGGAACTTGGTGGTACTAGATATGAGAAGGGCAACCCAAGGTCAGGTTATGAATATGTAAGGTGTCTCAGCCAATGGGCAGGGGTTTTCTTGGATCCCTTGGCCTGCTGAGAGAGCCTATATATTAGGATGGAGTCAGGTGATCTATGTTCTGTGCCACCTGGACGGCTGTCTGGGTGAATTTGTGTCGTATTTCCCGGGCTGCTAGGCCGGAGATTGGGCCTATCCCGGGCACATCTGACTGCTAGGCTGTCTGAGGGCCTATCCAGAAGCAAAAGAGCAGTGCAGGGTTGGGACTGCGGCTTGAAGTCCAACCAAAAGTGACAGTTCTGTTGGCCGGAGAACCTGTCATGGTCGGAGGTAGAGGGGAAGCTGGCTGGTAAGGGGCTATCAGCCTTATTTGAAAACAAGAAAAAGAAAAATTGTACAGATATAGTGATAAACAAATATAAAACCAATAAGTGAAATAATGGGTATTAGTCAATAATTATCAGTCCAAAAAAAAAAAGTAATAAAAAAATTCAAAAACAAAATGTGGAAAAAACGTGACAAATGCAGTATAATCCTCCACCACCATTGAGTGCTCATCAATAATAACACTCAGTACCCACTCCCATGCATCCTAGTGGGTGACAGCCACACGGAGTCTCTGGTCAAAGTTTGTGTGATCCATCTCTGCTATCCACATAAAGGCCTTGGCTGGGTTATAGCCGCAAGCTGTTTCTTTGCTTGCCTCCGGTAAGCATGCATTCCTTATGGTGATCAGCACTCAATGGTGGTGGAGGATTATACTGCATTTGTCACGTTTTTTCCACATTTTGTTTTTGAATTTTTTTATTACTTTTTTTTTTTTGGACTTATAATCATTGACTAATACCCATTATTTCACTTGTTGGTTTTATATTTGTTTATCACTATATCTGTACAATTTTATGCGCAGCTATCTTTTTCTTGTTTTCACATAGGTGTATGTATTCCACTTATTATTTGCTGCTATGTCTGTTTTTTAGGCTTAGCACGGTATTCATCCTTTTTCTTGATATCAGCCTTATTACCAGGGACCACAGTGAGTAACTGCAGCAACTACCGGAGTAGTATTCTCACCAAGCCGGGACGGTGAAAAATCGGGAGACTTCAGTGGTAATCAAGCCAGGGACCCAGCCAGCGGAGGTGACACTTGCAGAGCAGCATTGTGTGTCAAGCTAGGGACCAAGCAGAGAAGCGGGGGTGATGCTTGAGGAAGATACCACCACGAAGATTAGAGGAGCTCAAGGGATTCAGTAACAGTGAATCAGTGGGTCTAGTGAGAGACCGGGAGCTCAGTGGGCTGCAGAACTTCAAGAAGAGATTGTAGTGGAAGACAAAGGAACTGTTAAAGATGGTTGCCATAGGAGACAGCATTCCTGCACTTGCAGATATGGTATCTTGCTGGATGCCTTTCCCTGCATGGCTGTCCTCCTGTTGAAGTCTCAGAGTCTGCCAATTGAACTTGCAAATAAGCTAAGGGTGTCCTGGCCCCAACCCTCTTTCCCCCAGAAAAGTTTGTTAAGAGAAATAAACTCTCTTTTGCATTCAAGAAGTGTCTGGCACCCAATGACTTTCACCATCTTTGCACCCACTATGCCTTACAACCCACTACATACAGAAGGATGTCAGCCATCTCTGGCCCTGGAGGTTCTCATTAGACTGAAGGAGGCCTGGGACCTTGCTACACACTCATGATTGCACTATTATGAACTTTATGATTCCACTAGCACTTTAATTATAGTTTATTTATTTTCATGTATAGGGATTCTTTTTAGTTTGCATTAAAAGCTTTTAGAGACAAGGTTAACACTTTTCAAAATAGGGTTTAATAATAAAAAGGTCAAAAGGGTGCAAATAAAATATTTTGAGAAAAAGGGTGTTACAGAGAAATAACGAGACAATAAAACAGAGAAATAAAAAAAAGTTGAAGAAAGAATACTTACAAATCCTGCTTTAGGCAAAAACAGTACTGTGGGTCTCACAAATCCTTTTAGGTGTTCCTTGGTTTGATGTTAACAAGACCTGTCAAACTGTCCTGGCATTCTTTTTTTATATGGGATCAAAGGGGTGTTGAGAGAGGCCATCTGACCAATTAAGCACAATTAAGCACACGGGGATTGCGATGTGGGCAGGCAGACAAAGAGATAGGAGCAGGAGGAGCAGACTAAACCCTCTCTTCTCTTTCGTTCATGGAGCGGAGGCGGCAGGGGAAGTGTGCTGGCTGAAATCTGATATTGACGATGTGCAACCCTGCCTGAGCAGCATCCGCGAGAGAGTGGAATTACCTGAGGGGCGCAACTGAAATCTGGGGGTGCCTAGCCACCCCAGCACCCCCTAGATCCGGCCATGTTCCATAGGAGAGTTCAGGCTGCAGGGAGGACACAGGCTTCACAAGGTGCTGCTGCTGCCGGCAGCGTGCTAGCCACAGCTAGCGTGGCTGTGCACAACCCCAGCCCAATCTTCTGCTAGCGCTGGCATGGGACAGGGAACGTAGAGGGTTCAGTGCAGGCAGCCACTGGGAGAGGAGCGCTGTCATTTGTTGACACAGAAACCTCGCTTCTGTGTTTACAGAAGACAGGAGAATGCGGCAGTACCTGAGGTAGTTTCGGCCTAAAAAAAAGCCAGACGCCACCACACAGAGCGATATGCCACGGCTAGCGTGGCTGTGCACAACCCCAGCCCAATCTTCTGCTAGCACTGGCATGGGACAGGGAACGTAGAGGGTTCAGTGCAGGCAGCCACCAGGAGAGGAGCGCTGTCATTTGTTGACACAGAAACCTCGCTTCTGTGTTTACAGATGACAGGAGAATGCGGCAGTACCTGAGGTAGTTTCGGCTGAAAAAAAAGCCAGGCGCCACCACACAGAGCGATATGCGTGCGTGGAGATTAGGGTATGCCTGGGCACACCCGGCACACGCCGCGCGCACGCCTATGTCTCTGCATAATGCAGGACCTCACGCTGCTGGGAGAAAACCAAGGAAGAAGTGAACAAAGAGTCACATGCCCACCCAGATGATATCAGAAAAGGGTAAATATAAAAGAGTTTTTTCCCACCTTTTATTGTCGCCTTTTTCTGAGGCTCTAGCTTTTCCTTCTCTTTAAATGTCAGTAAGTCAGCAGATTTCTGTACCTCTGGCCTTTTCATATGCCTTGGCAGGAAGCAGAAAGGAATGGCTGACAGCAGATTGATCGTCCCTGCAACCAGGAATCCCAACCACCAGGCACCCACCCAGCGTGTGTCCTGTGGGGAGATGGTCACCTCATCTGCAAATAAAACATTGACTAATAGATGTGTTTGTACGACCTTATGCTACCTTTCAATTATTAATGTAATTGCACTTTAAGACTGGCATTTTATTTCTGCTAACTATTTCTGAATAGGAGCTACGCACGTAATACTTTTATTAACATTGTAGCACCCTCCTAGGTACAGTAGGTGCTAAAAGAGAGTATAGTTTTTGGTCTTTCTGCTTACCAGGAAGATGGTCAGGTAGAACTTAGTGTGCTCTCTGCCTACCAGGGAGCAGGATCTATTGGTTATCTCTGCTCATTGTACCCAGGTGCAACTCAGCTTGTTCTGACTGTCCCCCACTGGTCCAATAGGGAGGCATATTTGATAGTGGGGGTGGACCTGGCAAGTGGGTGCACAGGCTTTGTTACAGCCCTGGCAATTGGCAGAGGGAAAGTGCTGCATTGCATTGTGGGATATATATATATAAGGCCAGAGTAAATGTGCTCAGAGTGAGTTGAGCTGGTGAACAGAGCCCAGGAGGGAGAGGGGTGGCTGCCCACTCCTCCATGGGGTCGGTTGTATGGCCCTTGGTGGTCAACCCAGGGGCCTGGAGAGAAAGAAGCTGAACCCAGAGGTCCTACAGAACTGACTGGAAGGTAGACACCATAACAGATCTGATTTGGCCTACTGTGAGTACAGATCTGTGTCTTTGGGGCCTGTTGAGTGAGGGCTGCCCCCTTCAGCTAGAAGAGTCAGTGGAGGGGTGTCAGTAAAGGGGATGCTAGAGAGTGTCCTGAAGATAATTTAGTGCATCAAGTGAGCTGCTAGTGAGAGTAAGACAACTTAACACTTCCATACATGTGGCTTTATGGTTCAAGCAGTTTGTCTGCTTTCAAAGATAATCCGGAGAGGCCAATTGAGAGTTGTCTTCATCTATTGTGAATAGTTCAAGTTGGAGTATCCCACTCATCCTTTCTCCCATCCAAGTTCTAAATAACATACAAAAACCCAAATACCCTGGATTGGTCTTTAAGTAACGAGCAAATGGGAGTAAGGGTGGATTAAGTGGGAGCTCCTAAGCAACCAAGCGACAACCCCTAACAACATAGTAGGTAATTCTCAGCAACCAAGCGGGAACCCCTAGCAACATGATGGGTATTCCTCAGCAACCAAGCAGGAGCCGTTTGCAACATAGTGGGAAATCCTCTGCAATCAAGCGAGGACTCTATGCAATGTAGCAGGAGCCCTCTGCACTCAAGTAGGAACCTTCTGAACCCAAGTGGCAACCATTGGCAACCAGCTGCAGGTAACCAGGGAGAGACCTATGAAGTCAACATTCAGCAAGCCCTACAGGGACAGTGTTACAACATTAGTGTATGTAAATAATAAATTAAATATACGGTACTTACCTGACACAAAAACACATTTGTTGAAAGTGATTTTTTTTTTCAATTCTGACCCCACTAAAGCTCTATACATAGGTGTGCACACAGGGGATGCCAGATGTGCTTGGGCACACCCTAATCCCTTCCTGTGCATTAGCATTATCCAGAGGCAACACCAGGTTGGCGGTTGGGGGTGCTAGTGGCCAGTGTAAATGCCCCATTATATTAAAGGCTATGTTCAATTCTAGGAATACGTTCCATCTGTATTTAGGATTAAACCCAATATGCTCCCAATCAATTGTCTCTCACCACCAGAGCCTTCCTCCTGTAACAGCAGGTGGTGTTCATATGTGTTTGAACTTTGGGGTGCACCCCTCAATGCAATAGGCTGCGCACACCTATGGTTCTATATAAGGTTTAAATTATATTACATTTGTTCTAAAGCTCACTAAAGTAGAAATAAAAAAATGTGTTACCATTCCGTGATTTCGGTGCTTTAAACTCACCCATATTAACAAAGCCAACATCAACATAGAGTTTGGCAAAGAAGGAACCCAATGTGAACCCGACTATCGGCCCAAGCAAACCCGCGACATGAAGAAAAGCTACAGGGTAGAAATAGAACATTTGTAAACACTGTCTGCACCATAAGATAGAATATAACTATTAAAAAATCATAATAAGCAGGCAAATAAAACAACAACACATACTTTAGGTATTTTTTTTTTTTACAACCTTGGAGGGGATTAAAACAGATCTAAAATCTCCAATAGTTACCGCTATTTAAATGGTGCGCTGGCATCTTCTTTCCAGCTTCTTCTGGGCACTGGTCTTGTGCATGTGCCGGAGTGCAGTCATCCCAGTACACATGCACAATGCTGAAATGTAAACTAAGCTGCACTTGCGCAGCCCAGTGTACATTCTACAGAAGATAGGCAGGTAGGTTTATTGTGCGCATCTCTTCTACAATAAGACCCCTTTCACACAAAGGCATTTTTCAGGCACTTTTGGACTAAAAATAGCGCCTGTAAAGCACCTGAAAAACACCTCCTCCTGCAGTTCCAGTGTGAAAGCCCGAGTGGCACACACTGGGGCGCTGCGCTGGAAAGACGTTAAAAAAAGTCCTGCAACAGCATCTTTGGGGCGGTGGAGGAGCGGTGTATACACCACTCCTCCACCGCTCCTGCCCATTGAAATGAATTGGTGCATTTAACCCTTAGCAGAATAAGGATTCATGAACAAACGATAAGAACGGGATTCTTTGAATCGTTGTGGTCGGGAGAAGTGTCCATGATCTCAGGCTTCCTGGGAGACAGAGGGCTGGAGATTATACACGCTGCTCCCGCCTAGACATGCCCATAAGTCTCCCCTAGTCATTGTTGTATTGGTTGTTATAAAAACTCATTTCTCCTGTGTTGACATTCACATCCTGCGTTGGTACATCCTGTGTTGTTATATCCTTATTTGGTCATATCCTATGAGGTCACATCCTGTGTAGGAGGCGATTGGCTGTTGGAGGCAGGGCTTCCTGTTTGTGTGTGAATAAAAGAACCAGTGAACTGCTCGGTAAGGGGTCGTGCTGAGATGAGGACGTAAGAATGTGGTAATGTCTGTTTACTGGGGAAAGGGGGAGACATGGGTTACTTAAGGATGCAATATACCAAAAGGCTGTATTAGCGCTTAATAGCGCAAGAGTATAGTGGAATATCCACGACAGTTTTTTGGCGGGCCATGGTAAAAGTGAACAGAACCTCCTTCACAATCGGATAATTAGGCTGTGTGATGTGCTAGGTAGGTTCTGCTTTGCAAAATAACAATTTTTCAACATTTGTTATAATTCCGGGATTTTTAGTGTATGTTTGTTATGTGTAAATAATCGTATGTTGTGTATGATTTGTCAGTATGAATTGGGATTATTTGCCTCTACTATGGGACCCATTTGGTGCAGCCTGGAATGTGTGTGTGGCTGACGATTGAATTTGTTTTAGGGCTGCCATGCAGCTTGGGGGAGGGGCAACCAGTATTGTTGATGGTCCTGGGTATCTGTTGACTTTCCAACTTTCAGAACAAAGTTATGTGTAATAAGCCTGTGATGTATATGAGAAATAGAAATGTATGAATTGTGATTATTACCTATGTATGGGTCGTGCCGATTGTTTACCTGACTCAAGACACAGGTGGTTTGTATTGAAGTAGTTTTGAAAGCTTGGTTTGAAAATGGTTGCTGCATATTCAAGTAACCCATGTGGAGGAAGGGGGAAGGGCGCCCATGCATTGTTAGGACATGTCTTGCAGGATTCTAGACAATAACATGGAGGAGTTCTTTTGTTTTGAGATGAAAAGATCAAGCATGCAAATAACATTGTCTTGGTCCTGTGTATCTGTTGACCTTCCAACTTTCAGAGCCAAGTATTGAACTTTGTTTGACAAAAGAGTGTATGTTTGAGCCGTGTTATTTTGTGGCGTTGTTGTTTCATTGGATAGCATGTGTTCCTATGGGCCCTGGTTGATGTAGCCTAAAGTGTGTGCCTATGGTTAAGTGTGCATTCACAATTGTGTAGTCAGTCCTTGTGGAGAAAGATTTTGGTTTTCTAGTGAAGAAATCTTGGTTTTGGCGGGATTACATACTTTTCAGTGGAACTGTTCCTAAAATGTTTGTAAGTGTTCATGTGGTGTCTCAGGTGTGTGGCTTTATGGAGAAAGATTCTAGTGAAGAAGTCTGATTTTGGCAGGATCAACAATTGCATTTTATGTGTTGGTGTTTTATTATGATCCTTTTGTAGTCGGCCATTTTGCCGTCTGCCATGCGGCCCAGCTCTTATTCTCACCATGCGGTCATTTTCCTCACCATGTGCTGGTGGCAACTACAATTTTGTGTCCACTGTGTTTGGTTGAAATTGCTATTTTGGTTTGTGGAGGTTCAGTTTAAGGCACTGTTTTCTTTTAAGTGGATTCAATCTTTTCTGTTTTTGTACTTTTTACGAAATCTCTACTTTTCACTGAAGTTACTAGCTTTAACTGAGTTTTTGTACTTTTAGCGGTGTGTGCTATTTTTATTTTTAAATGTTTGGGAGTTTTTTAGAGAGCAATTCATGCCCCGCCCACCTATTGTTTTGGGTTTTTAGAGCTGAGGTTTGTATTGTAAAGCCTGCAGTTTTTAATGTCTTGATAGACATAATATGAAGCTATTCAAGGCTTCCCTCCCTCTTCCCCTTCAGGTGTGCAACAGGAAGTTGGTGGGAGGAGCTTGGGGTCTTTTGACTTGTGTTTGGAAGGCCGAAATCATTTTGATTTTTAAATTTAATTAAGGTTTATACTGTAATACAGTTTTGGGTAGAGAGCAAACAGGAGGCATTCATGTTATTGTTGTAATATCTAGGTACAGAGAGAAGCCACATTGTTCTGTAGAGAAAGCAGTATACGGTCGTACAGCGCAATGCGCTTGTGTATGCATACACTGAGGGGTAGAAACCTAATTCAGGGGGGTGATCTATGGTTGTTGACGAATCATTTGGCCTAGTTAATAGTTGGTTGTTAAAAGAGTGGTACTCTGTAGTTCTGTGCCAAAAGTGTTGGGACAACAAGCCATAGAGTTGATGCCTTGGTTAGGGTTTCTAGTTGGGGGACTGGACCAGATATAGTGGTTGAAGTCCGTCGATCCACCATAAAAGAAGGCACCGGCGGGGCTCTCCTAAATGGGTGCAATGGTTTCCCGGGACGCAGGGGTGAGACGATAAGCCGATTCAAATCGCCATGGGTAATGGCAGTCCGTGCAAGGGAAGGAATGCGAGGCTTCCCACAGTCAGACGGTTGCACAGTACGTGAAGTCTAGTTTTGGGGAAAAGGCTATTAAACCCTTTAAAGATTGGCATATATGGTCAGAGGGTACGGTAAGGTATATTCCTTTGGAAGGTACTTTTGATGTCTGTAGGTACGAGACCCCAGAATAAAAAGACCTTGGAAGTAGATCGGCTGTGGCTTCAGAAATCTGTAATGATGAGTGAGTTGATGGATGTGTAGTACACGTTTTTGTGTGTTTAAAAATTCTCATGCCTGTTTTTGGACTTTGTGCGGCTGGTCCATGCAAAGATGTCGAGTTGCTCTCATGTTTTTCCCATTGTATTTTTTTCTATCGCTAAAAGAGTGAAGGTAGCATTCCATCTGGTTGTTTTGTTTTTTCATTTTTGTTTTTGGAGCTATGAAATATCTCCCCCACATTTGTATCTAAATGTTTGTTTAAATGTTTTTCTTATGTTTGTATGTGGTAACAAGAATATGTTTGAACCTAACGCGACAGCCCTCTTACGTGTCGCGGGTGTTGTATTTTAGTGAGTACGTGAAAGTAAGGGTTATAGAGGGTTTAGTTATTGTGGGTCTTGAGGAATGTCAGTGACAATTTACCAATGTACACGAATGTTGTATTGTTTACCATTCTTTGCAGGTTAAATATAAAGGATAGAGTAATAACTTTTGGGATAACTAGGTAGCCCACAAGTGTGTTTCAACTTTAGTCTGGTATTAATGTGGATCTACAGCTTATAAGGTAATTCCCCTAATGCAAGAGGTTCATGTGTGCTGGTGAAACTCGTCCAAGCGTCTTATGTCTTGGCCGATCGTGAGGATCTGATGGCGTGAGAGAAGGTAAGAATGACAGGGACAGCTGGAAGGGAATTGCTCACCAACATCGCATGGTTTCCTGCTTGTACACAGTGGGGGCTTGAGCTTATGAAAGGATTTCTCATCCATTGAGGATGGGATGTTTCATATAAGTGTTGAAGCTACAAGGAAGTTCCCATAGTCCAAGGGGGGTTTCTGTGAATACATACGAAAAGATTTTTATACCTGGATTGGGGATACTAGTGACAAAGTTCAGGCCCATATGGATAAGGTTTAGATCCCTGTAAGGCAAAGCCAGAGCTATAGCTAGTGAAGGTTAAAGCCCTTTTAAGGGCCGGGGAATCTTTGGGGATTTTTTTTATTTTGCAGCGGATCATAGTTGAAGGAAGTATATATAATCGTTATTTTTGTTTCTATTCCTTCTATATGCCGTGATGAGTTGCCACTGTTGCCTGATTGGACGAGTAAACAGAGCCTGAGCAGATGACGACGCCCTGAAGCCCAACCCAAGTACAGGACACAGAGGATCCCAGACCGACCGGCCTTCATGTCCTACTCTAGGTCATCCCTCCTGAAGAACAGATTCTACATGTCAGGCCGTGTTTTCCTTTTTATGGACTTATATAAGAATATAAGAAGAAGATCAAGACTCATCGAGGGACACATGAGAGCATATGACAAGAGGAGGGACTGTTGTGGAAATTTTATGAAGATGTATTTTAATATGTATTGTCATAAGTGTCTCCCAGTGTTAGCACTCCCGCAACCCGCTCTAAAGAGCTGACTGGGGCAGACTGACGCTGGTTGAGATTCGTTAGGTAGTGGAAAGCTCCTTGGGGATGTAGGGAAGTGTTTGTGGAGTGGGGACATGTCCACCAGCAATGGGCCCCTTTGCGATGCACATAACGATCATCTGGGGGAGATGTGTTTGCTCTGCAAAGACATTATCGATTTAGCGGATGTGTGCTCGTGTCACCCCTGTGTGCCTGATCAACATATTTGTGGTGCCATGAGCATACACCTGCAGATAATATCTCGTCCACAAAGACAGTAGTATAGTCCAGGTATGCTTGTTCTCTGAACAATGCAGAATAAGGATTCACAAACAAACAATAAGAACAGGATTCTTTGAATTGTTGTGGTCGGGAGAAAGGTTCATGATCTCAGGCTTCCTGTGATACAGAGACAGGGAGCTGGAGATTGTACACGCTGCCCCCACCCAGACATGCCCATAAGACTCCCCTAGTCATTGTTGTATTGGTTGTTGTATAAATTCATTTCTCCTGTGTTGACATTCACATCCTGTGTTGTTACATCCTAATTTGGTCACATCCTGTGTAGGAGGCAATTGGCTGTTGGAGGCAGGGCTTCCTGTTTGTGTGTGAATAAAAGAACCAGTGAACTGCTCGGTAAGGGGTCGTGCTGAGATGAGGACGTAAGAATGTGGTAATGTCTGTTTACTGGGGAAAGGGGGAGACATGGGTTACTTAAGGATGCATTATACCAAAAGGCTGGATGGGCGCTTAATAGCGCAAGATTATAGTGGAATATCCACGACAAACCCACAAGTGATTTTTTTTTTACCACTACTATTCCTTATACTGGCTTCTGAAATTTACAAAAGCAGCTATTTAGAAATTGGATGAAAGGTTTAACACTGTGAAACACTTTTCGAAAGATAAATAGTGCATTTTATATACAACTATATAGATCAGATCAAAATGAGGGACAAATGAGGAGGAAAGAGGGGCAGGGGGACTTTGTTCTGAATGAGGGACAGTCCTTCTAAATCTGGGACAGTTGGGAGCTATGTAAATAGTAAACAACAACTCTAAAATAGATCAAAATTAACAAACAGATTAAGGGTACATTCACACCAGATGCGGTGGTACTGCAATGGGCAGTCTTGCCGCATGATAAGGCAAAATGCCTTGTCTCCTTCTCTGCCCTGTTCACACCACAACAGCTGGTGTGAACATACCTTAAGATCATATTGGGGCCAAAACCGTTGTAGCACCCTCGACCTAGAATAGGGGTACAGGTAAATTTAGTTATGCTGGGTGGTAGGCAGCCTTGCTAATTTGTAGTGTTTATGGTCAAATGACTTCTGTTCTATGTCTATTTAGTTGTGGCTTCTCCCTTTTGTCAGTAGGTGGTGCTGTTGCCTTTGACATTCATTTGATTAGTTACAGTACATTCAAGTTATGGATAAACATACTTTTCTTAGCCAATCAGATTCGCTGCTATGAATGCTGGGAGAAGCTATTTATTGGAGAGAAGACAGGTGATTGAAATCTTCCCACTGAGGGCTGCGGCCTGGGTGGATGTGTGTAAAACAGTTCCTGGCTGCTAGGCCTGAAGCCTATCCAGGTGGTCGCCGGATGCTAGGCCTGTTGGGGGCCTATCCGGGTGTTTAAGCTTCTGCTGAGAAAAGCCTGCCAAAGATCTGGAAATGATTCTGAGAGGGATGGAGTTCTAAAGAAGCACCAGAGGTGACTCTTCACGGACTGGGGATCCATGAGGTAGCTGGGAGAACTTCAGGGAAGAACTCATCCAAAGAATTCCATATGATGCAGTGAGTAAAGTTCAGTTACTATGGGAGACAGCCTATCTTACAAAGTAAAGATGTGCTGATTAAACTTAAGGGCTCTTTTTCCTGTACTGCTGTCTACCTTACACCACCTATTTTTGTCTAAGGAGTCTGCCAATCTGCCTATTTGCTGATCGTTACTAAGGGTGTCCTGAGCCCTATCCCCTCTCTCCCACATTTTTCCTGTTCTGAGAAATAAACTCCTTGTTTAAGCATAAAAGTGAGAGGCGCCCAATTTATTTCTTGTTCATTACCCACCATGCCCACAAATCTGCACCCTGAGGATGTATGTCAGCTGTCCCTACTCCCGGTAGTCACCCTCAGACTCCTGGAAAATCGTGGTAGCCACTACATAGTTTTCTCATAAGGTGTAGGATTATTTATCTAGTGTGCTGTTGGGTTATGTATGTACTGTATTTACAGCATGTCATGTATAGAGGCAACAAAGGATTTTACCCAAATAAAGAGCTGTGTTTTCAGTTCTGGCAAAATCATCAATATATGAAATACCCAGAGGGTTGATGGGAGTCTCTCCAATTCCACGCAGCATGTTCCCAATTAGGATGTACACCCATATGTAGTTGGTTTCCTTGCCACAATCTGAAATACAATGGAACAACAAGATTGAATGGGCCATGAACCCCTGTCAAAAAAACTCTGGAAGCATAGTAAAGTGTTATTGGATGCATAATGTGCCATGCTATCTAAATATGCAATCAAGTAGATGTTATGAGTGGTAGAGGGGCTATTTCAGTACATGGGGGGGCAGGGGCCAAGGGGCAGTTTGTTCCATGTTCCCATTCTCCCACTCTACTTTCTGGTCATAAAAATTATGGGGTTTACCTTGCTATCGATCAAATTAGTTCATATTGATCCCATCAGCAGAATTTGGGCAGTCAGATGTCTGACAACTTTTGGATAGGATAACCTCTGGGAACTTGCAGCTCAGCTGTGACTGGTACAAGTTCAGTTATTAGCTGGAAATTCCTTGTTTGTTATTATGCTTGATATATATATGCATGATGTGTAAAATCAACAAAGCCATGGCCTTGACCTCCCAACATAAAGAGTTTCAGTATTTATTGGGATGGGGAAGGTGCTTTCATTTTTGGTTATCAATAATAAAAAAAAACGTGCTGTAAATACCTCCCAAACAAACTCCCAATTACTTTTCCTTAGCCTGCTGCTATTACAATACACCCCCCTGTGCTTTAAAATAACCATACATAAATCAGCGCTAGCTTATATTTTCAATTATATGTAAAAGTAATTATAGAATTTACGGGTATGCCACATAATTTACACAAAGGGGTAAACATACATTAAAGGATACCATCATCCTAAATATGACTAAGATCGAGGAGTGGGGTTAAAAGAGGAATCAGAGCAAGGACCTCTCCAATAGCGTCCTGCCTCTTTTACAAGGAAAACGGACTGTTACGGTACCATAAGGAAAAGACTTAATTTAAAAAAGC
Source organism: Lithobates clamitans (assembly GCA_037952925.1). Classification (NCBI taxonomy): domain Eukaryota; kingdom Metazoa; phylum Chordata; class Amphibia; order Anura; family Ranidae; genus Lithobates; species Lithobates clamitans. The sequence continues at coordinate 20,114 of JBBGZY010002199.1, forward strand.
ATAAATTTATTTCAAAACATGGTAAAAAGTCCTACAGGGGACATCAATTGTACATATTCATGGTTTAACATGCATAGACAATAATAGTTGTGTTACAACATTGTTGATACTGAGTTGGTATGGCTAATGCCCACACAAATACATGGACAGAGATTACATGGTGTGATACTTGCAGACGTGACCTCTACGTTTCGCGGTCACAGCCGCTTCTTCAGGAGGCGTCTGATAGTATGTAGTCTATGAAGATGAAAAAACAATACAGTATCAACATGATAAAATACATACATAGTTTTACAAAAGGTACATGATTAATATTGGAGAACATATTCGAAATTTAAAGTTTTAGAAATTGCACTCAAAAACTATAACCATGAAGGTTCTCTGGAGCGATATTGTGAGACGCCTCGTAATATACTGTATTGTTTTTTCATCTTCATAGACTACATACTATCAGACGCCTCCTGAAGAAGCGGCTGTGACCGCGAAACGTAGAGGTCACGTCTGCAAGTATCACACCATGTAATCTCTGTCCATGTATTTGTGTGGGCATTAGCCATACCAACTCAGTATCAACAATGTTGTAACACAACTATTATTGTCTATGCATGTTAAACCATGAATATGTACAATTGATGTCCCCTGTAGGACTTTTTACCATGTTTTGAAATAAATGTATGCTTTTTTAAATTAAGTCTTTTCCTTATGGTACCGTAACAGTCCGTTTTCCTTGTAAAAGAGGCAGGACGCTATTGGAGAGGTCCTTGCTCTGATTCCTCTTTTAACCCCACTCCTCGATAAAAGTAATTATAGCAAATGCCTATCAAGTATATGCGAAAGTTCCTGATATAGTGCTCTAATAAATCAAAGAACAAATAAAAATATATAAATACATAGCAATAGAGAAGTATGTGGTGCATCAATAGTCCATAGTGCACAGTCCTCCTTCAACTCCCCAAAAGATTCCACCACATGTACAGTTTTGAAACAGATTGAAGGCATATAATATTATCAACGGTACAAACAAATGGCAACTGCTACAGCCTATAACTGGCCTTAAAGTGGTTGTTAAGCCACTACAATAAAAACATCTCAGTTATAATGGAGAGCACAACCAATGTAACAGTTACATTCCCCGCATGCGCCAGGAATTTAACCATTTTTTAAACTGTCAAACCGATGGGTTTAGTTGTACTTTAATATCTAGTACAGTCCTCTTTGTCTCAATTATCCTGACCGCTTTAGGAATTGAAAAATAATCATATAAAATGACTGTGTATATAGTCCAGGATCTTAGTAGTCCAGGCTCTGCAGTGAGGCCTGGTTCACACCTATGCAGTTTGCTTCTGATCCATTTCTGCGGTGCTTATTGTGGTGCGCTTTGCATTTTTGCATACATGTTTTTGATGCGTTTTGCTTTTTCTGGGGCCAATTTGCTGCTGGGCAGATTAAAAAACGCGTCAAAAAGGCCTCCAAAAAAATCTCCATTGATGTCCAAAAAATGCACCGTTTTTTTCTGGATTCACACCAGGAAATGCCTTCCAGACTCTATAATATATGATTATAGAGGCCGGCTTCCTTGCATTAATCAAGGTAGATACCACTGAACCTGACAGTCTACGCTTCTTCAGAATGTGGGTCTCAATAGCCAAACCGTTAAATTTTGCTTTTGTAAGGTAGGATAGAATACTGGTCCCTGCAAGAGCAGGTCTGGACTTGGTGGTAGGGTCCATGGGTCCCCTACCGCCATCTTTATGATCTTTGCATACCAAGATCTTCTGGGCCACAAGAATTACTGACTTCCTTTCCTGCAGAGAAGTCGTGGAAGCAGCAGAATAGGAGGAAATGCATAAACCAGTGAAAACTGATTCCAAGGGACCACCAAGGCACCCGTTTCGCATGCTAGCGGATCCTTTGTTCTTGACACAAAGTTGTCGATCTTCTTGTTGATCCTGGACGCAAACAGGTCTATGTCCGGGATCCCCCATCTACGGCATATTGCCAGGAAGATATCATGGTGAAGGGCCCATTCTCCCGGGAACAACTGCTGGCGCCTACCAATTTTCTATTCCTGGAATGAAGACTGCTGATAGACAAGGTACATTTTTTCCTGCCGAAGTTAGGATATGATTCACCTCTCTCGGGCCGCACGACTTCTTGTGCCCCCTTGGTGATTGATATAGGCCACTGCTGTGGCATTGTCGGATTGGATCCTGACAGGACAATTCCGCAACATGAATGTCCAGGCCCTCAGGGCTAAGCGCGCTGTCCAAATCTCTAGAATGTTGATGGGCAAAGTCATTTCTGATCTGGACCATTTCCCTTGGACAGTTGCGTCTTCTAGGACTGCTCCCCAACCCGAAAGGCTGGCATCTGTTGTTACCACCTTCCAGGTAACTGCAGATTTTTGGCTATCAACCACCAACTGAGACTCCGGCGCACCTTTGGAGACAGACTCAATGGGAAATCTAGAGCTTGAACCTTCTTGTTCCAAGCCGATAGGATACTGTTTTGCAGCAGTCTCAAATTAAACTGAGCATAAGGAACGGCCTCGTATGAAGCCACCATCTTTCCCAACAACCTCATGCAAAGCCGAATAGAAGGATTCTTCTTTGCTTTGACCACCTGAATCAGTTCCTTTATGGCGCTGATCTTTGCCTGGGACAAGAATACCCTTTTCTGGGCTGTATCTATGATCAGACCCAAGTATTCTAGTCTCCTTGATGGTTTTAAGGAAGATTTCTCTAGGTTGAGAATCCAACCTAGGTATTCCAGGTAGTTGACTGTGTGTCACGTACCTGGTGGTGAGCCTGGCGTGTAGAGGAAGGCCTCTCGTACAGCTCCGGCTCGTGAGCCCCTGATAGTAGGACAGCAGACTCAAGAGCACTGCGAGGTAAGAGTGCCTATGATCAGTCCAGAAATCTGTACAAGTAGATGCCAGGTACCCATGAACAGGAAGCCGGAACCAGCAGGTAGCAGGAAAGCGAGATGGTAGATAGGCTGGCAGACTTGGCAAGAGGCAAGCGGAGGTGCACCACAGGAAGCAGGAGCTGTAGCAGGCTGGACGGCTAGAAGCAGGGTCAGACGAGCCGGGTTGGCAACAAACAGGCAGATCAGGCATAGGCAGCAGGCAGAGGCGTAGTCAGATCACAGGCAGGTTTTGGCAACAGATGGGCAGATCAGGCATAAACAGCAGGCAGAAGCTTTGTCAAGTCACAGGCAGGTTTTGGCAACAGGTGCTAGGTAACAGGAACTGGAGGCAGAAATTAGTCCGTAGGAAGCCAGAGGTCAGGGCAGGAAGCAGGCAGAGGTAGTCGGGAGCAAGCCAGATCGGTAGCAGGAGTCAACACACACAGAAATCAGGATTCAGGTAAATGCTGTAGACCAAGCAGCAAGCAGCCAGCGTTGAAGCTCCATTTAAATAAGCTGACTGGCATCAGTAATGGTGACAGGTGCGCGTTCGCCCATGCACATTTGCAGAAGTGCCTGTGGCTGTTCTGGATATTCTTGGTTGGCGCCTGCACACAGGTATGCACCTGGAGATGGCAGCTGTACTCTGCAGACGTCTTTCCTGACACTGTGGTAACCATACTTTGGTCTAAGCGGGCTACCGACTGGTCTATCAAGAGTAGATCGTCTAGGTAAGTTCTAATCATTATACCTTGGGCCCTTTATCTGGCCAGAGGAGGGGCCAGGACCTTTGTAAACACTTGAGGTGCAGTAGCTAGACCGAAAGGCAGAGCTACAAATTGAAAATTAAGATTTTCTATCTTGAAACTTAGATATTTCTGGGAAAATAGGCACATGGAGGTATGCATCCTTGATGTCGATTGATGCCAGAAGTTCTCCCCCTTGTAGGATGGAGACAACTGATCGGATTGACTCCACTCCGTGAAAAGGTTTGAATAAAACCCCAACCCCTGCTCTTCCATGGGGACCACCATGATCACTTTTTGAGACAAAAGATAGTCCAATGCTTGAAAGAGAGACTTATTTTTCTCTGGATCCTTGGGAATGTTTGATCTGAGAAAACGAGGTGACGGGAACTCTCGGAACTCTAGTTTGTATCCTAGAGTGAATTTTGTTTTGTAGGTTTCCTCCCCCAGGACTTTTTTTGTCCCTGGGGTTGACCCTGAGGTTTACCTCTTGAACCTGACGGCGGAGGGCGTCGTGACAGCCTGGAGACTGATGCCCCTGGCACTGGAGAAGGAGCTCATTTAAATAAAATATGTTTACTCCTTTTCTTAACTGGCAAAAGGGTACTTCTTCCACTAGAAATTTTTTGGATGTATTTACTTAAATCATCCCCAAACAGCCGTTCACCACGGAAAGGAAAACTAGCCAGGAGTGTTTTGCATGGCGCTTCGGCTGACCAATTTTTCAACCATAGGATTCTACGCATATGCACCAACCCAAGGAATAACCTTGAGCACCTGTTTAAACTGGTCTTTTAAGGATTGATATACACCAATTGCTGCCACCGCAGGTTGAGTCACTGAACCTGCCAAAGAAAATGAGTTTAACAGGAATTCCAATTTCTTATCAGTTGGATCCCTAAGCATTTGAGCATTGTCTACCGGACAAGTCAAACTTTTATTCACAGAGGATGTAGCAGCGTCAATTGCTGGTATCTCTCATTTTTTAGTGAATTTTTCCTCCATGGGATAAAGTGCTGAGAACTTTTTAGGAGGAAATAAATGCCTATCTGGGTGATCCCACTCAGAATACATAAGCTATTCCAGCAAGGAATGGACAGGAAAGGCATGCACAGCTTGAGGAGGCTTTAGCGAATAGAAACAAAACGTGAGCTTACCAACCGACTCAGTTAAGGGTAACATAAATGTGGAGCGGACCATTTCAGTAAGAGATTGCACCAGCAATCTTTCAGATTGTGAAGCTGAAGGAGGTCCTTCCACAATTGACCCCTGAGAACAGTGGCGGCCCGTCCATAGGGGGCGCCCGGGCGCTGCCCCCCCTCCTGTAGTCAAAAAATAATAATTTAAAACGGCTCCTTTAAGAAAAAAAAAAAAAAGTCCTTTAACAAAGTGCACTGTGGTGCCGGACGCAGTGCACTATGGGAAGCGACACGTCAATGCAATCAGGAGATTGCAGACATGGCGCTTCATTTGTGTGCTATTAACCCGCCTTACGGCACAATACAAAGCGCAGAGTATCTTCTGCCCGTAAAATCAGTGTGATTCTATGGGTGGGGTCACTTCCGGGTTTCGTGAAACAGACGAAAGCCGGAAGTGACGTTGGCAGCTCCGTTCTTCGGCCCCGGCGGAGCTGCAGGAGGAAGGTAAGAGAGCATGCCGCTACTCAGCATAAGGGAGGGGTTCCGGTCTGGTTTATGTAGCGGCCGCAAGGAGGGTGAGCTCCAGCACAGCTGCATCTTTCCCTCTCTTCCCCATTCCCCCCCCCTCCTGTCTCACACTAACACTGAAGCCACCCCCGAGTGCCTTCCTATACACAGACAGAGACAGAGGGGGAGGAGAATGGACATCGCATCAACAGGACGTGCTGATCTGAGGTGAGGTCTGAATACAATATGACACTTGCAGGGGAAGGGGGCAAGTTATCAAAGAAAGATACTCACAGTGATTTGGGGGGCTGGAAGAGGATGCTGTCTGTGCTAGGGGCCACTTTGGGAGCAGAAAGGATTTGTGCTAGAAGGGGGGTTGAATATAAAATTAGACCCCCCTTCTAGCACAAATCCTCTCTGCTTCCAAAGTGGCCCCTAGCACATACAGCATCCTCTTCCAGCCCCCCAAATCACTGTATCTTTCTTTGATAACTTGCCCCCCTTCGCCCCTTGTTCAAAGAGATGCTGGCTGCTATTAAGGAGACAATCATGGTGTCTGGGATCAGTGCACACAGTGGCTGCGATTGATGACACAGTGGCTGAGTTTTGATGACACAGTGGCTGAGATTGATGACACAGTGGCTGCGATTGATGACACAGTGGCTGAGTTTTGATGACACAGTGGCTGAGTTTTGATGACACAGTGGCTGAGTTTTGATGACACAGTGGCTGTGTTTTGATGACACAGTGGCTGCGTTTTGATGACACAGTGGCTGCGTTTTGATGACACAGTGGCTGCGTTTTGATGGCACATGGCTGCGTTTTGATGGCAAATGGCTGCGTTTTGATGGCACAGTGGCTGCGATTGATTTTTTTTCAGAACTTTTCAGTTTGTTTGCGCCCCCCAAAAAATTTTGAGCACAAGCCGCCACTGCCTGAGAATGGGAGTCATCAGCCTCTTCACAGTCCCCTAAGGGGAATTCATCTTCTTCCGCCCACAGTTCCTCTGTTTTGAGGGTCCAGGGTAGTGGAAGGGGACCTGTCGCGTTTTCTACCACTCTGGGAAGATGCGATTAAAGCCGCTAAACTTTCTTCCAATCCCACCAAAGCTGAGGAAAAAAACTCCTCAGTAATATAGACAGGGGCTGCAGTGTTGGAAACAGTTGCAACATTTGACGGCCCCGTAGGCTCACTCTGACTAGGCACCCCAGATCTCTCAGGGGAGGATGACAATGTAGAGATGAGACTAGGGACTTTAGGGCCTCTTTTAGGCCCTTTTTTGGGGTGTTTCTACCTCCCCTTCTGACCATAGCCTGATGCACAAACGCAGAGGTACTGCCAGAAGAAAATGCACCCACTGCTTGAGCAAATAGTCTAGCAACTGCCGCTGCTATTAATGCTCAGCCTGATGCTCAGTAAATGTGCCTAGGGAATGCCTGTGTCTCCACTTACATGCCCCCTTCTGCTCTAGTGTCCCTCTGTCAGCTGCAGTCTGCAAAATGGAGCTTTTTATTATGCAGTTCCATGCTGGACGTTGCTGCACGCAAATGCCGTGCCAAGCCAGGCCCCCTCCTTCTTCCTACCGCGCCCCTTTTTTTTTTAAAGACTGTTTTGTGCACGAGAGCAGGCTTCCGATCTGACTGTAACAGCGTGTATGTGTGGGGGGGTGGTGGAGAGGACGAGAGCAGATGGCAAACCTCCGCGCTGAGGCAGTGGAAGAACAGAGCGGCATCCGCCGATCGTTCTGGGCTTCCCCCTACCTATCCAGGAGAAGGGGAAGAGCTTCTGCCCAGGTGGGGGGTGTTTTTGGGGAAAAAAATCCCCCCTGCAACATCTTACCGGAGGCCTGGGACTGCTTAGCCTGAGGAAGCCTGCAGCTTCTGCTGACACAGAGCGGTCTATGGAAAGCATGAACAAGGTACGTGCTCTATACAACCCCCAGTGGTGACTTTAGGCATGACAACATTTACTTTTAAAGGAGACAATCCATAAGAAAATTTAAAATTCCTTAGGAATTTCCACTTACCTTATCCCGCCGCAGGGATTCTGTGGTAAAACCAACAGACCCAATCTTCACCCCTCATGGCGGGCTCCGTTAAAAAACCTTTAAGGACCGGGGCCCCTTTTTATCGGGGGTTCCACTCCCCTGGACCCATATAGCACCCTGCCAGGAAGCTTTCTGGCTGAAAAAAACAAAGCACTGGATCCCGGGATCCAGCTCTCAAAAAAGAGAAGTGTTACGGGCTAAACCTTGTTTCTTCCACCACGAGGCCCAGGTACCATTCAATTCGGCCTGAAAAGACACTTTGAATGGATCTGGTTGCATAGCTTGCCCCAGCAAAGGATTATTTCAGTGGAGCTCAGCATAGCACATATTTACTTGTGACCAACACCTAAGACACTGGCGAAAAAACTGAGGTAATCCCAGTAATGGGAGGGGTTATATAGGGAGTGAACTTCCTGTCTTGGGGTGTGCCAGTGTCCATCACCTAAAGGTGGCCTAAATAACCCATATAGTAACTACTATAGCTCTGTGTCCTTTGATGTATGATAAAGAAAGTCCCTGACCCTTTCCAAAAACGCAGGAGCTGAAAAAAAGCATAGATGTGAACGTGTCCCATAGGAAACCATGTTAAATGGACTGTAGTGCGTTTCTGCAAAAAGCACCGAAAAACGCACAGGCCTTAGATTTCTTACCCATATTCGGAGGCATATGATTGGCCATACATGGTGAAACGCTCCCAGTGATATTGCTGAGCGACGAAGCGTGATGAGCCCTTGTCGATTCATATTTATACCTGTGAAATCACAGAGATATCTGTTACCCCCTTCCAGATGAAAATAAATGACCCCTATCGCACACTACATAGACTTATGCTGGTTATCACATACAGTCCCATGAAGAAGTGCGGCATGGCAATAACGAAACTCCCCAGTGACATCACCAGACAGCCTGCTGCAATGATCCTCGGTCGGTGAAGCTTAGCCCCAAAATAGCTGACAACGGCGATCACCAGTACATTTCCTGATGGCAGAAGATGGGAGGGATTAGCACAGCGGTAAAGCGCAAGTCATTAAAAAGAATCCCACCACAATCTGATATTTACCCATTTCAAAACTTCCATCCACTATTCCAACCGTGGAGGAGGAAAGGTCAAAGCGGCGCTCAATCTGCGTAATTGAACTTTTCATGTAAATCCCCGAAAATGCTTTTGCAAAGTATGTGAAGGAAAGGGCAGCCAGGAACATCTGAAATATGAAGAAGATGATGAAACATTGAATAAACGGTCATCAAGTTGGTAAGTATTATTAGCACTGCCAAAAATTTGGAAGGAGCTGAGTGACCACAACCAAACTTATTTCACAGAAAAATTCTGGATTTTCATATTTGCAGCAATTTTAACAAGTATAGCCTCTAATTTTCCCATATTTTCTGCTTAGGCAAAATTTACCTGAAAAAAAAAAGTATTTTCCCATTTCTTTTGTGATGAAGTTTTTCTTTGTTATTTTTCTGTATATTTTATGTAGCGCCCTGCACTAGGCTGGATGAATTTAGTTTTTGTCTCTGCAATTTGTTTTCTAGGTCTGGTCAGGTTTATCACTGAAGAGTTTAACAGGGATCTTGTGTGTTTAGAGTTAAATGCCAGAGAAGAGAACAGGCACCAAAATATTAAAGTGCGGTAGCACATATCCAATGATTCCAAATAGCACATTAGAATCATGAGAAGGATATTGAAAATCATACATGTAAGAAACCACAAAGTTTTATACACCAATTAGCCATAACTTTATAGACCATCCACTTAATTTGACTGCCAAAACAGCCCTGACCTGTTGAGGCATGGACTCCACTAGATCTCTGAAGTCTCAATCAATGTTTTCTGACACAAAGCATGACAGCATACATGTATGGGATAGGCTCCGCCTCTCACCCAATCAGGACTGGGTCTACTATATTTAAATAAGTAGCCTCCCCCTAAGCAGCATTCATCTCTTTTTATCCTTAAATGCTCAGACAGTTATAACTACAGAAGTTTTTTTAATTTTTCCCTCACCCTGCCGGGTTCATCTGGCCAGCAGCACAGGTTCAGCCTCTTTCCTGTAGCAAAGTCCCTCTGTTCGGTTGTAAATCATCCATACGAGGGAGCCCCCCCTCCAGACCCAGGTGCTGGAGGGGCTGGGATACTGGTCTCTGGGACAGGTAGGACGCGACCCCCCCTCCCCCCATATGCTTGGGCAGCATGGTTCCCCAGTTGCTGGCACTTCACTCCATAGACAGGACATCCTTCTGGTAAAAATACTGAATGGCCAGAAAGCAAACTACAGCAGAAACATAAAAACGAGGACAGTGCCCTCTTCCAAAATGGCGGTTAACAGACTTCCTGTCGGCGGAGGTGTATCAAGATGGCATCGGGCCGACTTCCGGTTCGCTAGGAGAGAAGCTGTAAGTAATCAGGGAACACCTGAGAGAGGTACAAACCCTCCCCCCATGCACTTATAAGGAGAGAGATTGAACTATAACACTGCATAGCAAAGCATTGAAATGTCATTGTTGCCTGTTTGTGCTGTGTATGGGTCATTACATCTACAAAAGGTAAGACACACTCCTAAAACTTACTAATGTTGCAGCAGTATTAGAAGCTATAGCACAAATGTCTATGTATTGCAGTTTCTCAGAAACAACATGAGTTCTCCCAGAGACCAGCCACACAATATAAGGTGAGGGTTAGGTAAGTAATAAATACATTAACTGCTTGCTGTCCGCCCACCGTCAAATGACGGCGGAGCGGTGCAGCTCTTGTTCTGGGACGCCATCATATGGCGGTGTCCCAGAACGGGCGAGCAGTGCGGCGATCGTGGCCGCGCCGTGTTGCTAGGAAATGGCGCGACCCCGATCTGTGTAAAGAGCTGCGTCCGCGGCTCTTTAACCATGTGATCAGCTGTGTACAATCACAAACATGAAGATGCCGGTAATCCGCTCTCCTCGCCACACTGTGGCGGGGAGAGCCGATCAGCAGCATCTCCTCACAGGCGGACATGTAGGAATGTAATCAGGGCACTGATCATCAGTGCCCTGATTACAATAGTGAAATACAGTGTCACAATACAGCGCCCACCAATACCAGCATACAGTGCCCACCAGTGGCAGCAATCAGTGCCCACAAGTGCCACCAATCAGTGCCCATAGTCATGCCAGTTAGTGCTGGCAATCAGTGCTGCCTATCAGTGCTACCCATCAATGCCCATCACTGCTGTCCATCAATGCCCATCAGTGCCACCCATCAATGCCCATCAATGCCCATATGTACCGCCTATCAGTGCCCGCCAGTGCTGCCTATTAGTGCCCATCAGTGCCACCTATCAGTGCTACCTATCAATGCCCATAAATGCGGCATATTAGTGCCTCCTCATCAGGCCACCTAATCAGTGCCCATACCTCTACTTCGCAGGTGACACGGTGCGTGTTAGTACCTGCGACTGGGTGCAGTCTACTTTGGCGGAGTTGCGGGATGCCCCCTTATGTTTGTGGGTTGGATCAGTGCGGATAGATTTGGGCCAGCCAGTGCACTCAGGTCTTTGTCTCCTCTGCTAGACCTGGGGCTTTTGACGCCGCCACTGTAGCGATTTTTACATGGATGCTCCGTTGCTGTTATGCATGGGTAGGTTATGCTCTTTCCATTCACAGTCACAATGTACCAAATGACATACATGTGATACCTGTAAATATCATTTATACATGTTTGCTTTCCATACTGATATTATTATTTCATTGTACATTAGGTCTATGATCCACATTTCGTCTCTGATGAAGGGACATTACAATTAAGTCCCGAAACGCGTAAGATGTTGTGGCAAGACCATTGAATACAGTCTTTCAAACCTTGCATATACAGTACATTGTTGTATAGTTTTTTATACTGTATGATATTGTCCTTGTTCTCTTTGTTATATGTCGTTTTTTTCTACTTAATAAAATAAATTTCAAATTTTAAACAAGTTGCCGTTAAAGTCCCTTCAACCTCTCGGGGGTAATTTTCTTATATAACCTAATCAGTGCCCATAAGTGCTGCCTCATCAGTGCCCATAAGTGCCACCTCATCAATGCCCACCAGTTCAGCCTATCAGTGTCGCCTCATCAGCACACATCAGTGAAGGCGAAAAATTACTTAGTTACAAAATTTACTTACAGAAAAAAAACATTTTTTTCTTCAAAATTTTTGGTCTTTTTTTTTTTTTCTTGTAAAAAAAAATAAAAAAACCCAGCAGTGATTAAATGATTAAATACCACCAAAAGAACGCTCTATTTGTGTGAAGAAAATGATTAAAAATTTGTTTGGGTACAGTGTAGCATGACAGCGCATTTGTCATTCAAAGTGTGACAGCGCTGAAAGCTGAAAAATGGCTTGGGCAGGAAGGGGTGTTAGTGCTTGGTAGGCAAGTGGTTAAAAGAGAACACTTGGGCTAATCAAATTTAAATCTTTGCAGCCCTCACAGTCAATACCGTTTCTCAAAGAGGACAGACAGAAGCCCAAGCTCAGCAACAGCCCATTCAAAGACCCGCCAAGAGAGCCGGCATAGAATGGAGGATGCGCAGGCTGAGGAAGATACAGAGGGACAATGTCTAGGATGCGGTTTTAAGGCGTTACCCCAAAAGTTTTTATGCCGGGCATGCCTGCTGGAAGCCACAAGAGATAAGGAGACAGAAAAGGCTAACATGATTGTAATAATCAAACAGACAGTACGAGACTCCCTGCAGGAAGTGTAAAGCAAGCTTACACAGCCAGGGACAGTGTCCAGCCCATCATTAGCACAGAGAAATACCACAAGAGAATCTTCACTAGCGTCAGGCTCAGAGGATGAATCTCTGGCAGGAGAAGAGTCATTTCCTGGCTTTGCTCTAGTACAACCACTCGTAAGGGCAGTAAGAGAGGAGGAAATCGCACAACCTGCAAAAACCAGGAAATATTATCCTCAATTAAAAAAGACAATACTCTCATTTCCCTTGATCAAGGAAGTAAGGGAGGTCGTGTATGACGAGTGGAAGAAAGTTAACAGAAAGCCATCTCTATCAAACAGGTTTGAGAAAATGTACCCCTTCAAGGAGGAGGAAGTCCAGGCATGGGAAGAACCACCATTACTGGACGCAGCTGTCATCAGACTAGCTAGGCACGTTACACTGCCGATGGATGATGCAGTCTCCTTCAAGGACGTGTCAGAAAGTAAGATAGACATAGAACTAAAGAAAGTCTATACAGTCGCAGGGAGTGTCAGTAAGCCAGCACTGGCATTAACATAAGTGGCCAAAGCCATAACAGCATGGGCAGAGAATGCGGAGGCAGAACTGACGACAGACACAGGAATCACGTTAGTATCAAAGGTACTAGGCGAAATTAAGATGGCAGGCGACTTCGTTGGCGAAGCTGCAATCGATATGCTGCGGAGTGTGGCCAGAATAATGTTGTCGTCAGTAAGGGCGAGGAGAGCGTTATGGCTCAAGCCTTGGATGGCAGAGAGACCATCGAAAACCAATTGGTACCGTATTCCCTTTGGATGGAAAAGCCTTATTCGGTAGCAAACTAGAAGCTGCTATCTTGAAAGTAACAGGGGGTAAGTTAGGGTTGATTCCGCAAGACCTGAAAACCAGACGTCAGCGACAACCAGAAAGAAGACAATTTATAAATAAACCAAGAGAAAGAAGGTCATTTGGAGCAAACAGAAACGTCAGAAGAAGTTGGAGAAACCCTCAAACAAAGCACAACGCAGAAACCTTTTTGAGGATCCCTCCACCCAAACTGGCCTGGTTGATACCCGACTGCTTCACTATGCACGAGTTTGGGCGGAGCAGATCCAGGACACTTGGGTCATGGAAATAATTCAGGAGGGCCATCGTTGGGAATTTCTGAATCCTCCAGAGCTACCCCGGTTTACCCGCACAAAACTTCCCCGATGCCAACACAAAACACGAATAGTTCTCGAATATGTTCAAATACTATTACAGAAAAGAGCCATAGAACCAGTACCGGACCGCGAAAGATACCAGGGATTCTAGTCTCCTCTTTTCTTAATCAAGAAAAAAACAGGCGATCTAAGGCCGGTATTAGATCTCCTTGAGAATTGAACCAGTACATAAGGGTGCAGAAATTCTGAATGGAATCTCTATGATCAATCATACAAGCCATCGGCCAAGGGGAGGGGATGTTGTCCTTGGACTTGAAGGACATGTTCCGATCCATCAACAAAGGCACAAATATTTGCGCTTTACGATAATGGAATACCACTTTCAGTTTGTGTGCTTACCATTTGGCCTATCAACATCATCGAGAACATTTTCCAAGGTGCTACTCCCGGCCATAGCCAAATTACACAAGCAAGGCCTGCGTGTGTTCCATTACTTGGACGACGTCCTACTAGTAGCGCGAACACTTCAAGTCTTAACGGAACATCGGGAGGTCCTAGTCAGAACCTTGTTAAGTCTAGGTTGGATTATCAATTGGCAGAAAAGTCAACCAATACCCACACGAAGAATGCTATTTTTGGGGGCCATTCTGGACACGAGAAAGACACACAAGAGAAACACGGTGGAACTCCCTACAGAGAGGGCTACAACGTTAATCTCCCGACTAGAGGGAAGAGCAGCTCAATCATACATCTCGGCATTTCACTGCCTCAGACTACTAGGATAGTTAGCAGCCACAATTCCAATGATAAAGTGAGGATATTGGTGGATGAGGACATTTCAAGTTGGATTCTTGAAACAGTGGAGGTGCCGATCCACTAATCAGCAGAACAGGTTGTCCCCAATAATGAAACATTCCCTCAATTGCGGGCGGAAGCCGACCAATTTAGCGAACTGTCACCAACACAATCCACCAGTGCCAATAATAGTCACGTCGGATGCATCGGCGATGGGCTGTGGAGCACACTGCAGCGGGCACCTAGCCCAAGGCCGATAGGAAAACCAGTAGTAAGAGGTCTCCAACATAATAGAGTTAAGGGCAGCCTTCCAAGCACTGAAGGCATTCCAGGATCAGATAAGAGGGGCCAGTGTCACACTTAAAATGGACAACAAGGCAGCGGTAGCATATATACACATCAGGGAGGAATGCAGAGTCAAGCAATCCTAACGGAAGTCGCACCAATCATGAATTGGGCACTACAAAACTTAACAAATCTAAAATTTGTATACATTCTGGCCCCACAGAACTATCTAGCGGATACACTGAGCCGGAAAAAATTGGACAACAATGAGTGGGCACTAGACCAGACAGTCTTAATGGATTTGTGATCAGTGGGGTCAACCAGACCTCGACTTAATAGCATCTCAGACCAACAGCAAATGCAGATGATTCCTGGCAAAGGTGAAGTTTCCGCAGGTGGAAGCTGTGGATGCACTCGGCTCCAAATGGATCTGCACACTGGCATACGTATTTCCACCAATAGTGATAATTCCCAGACTACTGAACAGAATACGCAACCATCCAGGAACGGTGATAGCAGTCATACCTATGTGGCCATGCAGACCATGGTTCCCATTACTCCAAGCCTTGGCAATGGAACCCAGATCCCATTACCAGAAATACCAAGCCTCCTCCAACAAGGTCAAGTGTGGCACAGGAACCCTGCCAAGCTTCATCTGGCAGCTTGGAGTCTGAAAGGCAGAGACTAGGAAACGCAGGCTGTTCGGCCTCGGTCATCGAAACCTTGTTAAAAGCAAGGGTAGCAACAACTAATAAAACTTATTCTAGAATATGGGATAGATTTGACGCCTTTTCAAAATCCAAAGGATTCAATCCTCTGGCGCCTTGGGAAGCGCAGGTGTTGGAGTTTTTACAGGCAGGCCTGGAAATGGGCCTACAAACCAATACATTGAGGGTGCAGATATCAGCCCTGTTGGCGCTGACAGGAGTGAGATGGGCTACCCACCAGTTAGTACAACAATTTTTGAAGGCCTGTGACAGACTCCAACCTCAGGCAAGATCGTTTGTGCCCCTATGGGACCTACAAGTAGTGGTGTAGATGTTGTCCCAGTCATCATCTTTAGAGACTCGAACAACTTCACTATGGGATAGTACAATGAAGGCAGTCTTCCTCACTGCCATCACATCGGGCAGAAGGGTGTCAGACATCCAAGCTTTAGGGTACAAACTCCTTTACTGTTGTCACCTACCCGACATAGTGGTATTAAGGACATTACCACAACACCGACCGAAGGTAAATAAATCATTTCACAGAAAACAGGACATTGTCCTCCCAACAATGCAGAAAGAAGCATCCAATCAAACACACGAGTTAGATGTCGGGGTCACTCTAAAAACATACATACAGAAAACGGCCTCTTTCAGACGGGCTGAAAACCTGTTCATTATTCCAAATGGGGAAAAAAAAGGGCTAGCAGCGTCCACAAGGACTCTGGCAGTGTCGCTGTTAAGGACCATCAAGAGAGCTTATAAAACAAGAGGCCTGGAGCCTCCAACAAATGTAAGAGCTCATTCGACAAGAAGCCTGGCGGCATCATGGGCAGGAGGGGGTATCCCCACAAATTTGCAGAGCCACGACAGCGCCAACATATGGTACATTCCTTACTCACTATAAAGTTGATTCAGCAGCGTTAACGACCATAGAGTTTGGTCGTTCTGTACTAAGCAGAGTGGATAACTAATACATTTTCTTTTGCTTCAGCATATCCTCCCTTGTGGTTCTTTTAGGGTGTGCTACATCCCATACATGTATGCTGTCATGCTTTGTGTCAAGAAAACGAAAAATTTTATACTTACCTGACTGTGATTTTCCTTTCCTGATGCAAAGCATGACAGCATACAGGGTCCCTCCCTTGTGAGCCTCACATTTGAGTATAGTTACGAGAATGCCGCCTAGGGGGAGGCAATTTATTTAAATATAATATAACCAGTCCTGATTGGGCGAGAGGCGGAGCCTATCCCATACGTGTATGCTGTCATGCTTTGCATCAGGAAAGGAAAATTACCATCAGGTAAGTATAAAATCTTCAGTTTTTTAGCTTTTATTGTTCTCTCTGTGAACAACATGACTGAGGGACCGGCAGAGTGCAGAGGCTCAGATTATCTATAAAACATTAAATACTTGACCAATCCCTCCTTCCAAAATGACCAGATGACACATTTTATTTGGAGTTGAATGGCCATAGCAGCCTTTTATTACAAACCATTAAATACAACATTCACAAGAAAACAAGTTTAATGCATATTAGAGCTGGGCGATTTTCTCAAAAAAATAAATAAATCTGCGATTTAAAAAAAAAAAAACTCGATTCACGATTCGAAACGAGTTTTTTGGTTTTTTTGGACACCACGCCGGTCCCGAGAAGCTACGGGCAGGAGTTTTCAGGCGAGGCCGCGGCTTTGGCCTAGTCCGCGGCGTCCGGCCTTGCGGACTAGGCCAAAGCCGCGGCCTCACCTAAAAACTCCTGCCCGCAGCTCCTCAGGACCGGTGCGGTGTCAGCGCCGGTGCTGGGGAGATGCAGGCAGGAGTTTTTAGGCGAGGCAGCGGCTTCGGCCTAGTCCGCGGCGTCCGGCCTCACGGAAGCCGAAGCTGGGCCGAAGCTGTGGCCTGGCCTAAAAACTCTTGCCCGCAGCAGTGTCAGCGCCAGTCCTGGTGAAAAAAAAAAAAATCTAAAAAAAAAAAAATCGATTTGCTGAAATTTTGAATCGATTTGACCTCTCAACTCGATTCAAGATTCAAATCGATTTTTTTCCCCAGCCCTAATGCATCAAATACAGTCAATGCATAACAAATAAACCAACCTCAGCTTATGCCCAGTCTAAGGTCTTTGAAGGCCTATATACTCACGATTAACCGGTTGTACATGTCACCCAAAGGCCCCCAGCCGCAACTACACCGGCTCAGGGACAATTAACCACTTAAGTACTACCAGATACAATCTAATTAATACGCTGATGTTACCACCGTATTGTTAGGAAGGGACACCCATACCTCAGATGGGCCCAACCCACAATTATTTAACCAGCACCGCCTTCAAAGATCCAATAGAACCCCTGCCACAGCACACGAGTGTGACACCTTACTCACGTGTTGCCCCCCCGATACCAGAAAGGCACGCTGAATACCATCCTGCAAAAAAAACTTGCTACCTCCTAGTTCACCTTTATCCTGGCTTTGTTGATCTTTTCAACAGAGTGAGCCATACGCCAGACAGACCTGGCAACTATATCGGACCACACAACTTAGCCCGACCCAACGGATAAATTAATAAGAAAAGTTGTCTGCACTCCAACCAGCGGACAACAGGAATTTCCAGAACCCCACCCTAAACTGGAATCAAGACTGTGACAGACCTACCCGGGAGAGAGTTTTGGAGGGGACTGAATGCTAGCCTCTTGCCGATCGATCGTGGGCCCTGGCATTTGGGGGAACGGTGCTCTTTGTGAGCTGTATGCCTGGGGACCCTTGAGGTGGTATTACTGTGGATTCGGGTCCTGGTCCCCCAGGACACACAGACTCTGGGGACCCTGGATTTGCCATATTAGAAATATGGCTGATTCATAATGCTGGGACAAATACTGTTAGGAGATGCTGATGTCAATTCCAGCCACATGTCTGTCTGTTGCCTGCTAGAATGTGTATTGTAAATAAGTCTCTAGTATGGGGTCTAAGTCATTAGATCCTCCATTGTTGTTTGTGTTAATTAACTCTGCTATTGTGATAGTGCTGATTGGGTTTTCTGAGCTACAAGACGGCCTGTCTGGCCTAAAGGTCATGTCTGAGTCATCTAGGCTGTCTAAAGGTATTAGTTAATTAGCTTATGTTAATTAGGTTAATTAGGTTACAGCTGTATTGTTAGAGTAATATGAGCAGTCTGCACCTCCTCTTTTACTGTATAAAAGAGACTGTATTCCTGTCAATAAGAGAGATTCCTGGTTGAACTTACATACAGCATGCCTGGTGTTTGTTCTGAGCTACACAACTGGATTAGAATGGCACATAGCTGTAGTTCTAGTCCCGGAGCATCGGATGACCGAACCATCAGATGTTGCGATCTGCAATCGGATTCTATAACCACAGAGGAGTGTCGGGAGAGTGGAATCGAGCGAGCAGGGGCTCGTTACAGAGACACTGCTGTCCCTTCCACATGCATAAAGAAAACTCCCAGAAGATTTGCCCAAAAACGTGAAAAAAACCCCACAACCCGGACAGGGCAAACTGGAGAAGAAGGAACCCCACAACTCAATCCATGAACCCCTCCCTGACTGATCAGTGTTAGACTTTCTTAACAGAATACCTAAGTAGTGTCCTGTAACCGCACATACTGTACGCTCAAACCACCCTCACCACGCTTGTTACAGCTCACCAATTTCCCCACTCGAAAAGCCCCAAAAAAAAAAAAAAAATGGCCAGCACAAAGACAGCCCAGAACAAGGTAACCTCATAGGCAGAAGAAACATGTGTACATCATCATCCTTACAAGAACACCACCCATCCTCATTCACCAGATTGCTCCATTCCTGACACACTCTGCAGTATGAGGACCAAGTTGACGCACATACTGAATTATGAATTGAGAACTTGGAAGAGGCAATGCAATGCTCCACAGCTGCTTGGGGCATGGAATTCTGTGCTGCTCCGCTTCCAGTGCCAACTGATGGAATCTGTCCCACTGGAAACGAGACAAAGTATCAGCTGGGAGTTATCAAATCCTGGAACGTGCACAATTCCATGGAGAGTACAATGGGAAAACAGTTCCTGAACAGCCAAATTACGCACTAAACCAACCTCCCTCCATTCCATTGGCCAACCAGCTCTCAGCACTTCAACGACCCTGACAGTAGGTTCCATAACCAGCAGTGCCCGCAGCGTCAGTGAACAGGTCTAGATCAAAATTGTAAGAAACCAGAAATGAATCCCACACTTGCCAGTCCTCACGCTAATCCCGCCCCGGCCCAATATAAGGATGTGGTGCCTTAATGCCGGCTGTAGCATCTGCCAGTCATCTACAAAAAAAAAAGTGGCCCATGGGCATACTGCAACAAGTAAAATTCAACTTGCCCATAAGAGATTGCACAGCGTGAAGTTGACATTTTTATTTTATTTTTTTGCCTTGCCCGGTGGCAGAAACTGCCTCCCTCAGATCTTCAAGTTTGTCCAAAGGCAAACGACATTCCATCACCACGGGTTCGATGGCAATGCCCAGAAACCACAACTCAGTGGCCGGACCCTCCATCTCGTTAGGGGCCAATGACACACCAAAAACCTTAAAAACATGATGGACCATGGGCAAAAGTGAGGCATACATAGTACTTCCTGCAGGCCCTATGCACAAGAAATCATCTAAGTCAGGGATATGTAATTAGTGGACCTCCAGCTGTTGCAAAACTACAAGTCCCATCATGTCTCTGCCTCTGGGTGTCATGCTTGTGGCTGTCAGAGTCTTGCTATGCCTCATGAGACTTGTGGTTCTGCAACAGCTGGAGGTCCGCTACTTGCATATCCCTAATCTAAATCATGAATGACTGGATTAGGCTGGAAGCACTCCAAACCGCTCATTCCTAAAAAGGAACTAAACATTTCAAAAAACAAATGGCACAGACCATTGGTAAATATCCATCAACAAAATTCTGCCCTTGCCATTTGCACCCCAGCAGATGGCAACAACTAGGATGTACCGACAACCAACGAAAGGCTGCTGCAATATCAGTTTTGCCCAACAACGTACCTTTACCCTACCTAGGAACCCACGACACTGCCATATCAAAAGAACTATAGGACACCCTGCAAAGCTTCAGATCAATGGCATCATTCACTGAACCCCCTTTAGGATGCGACAAGTGATGAATGAGGCGTAACTTATTTGCTTCTTTTTTGGGGATAATACCCAAAGGGGAAATACTGGCAATGAATCAAAAGAGGGCCAGCCATGCGACCCAAAGCAACTACTTTGAAAAGTTTACCTGAACACGACCACTGGAAGTAAGCAAGATGACTGCAAGCTATCAGCCATAGGAAGAACAACCAGCAACTGGCAGGGTATTAGAAAAACCCTACGAGAAACCCAGCTGCAACACATGAGTTGCCTTCCTGTTAGAATAACGCTTTAGGAAAGGCGCCATCTTTTCTACCTACACTTCCCTCTTTGCAGCGTCACCTCCTTTTCCTATTCCATGCTTGAAGCATCTGGACAGCGAATGAGACCCTCCACACCCTGAATAGTCATGACAAAAACAGCATGCGGTGCCAAACTTGCAAAATCCAGAATTGAATTGCCAACATAACTCCCTGCGATTTGTAGCTGGTTGTGAAGAGGCTGCTGCACCCTCGGCTCCACCCTGAAAGGGAGGAACCAAACTCTGTGGAAACGACATCAGTTTCATCCAGAGAATAACGTTTTTGTGGTTCCACTGTAAAGAGGGCCAGAGACTGCCTTGCGCTGACAAAATTGCTCGTCATAACGAAACCAAGCAACCCCATCATAAGACTCGCTGCGCTTCGCCGATAGAGTCCAAATAACAAAATAAAAAGGGGGAAGCAGATCTCAGGGGCCTTTTTCCCCCTTGAAAAGAGATTGAATAAGAACAAGAAAAAGGACATGAAACAAAAGGCTCACCTGGCTGCTTCTGTCCCTCAGGACATCCAGCCACAGATCCGGATCCCCGTGCAGCGCACATGAGTTCAACATCTTCACAGCCGCTGAGCACCACTTCAGACCGGCTCTGTTCACCAAGCCGCGCTGTCGCTCTCTCCCCTCAGCAGGCTCCAGGGTACAGTTGCCAGCCCCAGATTCCAACGAGCGCCCGCTAATGATGTCAGCAGCCACCGCTGCAACACCGGAACCCTGGGCGCTCCCTCTCCTACTCCCATGCTGGGCTCTGTGAGGGGTGGAGAAAGCCTCACCAGCCGACGCCGGCTCCTTCCATCCGCGATGCACGCTCTGCAATGCCTGGACACAGGGAAAAGCTGCCACCTGCGTCCTCTGTCACTAGGGGCACTGGCCGACACCCGCCGCTCTGCCACTCCCACGCCGGGCAACACTAGACATGGGCAGAGAGCCTGTATAGCCAGCTGCACCATCCATACTGTGAAGGTGTGAGGACAGGGGAGTGGGTGCCAGATGAAAACACTCCTGCCCTGGGTTCGCTGTAGATGGGGATTCCTCCCAACTCACACACCAGGGGAAGCAGGCATGCGCTTGGCTGGTGGGGTCAGAGAGTCCCTTGAGGGGCTCCCAGACTAAGGAATGAAGTGCTCAGAAGGCCTAAACCTCCTAGCACGTGGGTGACTAAAAGAGGGCCCAGAAAAGACCTGCCTGGGCTCCTGCAATAAGTCTGGATAGTTTGTCTTGTAGCCACTGAGGGCCTCTGGCCACAGCTGCATCTCTAAGCTGGGACAGCATGTTGTCCAAGTCACCAATCTTTGTTCTGCCTACAGGTCCAGGAACAAAGGAAAAAACTGTCTGATGCTGTGATGAGCTCTGACTGAGCTGTGACATGATCCCCTTGTTAGCAGAGTATTGAAATCATGCTGGAAGTTTGTTGTATGCAGTAATATTGCTTATCAATGCATGTCTTTACAGAATGAAGAAACATGAAAACAGGAACAAGGAGCATCCAAGTACATAGAGAGAGGATAAACAAACATCCTATTATATCATAGATAACATAACTATACACTATAATACTGCAACGCCACCTGCTGCTTAGACAGGCATAATGCATATGCAGTATATAGTCCGTTTATAAACAGCTTTTCTGTTATACTTTTCCAACACCCCTCTCCTCTACCCACTACAGGACACACCCTCTGCCTTGAACTCTTCAATCTGCTAAGCAGACTGCAGCATATCAATATCACCCACTAATACTCCGCCTCTTTTGTAGCCCCAGTCATGCTGGCCCTCCTCCTAGTTTCACTTAGCTCCAGGCCATGTACTGAATCTCTTCCCTCTATTCTATTCAAATAAGGAGAGGTGGAGTTGTTTTGTAGTCACATCCTAAGGTGAAAACACTGCTTCTCAATAGAAACGTGTTACTGGTAAGATCACCAGGTGACAATAAAGGAGAGAAAATTATGAAAAAACAAGAAAACAAAATGCAGACTGTGGGGGTGATTTACTAAGACGAAAGCACTGCACCACTTCATACATTAATTGGTGCGCTGGAAAAGTCATTAATTGAACGTGCAAAGCGGCGCACATTGAAGCACAAATAGCGATAATAAATACCTGCATATCTAAACTGCAACTGGCGCTAGGGTAACTGCGGTTTTCTCATTGATAATAGCGCATGCCCAAATTGGTTAATTAGTACTGTAGGTGTTCTCAGTTAATTAACCCTTTTGATGCTAATCTCATTCCTATCACTTCTAATATATTTTTGAAATGTGTTTTTTTTCTTTTTTACCCAAATCATTTAATACATTACAAAGAACAGAGAAGAGTTTCTAAACCCAATAAATTATTATTTTCAGATCTTGATCTTTAAAGGTGACCATACACCTTTATTATTGTACATGATCTCGTGAGGCCTGGATAGCAGGCGCGCACGCGTGCCCGCCGCGAGCACCGTGAGTCTGACCGCTGGGATACCCTCAATCATCTCACAAATCTCACAGAGAGGAAGAATGGGGAGATGCTAATGTAAACAAGCATTTCCCCGTTCTGCCTAGTGACACTGTCAATGATCACAGCTCCCTGTAATCGGGAGCGGTGATCAGTGTCGTGTCACATATAGCCCCTCCCCCCAAGTTAGAATCACTCCCTAGGACACACTTTACCCCTGCAGTGCCCCCTCCTGGTTAACCCCTTCACTGCCAGTCACATTTACACAGTAATCAGTGCATTTTTAATCGCACTGATCGCTGTATAAATGTGAATGGTCCCAAAATAGCCCCAAAAGTGTCTGATGTGTCCTCCATAATGTCGCAGTCATGATAAAAATCGCTGATCACCGCCATTACTAGTAAAAAAAAAAAATTAATAAAAATGCCATAAATCTATCCCCTCTTTTGTTGACGCTATAACTTTTGCGCAAACCAATCAATATACGCTTATTGCGATTTTCTTTTTTTATCAACAATATGTAGAAGAATACACTGAGGAGAAAAAATTTTTTTTTTTTATATATTTTTGGGGATATTTATTATAGTAAAAAGTAAAAATAATGCATTTTTTTCAAAATTGTCATTCTTTTTTTGTTTATAGCGCAAAAAATAAAAACTGCAGAGGTGATCAAATACCACCAAAAGAAAGCTCTATTTGTGGGGAAAAAAGGACGTCAATTTTGTTTGAAAGCCACGTCGCACTGAAGTAGGAACGGAGGTCATTTTATATGGCCATAGTTATGTGTGTAGTAAGACTGATTTAGAATTTCAGCTAAGAATCATATTTCTTGTATTTTATGTTGAAGCTACTTGTGACTTCCCCATCAATTTGCTACATTCCTCTTTCTGTGCAAAAAGCTTGCTTGCTGACATCATTTAAGACTACTGCAGAGAAACGAGTTTTGTATAAAGCTAAAAATATATATGGTTTTGCGGAACTTGTCTGGGTTAGGATGTATAGGTTGATTTTTAAAAGGTTAGAATGTCTGGTAAAACAGAAGTGTACCGCCTGTTCGCTTGTGACGCAATATGCTGAAAATATATATCTACACTGTATTCACTGTATCTGACACTCTTGATGTGTAGACACGAGTCGGGTCAGGAGTGTCCATTCTTTTCTGGCCAGAAAGATGGAATAAAATCTCCCATACCAGAGTTCTTTGTCAAACTGTCATTCACCGATATCCTACCTAATATTCTGCTACTTTATTTGGTGCATTTGGCCGTGAGGGGGGAATATCGGTGTGACCTGTTGAGGCAGGTGGCACTGTTTTCCACCAGACCTACAAGGAGTGGTCCGAGAGGCCAGCCCTGCGGGCTATATCGTAGTCTCAAAAGGCGCCTTCTAGAACTGTTATCTAGGAGACTGCGCTGTGTCCCATTTGGTGACCTGCTGTGGACGACCTTCGTAGCATCAAAAGGACCTGGGAATCTGAAAAATAGATAGCTGGAGCTCCAACGGGAACAGGTAAGAGTCTTTTTACTTCTGTTTTTGGATAACAGTCAGACAGCCAGCCAGCCTCTCGACGGATCGAGAGAAGGGAAGCCTGATCACCTTCCGAGAGAGACGTCCGTTCAGATGATTGTGCATCTTTCGGACGAATCCTCAGTCAGTCAGTAATTTTTGGGTGGGAGTGTCTGGTATGATTGATGCGTGTATGAGACATCACTTTGTGGTGAAGTGACCGTGGTCCTCTTCTAAGTGTGGCTCCTGGCCGGGAGACCGCGCCCAGGCCACTGACCGAGGGAAGCGTTGTCTATTGTTCCTATTTGTGTCGAGGATTCAGACCCCTTACTGAATTCTAATCATCTACCCTACCCTCTGTGTCTGTCTTGGTGTCTTTAGGTTATAATAATGGGTGGGAAACATAGTGTTGAATCTCCCCTACAATCCATGATCTTCAACTTTAGGAAGGGATTTGCTAAGAACTGCAATTTAAAACTTAGCCCTGAGAAATTGATAACATTGTGTGAGAAAGATTGGCCCTGCTATGGAGCGCGGTGGCCCCCACAGGGAACCCTTGACTTAGAGACCATTGACTGATTATTTGAGAATATTATGTCAGACTCACAGAAACATGACCAAGACGCACCTTCCAGGAGGACTGTTCGTTCGGATGATTGTGCATCCCTCGAATAAATCCTCAGCCAGTCAGGAGGACTGTTCATTCGGATGATTGTGCATCCCTCGAATAAATCCTCAGCCAGTCAGGAGTAATATCCCTCCAGATGATTGTGCATCTCTCGGATAAATTCTCAGCCAGCCAGTCAGGAGGAATATCCGTCTAGATGATTGTGCATCTCTCGGATAAATCCTCAGCCAGCCAGTCAGGAGGAATATCCGTCCAGATGATTGTGCATGTCTCGGATAAATCCTCAGCCAGCCAGTCAGGAGGAATATCCGTCCAGATGATTGTGCATCTCTCGGATAAATCCTCAGCCAGTCAGTCAGGAGGAATGTTCGTCCAGATGATTGTGCATCTTTCGGACAAATCCTCAGTCAGTCAGTCAGTCATCTAGGAGAAAACGTCCGTCTGGATGATTGTGCATCCTTTGGACAAATGGGAGATAAAGACCTGCAGTGGATAGAAGCCACAAAAAGAGGAACAGTGTAGCATTATGGTTATGACAAGAGTAGTACCACTGACAAAACAAACAAAACACATATATTCTCAACCCGAAGAGACAGATCAGCCTCCCCCGTATGTAGATGAACGGACCTCAGATAGAGACAGGTCAGAGCCATGTCCAAATGCCCCGTCCAGTAAACAAGGGGACTCAAGTTGTTGTCGACCTACATCAGATTCAGCAAGTTTGTCAATGCCAAATCTCAGTAAATATACCCTGAACCGTAACACTTTGGGTATAGGCAGGACAGAAATAGGGAACTCAGTAGTAGTCAATGGGCTCCCCAATCAAGTGTCCACTTCCACTTTGAGAAATCCTGATGCAAACAGCCGGACTCTTGCCCCGTCTTTCAACATACCTCTGCAAATGCCCCTAAGAAAACAGGCGGTGGAGGAACATCGGACTCTAGTTTACACCCCTTTTTACTACAACCGATTTACTGAACTGGAAGATTCATAACCCTGCCTACTCTGAGAAGCCCCAAGCCATCACAGATTTGCTCCGATCAATAACTCGGACCCATAACCCCACTTGGTCGGACTGCCAGCAACTTTTATTGACCCTTTTTAATACTGAGGAGAGACACAGAATTAACCAAGCAGTGCCGAAGTATAAAAGGCAAAAGACCCTTCCTATTAGAAAGACTTTGTAGTTTTGGGGGGGGGCATCAAGTCCAACATCAGTTCCTGTACATGCCGGATTCCCCTATTCCCTTGCTGGGCAGAGACTTACTTGCTAAACTCAGAGCATACATATACTTCCAATCTGACGGACAGGCTATCCTAAAATTACCCCATCCCTTTGAAGCCCGCATACTGCAAGACATCCCGGGACTATGGGCAGAAGACAACCCACCAGGATTAGCCAGACACATTTCCCCAATCCTTATTGAATTAAAATCAGGAGCCACTCCAGTCAGCCTGAAACAGTACCCAGTCCCTCTAAAAGCCCTAGTAGGAATACAAAAGTACTTAAACAAATTCCTACACTATGGAATTCTAAAACCCTGTCAGTCTCCCTGGAATACACCTCTACTCCCAATACAGAAACCTGAAACAGCTCACTGTCGTCCTGTTCAAGACCTCAGAGCGGTCAATCAGGCTGTAATGACCATGCACCCAGTGGTCACTAATGAACTGTTACAATTACTGTGGAAAGCAGGTTATAAGGTGTCCCGGAGAAAAGTGCAATTTTGACAAGAGCCTGTAAAGTACCTGGGATTCAGAGTATCACAAGGACAGAGACAATTGGGAGAAGGCAGGAAAGAAGCTGTTTGTCAGATTCCCACCCCGACTACCAGACAGCAAGTACGTGAATTCCTGGGGGTGGCAGGATTCTGCTGAATCTGGATACCGGACTTTGCCACAAAAGCCAGACCCCTCTATGAATCCACAAAGGGGGGAGAAAAGGAACCCTTTCAATGGGGACAACAACAAAACAGAGCATTCCAAGACATTAAGGTCTCCCTAATGCAGGCTCCTGCGCTAGGCTTGCCAGATAGCCAAAAAAGTCTTCTATTTGTATGTCAGTGAAAAACAAGGAATAGCAGTAGGAGTCCTGAAAAAATACTCTGGGTCTTGGCAGCGCCCTGTAGCATACCTTTCAAAACAACTGGACACTGTAGCTCAGGGATGACCATCCTGCCTGCGGACCATGGCAGCAACAGCCCTCCTTGTGGCGGAAGCTGACAAGTTGTCATTGGGTCAGGAGACTTATGTCTGAGTCCCACACCAAGTACAGGCATTAATGGATTACAAGGGAAATCACTGGTTTACTAACAGCCGAATGGTTAAATACCAAGCTATGCTGCATGAAAATCCTCATATCCACTTAGAGACTGTACACACTTTAAACCCAGCCAATCTGCTCACCACCTCACAGGAACCCCTAACTCATGACAGTCTCCAGGTAATGGATATGCAAGCCGACCAGACTTGAAAGACAGCCCCTTGGAAAATCCAAACTTTAAGTACTTTACTGACGGAAGCAGTTTTGTAAAAGATGTTTATCCCCAGATATAGACTCAGACAATGGCCCTGCATTTGTCCACAAGTGCCTCCAGGAATTAGCAACAGCACTTAAGATTACTTGGAAACTACACACTGCATATAGGCCCCAAAGCTCTGGAAAAGTTGAACGAATGAACTGTACGCTCAAGTCACAACTGGCCAAGCTCTGTCAGGAAATCCAAATGAAATGGACCTTGATGTTGCCCATTGCTTTACTGAGAATTCGGAGTACCCCAACAAAGAGGACAAATCTGTCCCCTTTAAGGTACTGTATGGTAGGCCCCCACCCATCATTAGAGGGATAAGAGGAGACTTGCATCAGATAGGAGGGGTCGTTAACCGTGAATTGATACAGAGACTTGGGGAGAGTAAGCATGACATAGGGAAATGGGTTCAAGAGAAACTTCCCGTAAGCTTGTCGAACCCAGTACACCCCTTTAAACCAGGAGACACAGTGTGGGTAAAGGAGTGGAACTTAACCCCACTAGGGCCAAAATGGAGGGGTCCTTACACTGTTCTGCTATCTACCCCAACAGCCATTAAGGTAGCTGAGGTGACACCCTGGATACACCACTCCAGGGTAAAACGAGCTGCTGACCTCACAGACTCCTGGCACAGTACAGTAGATCCCCAAGATCCTTTGAGACTGAGATTGACCAGAGAAATCAGAAGGAAGAACTCCAGCCCTGTGTTCAGCACACCCCTGGAAGCTGCAGAATTTACGCACGGCAGAAGATAGACAGACTGCAGCCCTGCGGCCAACACACTCCTGGAAGCTGCTGGCTCAACGCACGGTGGAAGATAAAGGATATCTACTAAGCTCTGCTCCAACCACACCTTGGACGCTGGTTGGTCTACGCACAAGCTGAAGCCTGAGGATATTCATCGGTGTAATGTTTACTAAAATCTTTATAACGAGACTGTTGATAGTCATAGCAGTGATACTGGCCGAGCTAAAAATAGGGGAGGGTAATTCATGTGACCCTTGTATAAGGACCACCAGAGTAGGATCCATAGCTACCAAGATGTTACTGTGGCACTCTCATTATCAATGCAAGGGCACAGAGACTGTTACCTGCATACATAATGGGACTACCTATTCAATGTGCTCCGTTGAAAATCGGATAACCTGTTATAACCCTACTTATGCTCCCTATAAAACTTGGCTAACCATTCGGAGCTTTAGCTCCACCGGTAAGCTGGTAAACCATACCCTGATCACCAACTCAAGTATTGCAGAGACAAGTTTTAATTATTTTCTGATTCTCCCTATAGTGTATGGAGTGCTAATATTTTTACTCTTTTTGCATTCTTATTGTTACCATGGGCCAAGGGTCACTATCCCAGTGTTTTCTAAGTTATTGAGAGACCCGGCTGGAGCCGACAATGGGGAATAATCTCGGTAGAAAAATGTTTTGTGCCTGCTAGTGAGGTCACCATAGAAAAAAGAAAACAAAACTGTATGTTATCTAGTAAAGCTTAATCTCGCTCATATTAATCGCTGTGATTATGATCAAAGGGGGGAATGAAGTAGGAACGGAGGTCAGTTTATATGGCCATAGTTATGTGTGTAGTAAGACTGATTTAAAATTTCAGCTAAGAATCATATTTCTTGTATTTTATGTTGAAGCTACTTGTGGCTTCCCCATCAATTTGCTACATTCCTCTTTCTGTGCAAAAAGCTTGCTTGCTGACATCATTTAAGACTACTGCAGAGAAACGAGTTTTGTATAAAGCTAAAAATATATATGGTTTTGCGGAACTTGTCTGGGTTAGAATGTATAGGTTGATTTTTAAAAGGTTAGAATGTCTGGTAAAACAGAAGTGTACCGCCTGTTCGCTTGTGATGCAATATGCTGAAAATATATATCTACACTGTATTCACTGTATCTGACACTCTTGACGTGTAGACACGAGTCGAGTCAGGAGTGTCCATTCTTTTCTGGCCAGAAAGATGGAATAAAATCTCCCATACCAGAGTTCTTTGTCCAACTGTCATTCACTGTTATCCTACCTAATATTCTGCTACTTTAGCACGACCACGCAATTGTCACTTAAAGTGCCGAATCGCAAAAAGTGCTCTGGTCTTTGACCAGCCAAATGCTCTGGGGCTGAAGTGGTTAAATAAATTAGATTTAGTGCAAGAGCCTGTTTGATTTCCTATAATTTGAATGAATTGTTCAAGTGTGTCTTTCTATTACCTATCTTGCCTAAATATCGAGTTGTACAGAGATTGGTCAATCAGATAGTGCATGACCATCTTAAGTACCAAATTTGGATGGTAGATGTGCCATGACCCACTTGTATTTTCCAAACGATATCTCTTGGGCATTATACAAGGCACATAAAAAAACACCTTTTTTCAAGTCATGCTAGAGTGAGGCTAGACCATTATTATGCCTCCAGAATTGGGAGTGTGGCATCTACCCAACTTCTCTCTGCTGGTGGACACAAGAACCTATAATCTACAGATTATATATATATATATATATATATATATATATATATATATATACACATACACACACACACACACACACACACACACACAGGCCCAGAAGTAAATCTGTACACAGGAAGTAGGTGTGTGTTTTGAGGCCAAATCATTTAGACATACACACATGTAAAAATAAATTAAAAAGTATCTTTATTTGCAAATAAGGATCATCTCTTCCACAGAGAACAGTGGGCGGGGTATGGTGGTGGGAAGCAATTAGCAGCAGTAAAAGCAACTTCCTGTAGGGGCATGATGTCAATCCTGTGTGCTGGACACCGCTTCCGGGGACCAGATATGCGCTATGTGTACATACCTCTGTGCACACAGCAGTTACGCATCTCACATTCACAGCGGTTATGCATCCAGATGCATTTGGCGCATCTATCTGGAACACCATTTTTATGGAAATTATTAGTAAAGCAGATTTCCAGGGCTGGACTAACAAATGTTTATTGTGAAAGGCAACTGGTGTTTTCTATTAAACAAGGTCTAAATGGGCCATTGACATGCATCACAGTTGATCTTACAAACGTGTCTTTGCAAAGTTAAACTAAATGAAATCCTCTTATTTTTGCTTGGGGATAGAGTGCAGAGGTATTAGAAGTCTTGTCAGTTTTTGGGGATGTCTGCACCCCTGATAAAATGTTGCCAGTTTCTCCTTCAAATTTATTCACTTCCTGTCACATAGCCAAACAGGAAGTGAGAGTAAAACCCTACCAATGTCTTTCCTTGGGGACACACAGGTCAATCTAAATAGTTTCCCCATTAGGTAAATTGCACTCTAGCATTTTGCTCTGTAAACCCCAAATTATTAGGTATCTTGGACTTTGGGGTTTATTTACTAAAGGCAAATCCACTTTGCACTACAAGTGCACTTAAAAGTGCAGTTAATGGAGATCCGAAGGGGACATTCAAGGAAAATTAAAAAACAGCAACTTTGCTTCTACATGATTGGATGATAAAATCACCAGTGCTTCCCCTCAAGTTTACAGCGAGTACCCTTGTATTGCAGAGTGGATTTGCCTTTAATAAACCAAAAAATACCTAATAATTTGGGGTGTACACAAAGTGCTAGAATGCAATTCGCCTAATGGGGACACTAGTTAGATTGGCCTGTGCGTCCCCTAGGAAAGACATTGGTAAGTTTTTACCCTCACTTCCTGTTTGGCTATGTGACAGGAAGTGAAGCAAATTTTCAGAAAAAGGGACACAAAGCCCAACCTAAAAAAACACAAGCAGGGGTTCTAACACTCACTTGGTTTCCCTCAAATGCCCACAATTAGAATAGCATTGTCTGGAGCTAGATTTTAGCTCAGTGCTCTAAATCAGTGGTTCTCAACCCTGTCCTCAAGTACCCCCAACAGGCCATGTTTGCAGGTTTTCCTTTATTTTGCACAGGTGCTTTAAATCACAGTCAATTGCTTGGTATTTTGGACAGCTATTTTAGCTAAGATAAATTCCCAAAACATGTCCTGTCGGGGGTCTTTGAGGACTGAGGCTGAGAACCACTGCACTAAAATGGAAAATTGAATACTTACCTTTCTGTAATTTTCCTTTCCTGGTGCCTAACCATGGCAGCATATGCACAATTCATGCATATGCTACCTTGAAAGCACCAGGAAAGTAGCTTTTTAGACAAATCACACCTTTTTTTGTTTTGCCATGCCAATCAGCCTAGTTAAGCTGCAGCTGGGAAATCTGTTGCATGAAAATTGTTTAGGGGGTTGGAGTGTAAAATGCATTACTTAGATTGAGCATGCATCTGCAAAACAAATTATTAACAAAACACATAAAAATTTGCTACAAATTTTATTGGGCAACAAAACAGGACTTGGAAAAGAGCAAGGAAAGCAAAAAACACATGCATGTTAATTTGAGAAACTAACAGAATATGGTTTTGAGGTCTTACCATATTGCAGAGGAAATTAACAGGAGTTAAAAGGACTGCGCCCACAAACAGACAGTCTCTTAAGGATTTAAACATTTAGCCCTCATGCACACAGGCTGTTAAAAAAACGTTATAAAAACGCCAGTATCTTTGCAGTGAATTTTTTTAACTTTTTTCAGCTTTTTTCAGCGTTTTTGCAATAGCGTTTTTTAGCGTTTTTGAGCGTTTTTCCGCGTTAGCCTTTTTGAGCCTTTTTGAGCGTTTTTAAGCGTTTTTGAGCGTTTTTGAGCGTTTTTCAGTGTTAGAACGTTTTTACAGCTGAAAAACCTCTTTCAGAACGCACTGGTCCTGGGTTTTTTTTACAGCTTAAAAACGCTTATGCCACTTGCAGCTCAAAAACGCCTAGGTGGGCATGAAGCCATAGACTAACATAGACAGGCCTTTTTAAGCTGCAAAAAAAGCTCAAAAAAGCAGCTGTAAAAACGTCCATGTGCATGAGGACTTAGTAGTCACAACAGCTTGAGGAACATTTTGCAAAATAATGCAGCACAGACAGTTAAATCAAAGTGAAACTAACAACCTACAAACACAGATTGACAACATCAAAAATACTTCAGTGATAAATACTTGCTCTAAAACACATTTGTTTTTTAAAGACATAACAAACAAAATACAAGGAGAAAATACATGTGTTACAAACTCTATAAGGACACCCAAATGTACTCTCCACAGACACACAATCTGGCCTTTTTTCAGGGCAATGTACAGAATGCTATCTGCAAGCTTTATATAAACATAGGTTTGTGTGCTAATGAAGCAATTGAAAACATGCACAGTCCATGCAACATACAAAATGTAGGTTCACCCAATGTAGAGACAGAACTTCAAAGTGGGTACAGCTGTTAAGGATGTCCTTAACCACTTACGGACCGCCTGCAGTTTTACGGCGGCTGTTTGAAGACAGCTGCCATAACCCCGGTATCCTCATCTTCAGCGGGCGGTCCACTACAAGATGAAAGTGGTCTCTGCAGCGGATTCACCGTGAGATGACTTTTATCGGTGGCGGGAGAGGGCCCCCCCGCCGCGATCTGGTGCCCTCCGCCACTTACCGGAGCCGCCGGCAGCGGCGGAGGCGATCGCATCCTGTCTCCTGTCAGGTATGGAGACGAGTGAGGGGAAGATGCCCCCCACCCGTCTCCATACAATTGCTGGGTGGAAGCGACGTCAAAACATCACTTCCGCTCACAGCTCTTAAAGTCTTTTTGACCCCAGATCTCATATTTAAGAGGTCCTGTCATGCTTTTTTCTATTACAATGGATTTTTACATTCCTTGTAATAGGAATAAAAGTGATTTTTTTTTTTTTTAAAACAGTGTAAAAATAAAAGGTAAAATAAATAATAATTAAAAAAAAAATTTTTAAACACGCCCCGTCCCGATGAGCTTACGGGCAGAAGCAAACGCATACGTGAGTAGCGCCCGCATATGAAAACAGTGTTCAAACCACACATGTGAGTATCGCCGCGATCGGTAGAGCGAGAGCAATAATTCTAGCCCTAGACCTCTTCTGTAACTTAAAACATGCAGCCTGTAGAATTTTTTAAACGTCGCCTATGGAGATTTTTAAGGGTAAAAGTGTCGCCATTCCACCAGCGGGCGCAATTTGAAGCGTGACATGTTGGGTATCAATTTACTTGGCGTAACATTATCTTTCACAATATGAAAAAAAAATTGGGCTTCACTGCCAGTTTCCTACTGCTCTGTGAATGGCCCCGTGGTGTTCTGGGAACACACACAGTTCCCAGAAGACAATGGGGCCGCTCACCGAGGAGCAAAACACGCCGCGGAATAGGAAGAGGCAGATTAGGAATACTGCCTTGCGACAAGGGTTTAGGCAAGTTTAAAAAAAAAAAATTTTTCAAATTTTTTTAACATTTTTTTTCTTTTTTTAGGATTTTTGGTGAATTCTTTTTTTTCAGGGTGGCCCTCCACTTTAGCCACTTAAGGACAGAGCCTTGTTTTGAGATGTGGTGTTTACAAGTTAAAATCATTTTTGTTTTTGCTAGAAAATTACTTAGAACCCCCAAACAGTAAATATTTTTTTCTAACACCCTAGAGAATAAAATGGCGGTTGTTGCAATACTTTCTGTCACACTGTATTTGCACAGCGGTCTTACAAGCGCACTTTTTTGGGAAAAAGTACACTTTCTTGAATTAAAAAATAAGACAACAGTAAAGTTAGCCCAATTTTTATATTGTGAAAGATGATGTTACGCCAAGTAAATTGATACCCAACATATCACGCTTCAAAATTGCACCCGAAAAAATCTCCATAGGCGATGTTTAAAAAATTCTACATGTTGCATGTTTTGAGTTACAGAGGAGGTCTAGGGCAAGAATTATTGCTCTCGCTCTACAGATTGCGGTGATACCTCACATGTGTGGTTTGAACACCATTTTCATATGCGGGCGCTACTCATGTATGCGTTCACTCCTGCACGCAAGCTTTGCGGGACAGGGCGCGTTAAAAAAATTCTCTTTTTTTTCTTATTTATTTTACTGTGTCACTTTTATTCCTATTACAAGGAATATAAACATCCCTTGTAATAGAAAAAAAGCATGACAGGACCTCTTAAATATGAGATCTGGGGTCAAAAAAGACCCCAAATCTCATATTTACACTAAAATGCAATAATAAAAAGTCCCTTTAAGAGCTATGGGCAGAAGTGACGTTTTGACGTTGCTTCTGCCCTGCAATGGTATGGAGCTGGGTGGGGGCCATCTTCCCCTCCCTCAGCTCCATACCACAGAGGGGACAGGACCCGATCGCCTCCACTGCTGCTGGCGGCTCCGGTAAGCAGCGCTAGCTGCTGCCATAACAACGATATTCCACTTCAAACAGCCGAAGTATAACGATGGCGGGCGATCAGCAAGTGGTTAAGAAAAGCAGCCAGCACAACATGCAAATTTCAAAGTGCAGTAATTAGAAAACTGTGCAGAGCTGATAATTAGAGGATACAAACTAACATACAAGTGAAAATTCCTATAAAAGAAGATATGCAATCACTTTAAAATCAGGTGCCATTAACCACAATATTTTAGTGCAGAAACATCATTACAGAGTTTTGAACAACTCGACCTGGGACAAGAAAAGCAACATGTACTGTTTACCACATAAAATGACCCTTAAAAATTGAGTGGTCAGTTTCATTTGTGGAAACAGTCCCAAACAGTCCAGGCAAATATCACTTCTCCCTTTACAAATGCCAAACTCAATGGGAAATAGAGAATAAAGTATAGCCTCATGGTGTAGTAATTTAAAAGACTCCTTTAACCGCTTCACCCCCGGAAGATTTTACCTATACATATAGGCCGATATGTATTCTTCTACATATTTTTGGTAAAAAAAAAAAAAATCACAATACGCGTATATTGATTGGTTTGCGCAAAAGTTATAGCGTCTACAAAATAGGAAATGGTTTTATGGCATTTTTATTATTATTTTTTTTTATTAGTAATGGCGGCTATCTGCCATTTTTATTGGGACTGCGACATTATGGCGGTCAAATCGGACACTTTTGACACTATTTTGGGACCATTGTCATTTGTACAGCGATCAGTACTATAAAAATGCACTGATTACCGTGTAAATAACACTAGCAGTGAAGGGGTTAACCACTAGGGGGCGATGAAGGGGTTAAGTGTGTCCTAGGGAGTAATTCTAACTGTGGGGAGATGGGCTTCAAGTCACATGACAGCAATCACCGCTCCTGATGACAGGGAGCGGTGATCTCTGTCATGACACAAGCCAGAATGGGGAAATGCCTTATTTACATAGGCACTTTCCCGTTCTGCAGGTCCATGACATGATCACCGGGAGACCAGGGGACATAGAGTCCGGCAGTTCCACGGGCATGTACGTGGCTGGCGCGCTTGCTATCCCCGCCTCTTAAAGGGGACGTACAGGTACGCCCATTTGCTCACCGCTGCCATTGTGTTGACGTATATCGGCATGCAGCGGTCGGCAAGTGGTTAATAAAAACATTAAACTGTGTCCTCACAAAATATATAAAAGGTACCGTTTATCATAAGTAGTAGGATAAAAAACAAGCTCCAGTAATCAGGCCTCAACTGCTGTGCGTGATGGCAGCAGACGTCAGGTCAGGCTCCGTCCTACGTGTTTCATCACACGATGTCATTGTATTTTATTTTGTATCATCTAATGTCTAATGCCCCGTACACACGGTCGGATTTTCCGATGGAAAATGTCCGATCGGAGCGTGTTGTCGGAAATTTCGACCGTGTGTGGGCTCCATCGGACATTTTCCATCGGATTTTCCGACACACAAAGTTGGAGAGCCGGACATAAAATTTTCCGACAACAAAATCCGTTGTTGGAAATTCCGATCGTATGTACACAAATCCGACGGACAAAGTGCCACGCATGCTCAGAATAAATAAAGAGATGAAAGCTATTGGCCACTGCCCCATTTATAGTCCCGACGTACGTGTTTTACGTCCCCGCGTTCAGAACGATCGGATTTTCCGACAACTTTGTGCGACCGTGTGTAGACAAAAAAAGTTTGAGCCAACATCCGTCGGAAAAAATCCTAGGATTTTAATGTCGGAATGTCCGAACAAAGTCTGACCGTGTGTACGCCCTATAATTATTAGTGCTGCACAGTTTCCTATTTACTACCATACATGGTGGTCATGTCCTATTTTACAGGGATTATGGATTCAGGTCTACAGGATTCTTTGCATTCTTTTCCGAAGGCCGCTTCCTATGAAACCAAGTGAAGCACTCTTAAATTCAAAACCATGTGGGATGCTCAAGCAGCAATTTTCACTCATCATTTACACACCAATTATAAAGACGCAGGTCATAATGTCCATACGGACACTCCAGATTCAATGCAACTGTGTTTCCTCTATGCCGCTGCCCCTGTCATACTTCACAGTGGCGGAGACTTTTGTGCCTGGGAAGCAGAGCCTGATGGGGATTCAGAGACATTAGTTAAATTAGTAGATACAGCTTTACCTTCAGTGTGCTACAGCACAAGCTTTTCTGACTGTCTAGTAGTACATTTTGCTCCGTGGAGGCGGGGTTGGTGTTCACTTTATTTTGTTCATTGTCGTCATTCTCTGCTGCCATCTTGTCTGACTTGCCTGCAAGTGACAAATTATAAAAATTAGTGAAAGACATCCCAGACAAATCAGTTGCTGGAAATTTACAGCCAAATATTCTATGTTAAAAAAAACAAAATGGAAGAAAAGATTGTTCGAGTTCTGACCACAGATAAATCTTTCACCTTCTCAAGTAGATTAGTGAAACGATAAAGACAATTATTATTGTTACTATTTTTATTATCCTCATCATTACCCTAAATCATCAGTCTGTAGCAGTTTAATATCTACAGTAGAATGAAATGGGTCGTTTGACATAGAATCAACAGCTTCTTAGTCATAATAATGGCAGCACTTGTTTTGCCAGCTGAAGGCTATGCATTGACAACAAAGTTGCAAGAGACTTCTGGCACATCTGGTGACCGCATAGTTGTTATGGACATACAATTTACCAGCCACAGCCTATGAGTATGAAGGGACTTTGTGATTTCTATATGTTCTCAGTGTGTTGAGTGTCAACAATGAGAATAATTATGGATATTTCTGTAGTGCAATTGGTTCAAGATGGCACACATTTACATTTCTTTCCTACAATGGTGATTTCCAGACTTTGGTCACCTGTCTATGTTCTTTCTTGTTTACCCCCTAACCTTACTCTATGGGTCATCCTCATATACCCCAAGTAAGATCTTCAACTTGTAAAATGCATTCGGAACAATAAGAATACGTTTTTACCTTATACTTCTTCATGATGACATGTGTTATTATTACCCTTTGTTTGTAAACATTTCTTATTGAAAAAAATAATTTAAAAAGGTGCACTTGTGGGTTTAGCCAATCAATTTTGCATTATAATTCTACATATTCTGCGTAACTGGTGGTGTGTTCATTGCTTACATACTTTGTACTAAAAAGTGTCCCACTTTCCCATCCCACAAAGTTGGGAAGTATACAATATCTAATGTCATGTTCCCAGATAATTAAGGGCCGTTGTTTGGAAAAAGAACAGGTCCAAGGTACAGTAGGTGAAAGGGGCTTCCTCAACCCTTTAGGAGACATTTAAAGCCCATGCAACCCATTTCCTTAATGTATTCTTGATCCCAGGGCATTTCACCAATATGGCACTTTGTCAACGTTTTTGATGAAATTGAAACTCCCCTTTTCTCTCATCTATACTCTTCATATTGTGCGTCAGCCGGAAACATTGTATCAGAGATCACATTAAAAGGACAATATTGGTGTACTGTAGAGCCAAGTGACTCTTACAATTATAAAATGTTATTTTTTACTTTAAGACTCCGTTCACATCTGAGTGATCTGAATCATGGGCAGAATCGCCGCGATTCTGCCCACGATTCAAAATAGCTTTCACACTGGAGTGGTGCACTTGCAGGACAAGAAAAAAAGTCCTGCAAGCAGCATCTTTGGGGTGGTGTAGGAGCGCTGTATACAGCACTCCTACACCGCCCCTGCCCATTGGAATGAATGAAAAGCGATTTGGAAGCGCCGCAACAAAGGCCTTTTAACCCTTTCTTCGGCCACTAGCGGGGGTTAAAACCACTCTGCTAGCAGCCAAAAAAAGCCACTAAAACGACAGTAAGGCCCCTTTCACACTGAGGCGCTTCTAAACTGCCAACCGATTTCAATGGGCAGGAGTGGTGTATACACCGCTCCTTCACCGCTCCGAAGATGCTGCTAGCAGGACTTTTTTCCCGTCCTGCTAGCGCACCGCTCCAGTGTGAAAGCCCTTTGGGGCTTTCACACTTGTGTGACAGCAGCGGCTGTTTCAGGTCATTTTGCAGGCGCTATTAGCGCAATAGCGCCTGCAAACCACCCCAGTGTGAAAGGGCCCTAAAGCTTTACCGGTAACGGACCCGTCGCCCCAGTGTGAAAGGGGTTTAAATAGCCAAAGAATATAAATCCACTTTTGTGCAAACGCGCTTGAAACACTGAGCACTTTTCGAGAGCTTTTCAGGCGCTTTTGAAGACCTTTCAGGCGCTTTTGAAGCGCTTTCCATTCATTTCAATGGAGAGGCGCGTTTTTTCACCAATCTGCCAGCACACTGCCCCAGTGTGAAAGCATTCATTGATTTTAATGAAAATAGGGTTTCATTAACTTTTCAGGCGGTTTTTTTAGCGTGAAAACGCCTGAAAAGTGCCTCAGTGTGAAAGGGGTCTTAGTGTTTTACTGGCAGTTTAGAAGCGCCTCAATGTGAAAGGGGTCTTAACCTTGTAAGGCTACTTTTACACTGAGCCGCGGCTACATTAGCGTTAGACCCCTTTCACACTGGAGGCATTTTTAAGGCGCTACAGTGCTAAAAATAGCGCCTGCATAGCGCCTGAAAAAAGCCTCAGCTGCAAACCCAGTGTGAAAGCCTGAGTGCTTTCACACTGAGGTGCTGCGCTGGCAGGGCGTCACAAAAAGTCTTGCCAGCAGCTTCTTTGCAGCTGTGTAGGAGCGGTGAATACACAGCTCCTCCACCACTCCTGCCCATTGAAAACAATGGGGCAGTGCCGCCATACCACCGGCAAAGCGCCGCTGGAGCAGCGTTTTGCAGGCGGATTTAACCCCTTTTCAGCTGCTAGCGGGGGGGGGTTAAAACTGCCCCCTGCTAGCGGCCAAATAGCGCCGCTAAAACAACGGTAAAGCGGCACTAAAAATAGCGCTGCTTTACCGCTGATGCCCGGGGCGAGTTTGAAAGGGGCCTTAAAGTGCCGCTCATTTTAGCGGGGCTTTAGCTCTGTTTAAGTTGGACTTTTTTGGCTAAAAGCGCCCCGCTAGCGGCCAAAGAAGGGGTTACAAGCATCCATGTTGTGCCACTTCCGAAATGCTTTTCAGGCACTTTGGAAGCGCTGCCCATTCATACATGTATACAGCGCTCCCAAACTGCCCCAAAGATACTGCTTGCAGGACTTTTCCTATAATGGGACAAATAGAATTCTTACACTACAGAGCCTAATATGTACTGTGCATTAGGAGGACAGGAGAGATCATTTTTACTAAACAGCCCAGGCAGTGGCGTAGCGTGGGTTGCCAGCGCCCGGGGCAAGGCAAGTAATTTGCGCCCCCTAACCTGCGGACAATTCGCACTCCCTGAGTCCCTTCCCTTCCTACAATAATACTGACCTACCTGACCACTAATCTGATTCCTATACTGACCACTACACTATACTACTACACTATACAATACACTGACCTATCTCATTCCTATACTGACCCTTACACTGACCTACCCGATTCCTACATGGACCACTACACTACACACTGACCTACCTGATTCCTATACTGACCACTACACACCCCACCAACCTACACGATTCCTACATCGACCACTACACTACACACTGACCACTACACTATACAATCCAGTACACAATCCACTATACACTGACCACTACACTACACACCAACCTACCTGATTCCTATACTGACCACTACACTATACTACTACACTACCCACTACACAATACACTATCCACTGACCACTACACACCACACTGACCTACCTGATTCCTATACTGACCACTACACTATACTACTACACAATACACTACACTATCCACTGACCACTACACTACACACCACTAAACACTACACACTGACCACTACACACCACTGACCACTACACACCACTAACCACTACCCACCACACACACCACTAACCACTACACACCACTAACCACTACACACTGACCACTACACACTAACCACGACACACACTGACCACTACACACACTGACCACTACACATTGACCACACTACACTACACACTGACCACTACACACTGACCACTACACACTGACCACACTACACTACACACCACACTGACCACACACCACACTGACCACTACACCACACTGACCACTACACTACACACTGACCACACTACACACAACTAACCACTACACACTGACCACTACACACTGACCACTACACTACACCACACACTGACCATTACACACTGACCATTACACACTGACCACTACACACTGACCACTACACTACACCACACACTGACCACTACACACTGACCACTACACTACACCACACACTGACCACCACTGACCACTACACACAACACTGACCACTACACACCACACTGACCACTACACACTGACCACCAC
The DNA here is from genome assembly GCA_037952925.1 of Lithobates clamitans. Taxonomy (NCBI): domain Eukaryota; kingdom Metazoa; phylum Chordata; class Amphibia; order Anura; family Ranidae; genus Lithobates; species Lithobates clamitans. The sequence continues at coordinate 61,272 of JBBGZY010002199.1, forward strand.
TAACCACTACACACCACACCACACTGACCACTACACACCACTACACACCACACTGACCACTACACACCACACTGACCACTACACACCACTACACTACACACTGACCACTACACACCGACCACACACCACACTGACCAGTACACTACACACCGACCACACTGACCACTACACACCACTACACTAGACTACACACTGACCACTACACACCACACTGACCACTACACTACACACTGACCACTACACACCACTACACTACACACTGACCACACACACCACACTGACCACTACACACCACTACACTACACTACACACTGACCACTACACTACACACTGACCACTACACACTGACCACACACCACACTGACCACTACACACCACTGACCACTACACACCACTACACTACACACTGACCACTACACTACACCACACTGACCACTACACACCACTACACTACACACTGACCACTACACTACACACCGACCACATACCACACTGACCACTACACTACACATCACTACACTACACACTGACCACTACACACCACTACACTACACACTGACCACTACACTACACACTGACCACTACACACCACTACACTACACACTGACCACTACACACCACTACACTACACACTGACCACTACACTACACACCGACCAAATACCACTACACTACACACTGACCACTACACACCACTATACTACACACTGACCACTACACAATACACTACCCACAGACCACTACTACTCAATACACTACATACTGACTGCTACACAACACTCTACCCACAGACCAATACACTACACACAATACATTATATGCTACTTACAACACTATACATTATACTATACACTAACTTTCTGGCTGCTCCCTCTCCCCAGACCATATCTACTCCCCCCGGGCCGAGTGAGTCTCTTACCTTTCTTTCTTCCATCTGCTCTGCCTCTGCGCCGCCGACTGTCACACTGCCTGCCCCGGCGGGGACATGATGATCAGTGACCCGGGCCAGAGAGGAGGAGAAGACAGCGGCCACAGACTGCCTGCCGCGACGGCCGACGGGGTCATGATGATCAGTGACCCGGGCCGGAGAGGAGGAGGAGGAGGAGAGGAGGAGAGGAGGAGAGGAGGAGAAGACAGCGGCCACAGACTGCCGTCCGCAACGGCGGACATGATTGGTGACCCGGGCTGGAGAGGAGGAGCAGGAGAAGACGGCGGCCACAATGAAGGCCAGCCCCGCTCCCCCCTGCGATTGAGGACAGGCCAGCCCCACCTGCCGCACATGACCCCTTTCGCCCAATCACAGGGCGCCAGGGGCCGGCCTGAGAATTATCATGGCGGCCGGAGCGCGGGGTCACAGAACAGAATTTAGCTGTATGGAGAGAGGGTGACACATACTGGAGAAGGATGTCGCCCCCCCCAAATGTTGCGCCCGGGGCCTACGCCCCCCTCGCAACCCCCACGCTACGCCACTGAGCCCAGGGAAAGTTCTTCCAATTGGCACCGAGCAAGTGAGAGAGAGAGAACCTCTATTTGGATATTCGTCTGCCAGTGGGAGACTTTACCAGCAGAGACCTGAGCCTGAGACTGGGAGTGAGGAAACGTGGAGGCAGCGTAACACCACCCACATCACAGCACCTACACTGCTACCACAGGGAGACTGGGACGTCCACTCACCCTCTGCTTCCCCCAGCTGATCACCAGAGGGTTTTGGGGAGAGACTGGGGTGGTTCCCCCTTCTAGGGTGAGAGGTCATTGCAGCATCCCAGGGGACTAGTGAAAGGACTATACAAAACAGATTACAGCGCACACACAAAAATTACATTTATCCTGCAAGGCTAGTTAAAAACACCTAAACATATTCAAAAAATATGGGGGTTTGGTCACACTACATGGTTATATAGTGCTAAGCCCACTTACTGCAACAAAGTACCCCGAATTAGTGGGGCCTACCCTAGTAATAGAATGAAAGAACCTGTGTCTCAACCACGGGAGACAAACTCCTCTATGTGGGAGAATTGAAGAAATTCCTCCTATGCACTGGTGGCCACTAATAAGAGGTAAGGATGACCTCCGGCGTGTTCACACACCCCACGTGCAGAGCCCACCAGGAAGTCTGCACTGCGCTGCACTAATCACAGGCAGTAAGACATTTCCCGATCTCTGCATTGGAACAATGTCTCACTGCCTGTGATTAGCGCAGAGCAGTGCCCACTTCCTGGCGGGCTCTGCACGTGGGCTGTGCAAACAAGCCAGAGCTTATCCTTAATAAGAGGTAATGAGGAGAGGGAGGGGTGCTCCAGTCCAAGAGACGTGGTCAGGGTCCATACATTATACAAAAACATACTTGGGGGGCACACCCTAAAATGCTTTACATTCAAGATGGTGCTGCTGTAAGACCAAAAACAGTACAAAACCGATTACAGCGCACACATACAAAAATAACATTTATCTTGCAAGGCTAGTTAAAAACACCTGAACATATTCAAAAAATATGAGGGTTTTGTAAGGAAAGGGTCCATCCGCTGGTAAGATACATCGTTTGGCATGCAGTACTGGGGTCCACCAGCAGGTGTCTCCTGGCAGTGTTGAACCGTCAGGAGAATATTTCCCTGCTGGTGTCATTTCATCTTTTGGCTGCAGTACTGATGTCCACCAGCGGATGGATCCTGGCAGTATGGAGCAGACAACACTCCCTGCGCTCAGGTGTGACTTGAAGCCAATTATAGTCAGCCCTATAAATACCCGGCAAGCCCTCACATGCTTGCCTTGGTATCTTTCTCCCTGTGCCTTGACCTTGCTGCCTGTATCCTGATTGTGAACCTGTTCTGTCCCGCTCTGCTCTGATCCGATCCCATCCCTATCCCAGGCCCATCCTGTTCTTGTCCCTCCTGATTCCCTTGGATCCCTACCCTGCAGCTTTACCATCCATCCTCTCCCCTTCCTGCTGGTTTCCCGTTCTTACCCATCTGCTGACCTCCCTGTGTATGACCTTGGCCTGGCTTTGTTTACGATTACGGTATCTCCATTTACTTGTATATATTGTTGTTTGTAGTGGGTTTGTTGTGTTGGTTTTGCACTGTTTATATTCCTTTTACTTGTCACTTGTTTAATAAACACCATTATTTCACTTACATGTGTTTCTGGTCTCCTCTGTGCAGTCCACACAGTCTGGTCAATTAGATTCCCTGACAGTATATCAAGGCCATCCCTGACCAGACGTGGCTCCATTGAGGAAACCATCCTGGTTTATCAGGTCTGCTAATATGGATTTCGATGAAATCATTTATTATTCTCTGCTAGCAGAAGAGGATGATGAATATTGTCGCCAGATTTTAAAAGGGTGAACTAGTGACCAGCTGATGGAAACTATCCGATCAGCTCATTCCCTAGTGGATCAGGGGTATATGTCTTTTGAAGATGTTCAGCCCCTGATCCAGATATGTGCAAAACCAGCCCTGTCATGCATTCCTGAGGGAAGTGATGATTTCAATTATGGCCAAGTTGAATCCCTGGTTTGGTTGTTAGAGGATGATCCAGCCTATTTTATGGAACATTATTCCTCCTGTTCACAGCAAGTGTTGTCTAATTGCATCCAGTCGGTGCAATCCTTGATTAGTCAGGCTGTGTGTGAATCAGCGTTTGTTCAACCTGTGCTGCAGGCATGGTCAGATCTCCTGTCTTTAGCTAAGCCACAATATTCCAGCCCTGCCATTAATCATCTGTCTTCCCAAAAATGTATCTCCCCGTCGCCTATGGCAACCTCAGCTACAGCCCAGTTTACTCAACCCCCTACCAAATACTACTACCCAGTCTCCAAGTGTAGCACCTATCCCGCCTTCAATCCACCCGTCTCTTCTCCTCCACCTGTAACAGTCCCACAAAACCCCTCTCTAGCTACAGTTCCTTGGTCTTCCTTCGATCCAGCTACTTTCTTTTCTTTCAGCCCTGCACCTACATACAAAACTGCACGGGCTAAACCAAAAAAGAAACAAATTCTTTCCTACCCACACGATCCTGCCAGTAACCCAACTTGCTTCCACACCAACTAACCCACCTGATTCTGTCAAACCTCTGCCTGCTACCCAGCCTGACTGTCCAGTGCCTGCTACCGAGCCTGATGCGCCAGTGTGTTCTACTCAACCTGTTGTGCCAATGCCTGTGCCCGCTGTCCAGTTTGAGGTCCCAGTGCCTGCTGCTCAGCCTGACATCTCAGTGCCCATGTTCCAGTCTGACGCTTCAGTGACTACTGTCCAGTCCGATGTACCTATTGTTCAGCCTGGTATGCCAGCACCTGCTGTTCTGCCCGATGTGCCAGCGCCTGTGTCTGCTGCCCAGTTTAAAGTTCCAGTACCCGCTGCCTGGTCTGATGTCTCGGTGCCGGCTTTCCAGTCCGCTTTCCAGCCTGATGTGCCAGTGTCTGCTACTCAGCCAGTTGTGCCAATGCCTGTGTCCGCTGCCCAGTTTGAGGTCCCAGTGCCTGCTGCTCAGCCCGAAATCCCAGTGTCCATGTTCCAGTCTGACGCTCCAGCGACTACTGACCAGTCCGATGTACCTGTTCAGCCTGTTGTGCCAGTACCTGCTGTTCTGCCTGATGTGCCCACTGTTCAGCCTGATGAGCCTGCTTTCCGGTTTGATGTGTCCATCCTCCAGCCTGATATCCTGGTACCTGTCTTCCAGCCTGATGTCGTGATGTTGGAATCCCAGCCTGAGGTTTCGGTGCCCGTGTCTCAGCCTGAAGTTTCGGTGCCCATGTTTCAGCCTGGAGTTTCGGTGCCCGTGTCTCAGCCTGCTGAATCGGTGCCCGTTACCCAGTCTGTTGAATCGGTGCCCGTTACCTGGTCTGCTGAACTGGTGCCCGTTACCCAGTCTGCTAAACCGAAGTCCGTCACTTTGCCTGTCAAGCCAGTATCCGTTATCCGGCTTGCCGAACCAGTGCCCGGTGTCCAGCTCGCTGAGTCGGGGCCTGTTACCCAGCCCACTGGGCCGGGGTCCGTTACCCAGCTTGCTGAGCCGGTGCCTGTAATTCGGCCTGCCCTTACGGTGCTCGCTGTTCGGCCCAATGTTCCAGAGCCTGCTGTCCATCTTGATGACCCGGAGGCTGCTGCTCAGCCCGATGACCCAGAGGCTGCTGCTCAGCCCGATGACCCGGAGCCAGCTGCCCAGCTCGATGACCCGGAGCCTGCTGCCCAGCTCGATGACCCGGAGCCTGCTGCCCAGTTCGATGATTCGGAGCCTGCTGCCCAGCTCGGCTTGTTCCTGTCTGCTGCCCAGCTCGGCTTGTTCCTGTCTGCTGCCCAGCTCGGCTTGTTCCTGTCTGCTGCCCAGCTCGGCTTGTTCCTGTCTGCTGCCCAGCTCGGCTTGTTCCTGTCTGCTGCCCAGCTCGGCTTGTTCCTGTCTGCTGCCCAGCTCGGCTTGTTCCTGTCTGCTGCCCAGCTCGGCTTGTTCCTGTCCGCTGCCCAGCTCAATGACTCTGACATGCCAGCCGTCTGCCCGGATGTGCCTGATGACCAGCCTGAAATGCCTTCTTCCACCATTCTGCCTGATGCCATAGACCATGGACAATTAAGACCAGTTGGAGCGTCCGGAGGCCGCTCCTTTAGGGAGGGGTACTGTAAGGAAAGGGTCCATCCGCTGGTAAGATATATCGTTTGGCATGCAGTACTGGGGTCCACCAGCAGGTGTCTCCTGGCAGTGTTGAACTGTCAGGAGAATATTTCCCTGCTGGTGTCATTTCATCTTTTGGCTGCAGTACTGATGTCCACCAGCGGATGGATCCTGGCAGTATGGAGCAGACAACACTCCCTGCGCTCAGGTGTGACTTGAAGCCAATTATAGTCAGCCCTATAAATACCCGGCAAGCCTTTACATGCTCGCCTTGGTATCCTTCTCCCTGTGCCTTGACCTTGCTGCCTGTATCCTGATTGTGAACCTGTTCTGTCCCGCTCTGCTCTAATCCGATCCGATCCCTATCCCAGGCCCATCCTGTTCTTGTCCCTCCTGATTCCCTTGGATCCCTACCCTGCAGCTTTACCATCCATCCTCTCCCCTTCCTGCTGGTTTCCCGTCCTTACCCATCTGCTGACCTCCCTGTGTATGACCTTGGCCTGGCTTTGTTTACGATTACGGTATCTCCATTTACTTGTATATATTGTTGTTTGTAGTGGGTTTGTTGTGTTGGTTTTGCACTGTTTATATTCCTTTTACTTGTCACTTGTTTAATAAACACCATTATTTCACTTACATGTGTTTCTGGTCTCCTCTATGCAGTCCACACAGTCTGGTCAATTAGATTCCCTGACAGGTTTGGTCACACTATATGGTCATATAGTGCTTCTATATATATTTTTTCCTTGGCAGGTTCAGTAGCTCAACCTGCAGTGGTGGCAATTGGGGTATGTCAATCCATGAGAGACCACTTGAAGCAGGTGCTCAAGGTTTTCCCTGAACAGTAGGCCCGGGAGTTAGCCAACCTGCCGGCGGCTTTGTGTTTTGCAGTTGATGCAATCAGAGATTCTATCCTTCAGACCTCTCGCCTTACGCTTGGGTTTATGCATATGCGTAGAATCTTATGGTTGAAAAACTGGTCAGCCGAAATGCCATATAAAAAGCTCCTGGCTGGGTTTTCCTTCTGTGGTGCAAGGCTGTTTGGGGAGAATTTGGACAATTATATCCAAAAAATCTCAAGTGGGAAAAGTACCCTTTTGCCAGTTAAGAAAAGGAGTAAACGGGCTCTTTCTCCAGTGCCAGGGGCATCAGCCTCCAGGCAGTCATGACGGCCTCCACCGTCAGGTTCAAGAGGTAAAACTCAGAGTCAACCCCAGGGAAAAAAGAAGTCCTGGGGGAGGAAATCTTTGAGACAGAACGCTAAAGCCTTTTTATGAAGGTGTGCCCCCGCTTGTTCGAGTGGGGGGAAGACTACTACAGTTCTCAGGGTCTGGCAGGAGGATTTTCAGGATAGATGGGTGGTCTCCACAATAACTCTAGGCTACAAACTAGAGTTCCGAGAACTCCTGTCTCCTCGTTTCCTCAGATCAAATGTTCCCAAAGACCCAGAGAAATAGAAGTCTCTCTTTCAAGCGCTGGAGCGACATTTGTCGCAAAACGTAATCATGGTGGTTCCCATGCAAGAGCAGGGATTGGGGTTTTATTCAAACGTTTTCACGGTGCCAAAACCAAAAAATCAATCCGATCAGTAGTCTCCATCCTACAAGGAGGAGAACTTCTGGCATCAATAGACATCAAGGATGCATACCTGCATGTAGCTATTTTCCCCGCTCATCAGAAATATCTGCGTTTTAAAGTGGAAAAACGTAATTTTCAGTTTGTAGCTCTGCCTTTCGGTCTAGCTACTGCACCTGGGGTGTTCACAAAGGTCCTGGCTCCTCATCTGGCCAGATTAAGGGCCCAAGGTATAACGGTTATAGCGTACCTGGACGACCTGCTCTTAATAGGCCGCTCAGTAGCCCGCTTAGACCAAAGCTTAGTCACCACAGTCAACTAACTGGAATACCTAGGTTGGGTCCTCAACCTAGAGAATTCTTCTTTAAAACCAGTAAGAAGACTAGAGTACTTGGGTCTGGTCATAGATACAACCCAGAAGAGGGTGTTTTTACCCCAGGCAAAAATCAGTGCCATAAAGGAGCTGGTTCGGGGAGTCACGGCAAAGAAGGGTCCTTCTATTCGCCTTTGTATGAGGTTGTTGGGAAATATGGTGGCTTCATTCAAAGCGGTTCCCTATGCTCAGTTTCATTCGAGACTGCTGCAAAACAGTATCCTGTCTGCCTGGAACAAGAAAGTCCAGTCGCTAGATTTTCCTATGCGCTTGTCACCAATAGTGCGTCAGAGCCTCAGTTGGTGGTTGGTACCTGAGAATCTGCGGAAAGGGAAATCCTTTTTACCAGTTACCTGGAAGGTGGTAATAACAGATGCCAGCCTTTCAGGTTGGGGAGCAGTTCTGGAAGAGACGACTGTCCAAGGGAAATGGTCCAAAACCGAGAGGACCTTACCCATCAACATTCTAGAGATTTGTGAGGCGTACCTAGCCCTAAAGGCCTGGACTTTCAGGTTGCAGGGTTGTCCTGTCGTGATCCAACCAGACAATGCCCCAGCAGTGTCTTTTAATCACCAAGGGGGCACCAGGAGTCGTGCAGCCCAGGAAGAGGTAAACCAGATCCTAATCTGGGCAGAAAAGCATGTGCCATGCATATTGGCAATCTTAATTCCAGGGGTAGAGAACTGGCAAGCGACTACTTAAGTCACCAGCAGTTGTTCCCAGGGGAATGGTCTCTTCACCCCGTCACCTTATATGCCAAAGATGGGGGATTCCGGATGTAGATCTGTTTGCGTCCAGGTTCAGCAACAAGATCGACAACTTTGTGTCAAGAACAAGGGATCCACTTGCATGCGGGACAGATGTGTTGGTGACCCCATGGCATCAGTTCTTACTGATCTATGCATTCCCTCCTATTCTGCTGCTACCACGACTTCTTCGCAGAATCAAACAGGAAAAGAAGTTAGTGCTTCTAGTGGCCCCAGCGTGGCCCAGAAGATCTTGGTATGCAGAAATAGTGAAGATGGTGGTAGGGTCCCCATGGACCCTACCACCACGTCCAGACCTGCTATCGCAGGGACCAGTGTTCCATCCTACCTTACAAATGCTAAATTTAACGGTTTGGCTATTGAAACCCACATTCTGAAGAGTCATGCGCTTTCAGGTCCAGTAATTTCTACTTTGATTGATGCAAGGAAGCCAGCTTCCAGAGTCATTTATTATAGAGTCTGGAAGGCATATGTTTCCTGGTGTGAATCCAGGGGTTGGCATCCCAGAAAGTATGTCATAGGGAGAATCCTTGCTTTTCTGCAAATGGGGTTAGAGATGATGCTGGCCTTGAGTACTATCAAGGGCCAGGTCTCGGCCTTGTCAATACTGTTCGCTTGCTTCACATTCTTTGGTCCAAAGCTTTATACAGGGGGTAACACAGCTTAATCCACCGGTTGAATTTAGTTCTGTCAGCATTACAGCAACAGCCTTTTGAGCCGATACGACATATTCCCTTGATCCTTTTGACAAGGAAGCAAATTTTTCTGGTAGCCATTTCTTCTGCAAGAAGGGTATCAGAATTGGCGGCTCTTTCTTGTAAAGAGCCATATTTTATTATTCATAAGGATAGAGTAGTACTGCGTCCTCATCCTAGCTTTCTACCGAAGGTGGTTTTAGGTTTTCATCTAAACCAGGATATTGTTCTGCCTTCATTTTTTCCAGATCCCTGTTCTATGGAAGAAAAGTCCCTACATTCTCTGGATGTAGTGAGAGCGGTCAAAACCTATTTGGAAGTAACTGCTCAGATTCGCAAAATGGATGTTTTGTTTGTGTTGCCTGTAGGTCCTAAAAAAAAAGGACAGGCAGCGTTGAAACCTACCATTGCTAAGTGGATTCGACAGGTTAATTGTTCAAGCTTATGGTTTGAAGAGGAAAGTTCCACCTTTTCAAATCAAAGCACACTCCACAAGGGCTGTTAGTGCTTCATGGGCAGTGCATCACCAGGCCTCCATGGCTCAAATCTGCAAGGCCGCAACTTGGTCTTCCATCCATATATTCACCAGACTATCAGATGGATGTGAGAAGACATGAGGATATCGCCTTTGGGCGCAGTGTGCTGCAGGCAGCGGTACAAGGTCCTCAGGTCTGATTGCACCCTACTTTTGTTGTGTCTCCCTCCCCTCAGATAGCATTGCTCTGGGACATCCCATCAGTAAATACTGTGGCTCTGTGTCCCATGATGTACGAAAAAGAAAATAGGATTTTTAGAACAGCTTACCTGTAAAATCCTTTTCTTCAAGTACATCACGGGACACAGAGGTCCCTCCCCTCATCTAATACACATATATTGCTTTCCTACAAAACTGAGGTACTCCCAGTAAGGGGAGGGGTTTTATAGGGGACTAAACTTCCTGTCTAGGGTGTGCCAGTGTCCATCACCTAGTTGTGCCTATATAACCCATCAGTAAATACTGTGGCTCTGTGTCCCGTGATGTACCCGAAGAAAAGGATTTTACAGGTAAGCTGTTATAAAAATCCTATTTTTCAGCTGTAAAAATGCTCTAAGGCTGATAAACATAGATAAACGCTCAAAAACGTCGCTCACCAGCGTTTAACGTTTTTGATCCATTTAAAAAAAAAAACGCTACAACGCTAACGTGGAAAAACACTAAAAACCACTAAAACGCTATTGCAAAAAAGTTGAAAACTCACTGCAAAGCTACTGACGTTTTTATAATGTTATTTTAATGTCCAGTGTGCATGAGGCCTTATAGTCCAATGCAAGTTTTAGCCATTGATTCTGATGGAACAATTGTAACTTTCACAAAAATCATTTTAATGTTGAGATGAAGTGTGTCTTTCTCTGAAATAAATTTTCCTTTGCAACATTGTTGCTTCTACATCAAATATTTATTTTTTAAGAATGCTAAAATGTGGACTGTTTTGATGTTTTGGTCAAATATATTTTTCTCTGTCACTTTCACTTGTTACTCTCCATCTCACAACAATCTTTACCCCAAACTGACATAGGTTTCTTTACAAACCACAAACAATACCATTGCTGATGCAAATTTAAAATGAGTCACAATTTTTTGTGCTTTATATTATTTCCAAATAATCATAATTTGAGCCCAAAAATGTGATATGTATACCAACATCAGAAATCGAAATGCAATTAACAAAAATTTGAGGGTAATATAACTATTCTACACTCACCCACAAAAAAAAAACACCAAATATCACAAAATTAATTAAGAAGAATAATGCTTAAGTAATGTAATTCCATCACCTGTCCAAAGAAATGCAGTATCTATGTGTAGGAGGTTTTCAAATGTGTCAGCTCTGTGGCTTAAAGGTTAGAACTTCTGCTTAGCATCCTTGAGCGTCTGGGTTCAATTCCCAAACATGCTGCTTCATGTAGAGAAGTTGTCTCATCTCCCAGGTCCTAATACTATGCCTAAATGTAGTATGTGTAGAAGGGCTCCACCAATATTGTAAATCTTGCTAGATACACTAGTCAAAAATATTGGGACGCCTGCCTTTACACACACAAACTTTAATGGCCTGCCCAGTCTTAGTCCTTAGGGTTAAAAATTGATTTGGCCCACCCTTTGCAGCTAGAACAGCTTCTGGGAGGGCTAGGAAGGCTGTTCATAAGGTTTAGTGTGTCTATGGGAATGTTTGATCATTCTTCCAGAAGTGCATTTGTAAGGTCAGGCACTGATGTTGGATGAGAAGGCCTGGCTTCTGCTCTAATTCAGCCAAAAGGTGTTCTATCGGTTAGAACTCTGTGCAGCCAGTCATGTTCCTCCACCCCAAACTCGCTCATCCATGTCTTTATGGACCTTGCTTTGTGCAGTCATGTTGGAACAGGAAGGGGCTATCCTCAAACTGTTCCCACAAAGTTGGGAGCATGAAATTGTCCAAAAAGTCTTGGTTTGCTGATGCCTTAAGAGTTCCCCTCACTGGAACTAAGAGGCCATGCCCAACCCCTGAAAAACAACCCCACATCATAATCCCCCCTCCACAAAATGATTTGGACCAACGCACAAAGCAAGGTCCATAAAGACATGGATGAGTGAGTTTGGAGTGGAGGAACTTGACTGGCCTGGACAGAGTCCTGACCTCAACACAACAGAACACCTTGGGGATGAATTAGAGCGGAGACTGTAAGCCAGGCCTTCTCATCCAACATCAGTGCCTGACCTCACAAATGCACTTGGAAGAACATTACCATAGACATACTCCTAAACCTTGTGGACAGCCTTTCCAGAAGAGTTGAAGCTGTTATAGATGCAAAGGGTGGGCCAAATAAATTTTGAACCCTATGGTCTAAGACTGGGATGCCATTACAGTTCATCTGTGTTTAAAGGCAGGCATCCCAATACTTAGGCCAATATATTGTATATTGCTTGTGACACTGAGCATGGCTATGGACTTAGGGCTGGTTTACACCACAGAGATGCAGAGATGCAGAGAGCATGTGTGAGGCTGCCTGCTGTCTAAGTGGATAGCACTTCTGCCTAGCAGCATAGGGGTTGCTGGTTAAATTCCCCAACATGATAATGCTTGTGTTGAAGTTTATATGTGCTCCCTATGTGGGTTTATCACTACAAACCAAACACATGCTGGCATTTTGTCTCCTGTCAAAATAGGTTCTAATGTAAGAAAGTTAGTTTTGGACTTTAGATTGGAAGCTCATTGCAGTCAGGGACTGATGTTAATGTTTGTTAGCACTAATCATGCCCAGGGACTTGGACATTTAAAATTGTAGGGTTTACACTGCACAGGTACATATGCTTAGAAAACTGTTGCTTTGTTTATGTGGATGCAAACGGACTTCAATATTTGGCCTGTGGTTGGAGATTTGATGCACATAGCCAAGGGCTAACACAGTTGCAAATAGTATCATGTGTTCCTGCTCATCAGGTGCAATCACTTTAGACATACACAAACAGACAGAGTGGGGACGGAAAGTATTCAGACCCTTACATTTTTCACTCTTTGTTATATTGCAGCCATTTGCTAAAATCATTTAAGTTCATTTTTTTTCCATTTATGTACACACAGCACCCCATATTGACAGAAAAACAGAGAATTGTTGACATTTTTGCAGATTTATTAAAAAAGAAAAACTGAAATATCACATGGTCCTAAGTATTCAGACCCTTTGCTTAGTATTTAGTAGAAGCACCCTTTTGATCTAATACAGCCATGAGTCTTTTTGGGAAAGATGCAACAAGTTTTTCACACCTAGATTTGGGGATCCTCTGCCATTCCTCCTTGCAGATCCTCTCCAGTTCTGTAAGGTTGGATGGTAAACGTTGGTGGACAGCCATTTTTAGGTCTCTCCAGAGATGCTCAATTGGGTTTAAGTCAGGGCTCTGGCTGGGCCATTTAAGAACAGTCACAGAGTTGTTATGAAGCCACTCCTTCGTTATTTTAGCTGTGTGCTTAGGGTCATTGTCTTGTTGGAAGGTAAACCTTCGGCCCAGACTAAGGTCCTGAGCACTCTGGAGAAGGTGTTCATCCAGGATATCCCTGTACTTGGCCGCATTCATCTTTCCCTCGATTGCAACCAGTCGTCCTGTCCCTGCAGCTGAAAAACACCCCACAGCATGATGCTGCCACCACCATGCTTCACTGTTGGGACTGTATTGGACAGGTGATGAGCAGTGCCTGGTTTTCTCCAAACATACCGCTTAGAATTAAGGCCAAAAAGTTCTATCTTGGTCTCATCAGACCAGAGAATCTTATTTCTCACCATCTTGGAGTCCTTCATCTGTTTTTTAGCAAACTCCATGCAGGCTTTCATGTGTCTTGCACTGAGGAGAGGCTTCCGTTGGGCCACTCTGCCATAAAGCCCCAACTGGTGGAGGGCTACAGTGATGGTTGACTTTCTACAACTTTCTCCCATCTCCCGACTGCATCTCTGGAGCTCAGCCACAGTGATCTTTGGGTTCTTCTTTACCTCTCTCACCGAGGCTCTTCTCCCCCGGCCGTCCAGCTCAGTTTGGATGGACGGCCAGCTCTAGGAAGGGTTCTGGTCATCCCAAATGTCTTCCATTTAAGGATTATGGAGGCCACTGTGCTCTTAGGAACCTTAAGTGCAGCAGAATTTTTTTTGTAACCTTGGCCAGATCTGTGCTTTGCCACAATTCTGTCTCTGAGCTCTTCAGGCAGTTCCTTTTACCTCATGATTCTCATTTGCTCTGACATGCACTGTGAGCTGTAAGGTCTTACATTTGTGTGGCTTTCCTAATCAAGTCCAATCAGTATAATCAAACACAGCTGGACTCAAATGAAGGTGTAGAACCATCTCAAGGATTATCAGAAGAAATGGACAGCACCTGAGTTAAATATATGAGTGTCACAGCAAAGGGTCTGAATACTTAGGACCATGTGATAATTTCAGTTTTTATTTTTTAATAAATCTGCAAAAATGTCAACAATTCTGTGTTTTTCTGTCAATATGGGGTGCTGTGTGTACATTAATGAGGAAAAAAATGAACTTAAATGATTTTAGCAAATGGCTGCAATATAACAAAGAGTGAAAAATTTAAGGGGGTCTGAATACTTTCTGTCCCCACTGTAGATTGAAAGATACTGGTGGGCGTGTACTTCTATTGGGCGTGTGTCAGTGTGCTAACAATACAACCTATCTTATATAAAGGGCTGCAGTAGGGGGATTTGTTTGGCCTGAGAAGGTCAGGTTTTTTTGCTGTTATTTGTGGAGGAGAAGGAATGAGAGTGTGCCTTTTGACAAACGCCCAACTAGGACTGTTTGTTTGCTGAAGTTCTTGTGCATTTTTTCAATCAAAAGTGGGTTTATGTGGCATGCTGTCAATGTTGTGTGTGTATTGTTCCTGTCTGACCATGCAAACATGGTTTGGGAGCATGTGCTGACCTTCTACTTTTTTGATCTCTTTGCTTAATTATGTACACAGAAATGCAGCTTCCAGCAGAACACGGTCACCAATGTATGTATAAGTATGGATTTGTGGGGTGGTGGTGGGTGTTATATTTTGAACATGTGGCTTTGTTATGTTAGAATGCTTTGTAAGAATAATGATTGTTAAGTATGTTTCTATAATCTTGCAGATAAAAATGTGATGTATTGCCAGTTATACACTGAAAGTAAAGCTGTGTCCACTTTAAGGTTTAGACACATTTTAGATTGTAAGCATCTATGAGCAAGGCCCTTAAAACCAATTGCTGTTTTGCTAAATGTAGCACCATCAAACCTGGACTGGCCATAGGGCAGACCGGGCATTTGCTTGGTGGGCCGGGGCCGCCCGTTCTGTGGACTGTTGGTGATCAGGCTGCATATCGGGAGGTAAGCGGCGACCGTGGCCAAGACAAGGTTAACACAGACCAGAGCCACCACTTGCCTACCGCTATGCGGCCGTACCTGTGTCTTCAGCGGAACTAGCGGCTGCATGGGCTAAGCTGTGTGTCTCTCACACACAGCTCAGCCTCAGAGCCGCGCTGACAGTTCTGCTCTAGGCCCCTACGGACTGCTCCTCCTACAGCCATAGTGGGGTAAGGGGGGGGGGAGCTGCGGACCGCTGTCAGGATTTTTCTTTGATTTTAACTCTATATTGCTTTATATTACAGCCGCGAGCAATTTTGAATGAAATGTTTTCCTTTAGAAATGTCATTTTGCTGTGGTACAGTAATAAACACGGGAAAGGTGCGCTACTTTACAGGCATAATATAGACACCCCCCAGGCACAATATTTAAAGGAATTTTTAATTTTTATTGTTTCACCTCAAAGTGGTTGTAAACCCTCTGGGACAACTTTCACCTACAGGTAAGCCTAGATTAAGGCCTACCTGTAGGTGCTTGCAATATCTCCTTACTCTACATGGTTTAGGAGATATTTGCAAAAAAGACTGTACCGATGTCTATGGCGCATGCGCGTCGTAGACAACGGCGCAGGCGCACTGAGCATGCCGTTAGTGAAGGCGAGCATGCTGTCACTGACGGCTCCCACGCGCATGCACCAGAGTGACATCATCGCTGCTCCGGCCACTCACAACGCTGGAGCAACGATACCCGGAAGTCACTCTGGGTATCATGGCGCAGACGAAGGACATGAATGAGGGTCACTTCGGGGGCTTCGATCTCAGGTAAGTAATTCATAATGAGCTAGTATGCTATGCATACTAGCTCATTATGCCTTTGTCTTGCAGGGTGCATGTTTTTTTTTTTTCTTCAGAGGCTTTACTTCCTCTTTAAGCATTATTACAATCACTGCTCCTGAAAAAACCGTCTTTCAAGAACATTTTTTCCAATTGATACATGTCCCCAGGGGTAGGACCCAGGTCCCCATACACTTTTTATGGCAAATAACTTGCATATAAGCCTTCAGTGAGAACTTTGGATTTTGCAGGTTCGAACCCCATTGACTTCCACTATTCCATATGTGATCTGACAGGCATTTTTGCCTGCAATAGCGCTGCTTTCCATTTGCATTAGCGCTCAGTTTCTGAGAGTTGAAGTCTTAATTGGCTTTATTTGGGCGCTATTTTCTGGGACTGCAGGATCATTTTTTGGCGCTATAGTAAATGACCCCCTAAGTGTACCGATTCCATACTGCACCAATACTGCACTTGTTCCAAACCTAGATTGCACCTATGCCAACCCTATACAGCATTATACCAAACCTTTACCGCATCTGAATCACATCTACCTTGCACATGTCCTGAGAATATACCGTACCTATTTTATACCTATACTGCATGCAGGCCAACTGGGACTGTTGTTAAGTGTACCAACACTCTTAAAGGGCCCAATACCTGGCAGAAGAACATCTCATAGGCCTGCCCCTCCTGTAATGATTATTATGCAGGCCCCCTTTGTTCCCTTACCCCTTCTGCTACCAACCTGCTTTTCTTTTGGACATCACATACGCAGTCAGTCTAGGATTAGCATTGTCATCATAAATACGCTCTGGCAGTATAGTTCCAGCACTCGGTAGATTAAACTTTACTACTCATGAATAAGTGAATGTCCATAAAATGGTGAATAGGAAGAGCCGCTGCTGGCGTGCGTTCCACCGACAACCGGAAGTTGTCCTTCCGGTTGTCTGTGGAATGCACGCCAGCAGCGATGCTTCCTATTGCAATTCCTTGCTATACATGTCTAGTGGGTGTCTCACTCTATAACCTGCAATCCCGCCAAGCTGGCCGCAACAATGTACACAGGCTTTCCAGTATTCAGTTAGGGAGAGCTGCCTACTAGCAGCTGTAAGGGAATTTTTCACCGCCCCTCCCCTCCTTCTTCCTGTTTTCACTGACTGAGTTGATGTAATATGAGCTGACACACACAGAGCTCTGCACTCAGTGTCCTCTCTTGTGCCCCTATTGGCCAGAAGAGGAAAACCAATTAGAAGCACAGTTACAACAGCCAATGGAGGAGACTGTACTGAACCGCAGGAAGAGCAGCAATGAGTTCTGGGACATGCCGTTCCCTCACAAAACAACCCCATAGACTGGTATACAGGGAGAACCGCAAACCCTATGATGCTTGGCTGACAGGAAAGTAAAAGACTCCATTTTGTGTCCTGAGGTAAAAGTTCAGTCAGCCATGAGGGAGTGAAGAGACCAGACCTGAGGGAGAGGTGCTGTCTCTGTCTCTCCCCTGCAAGTTGGGAAGTCCAGCCTTAGAGAGGGGGATCCCAGGTGAATATCTCCATCAATGGTTTACCGTTCCAGCGTGAGGGAATCGGTTGGGTTGCCATAAAGCCTGCCTGTTCCAGGACACTCGCTTGGGCCCTGATCACAGGATTTGGTGAGAGGGCATTTTTGCCCATCTACACGGAATAGAGACACTGCACTACAGAAAAAGTTATTTGAACACTGTATACAAACATCATTGCCGGTAGTCATCTTGCTGATACTTCTAGTACTACAGAGATAAAGAATAAGTCTATACATTCCTGGGACACTGTATACATACATCATTGTCCTCTCACCTTGTTGAACAAAATCCTGTCTGTTTCACTTGATAATTTGGGCCAGTTATATTGTTTTCCATGCTACCCAGGAGTTAAAGTGCACCAACGAAAGTGGCTAGCTGAAGACGTGAAAGCAACCTTTTCTTCAAAAAGGACTAAAGCTGTCAGCGCCATAGGGATCCACACACACATATTCAGGGCTCTGCCTATGCATTGGGTGTGTGGGACAGTTTATCTATAAAGTTAAGCCATTATTTGCTGACTTGAATAAGTGTGTAAAGTTGGGCCTGTGGTGTTGGGACAGTAGAGAGAGGCCTGACACAAAGGGAGTCATTCCTCTGCTCTCTTCCTGCCTGGATGCATAGAGCCAATCTGAGTAGAGGTAACCAATCTAATTTAAAAGTGCCATATTGTGCTTTATTTACCATTTAAGTGTGCCTCTGCTCTTGGGGACATTCTTAGGTTTGGAATCCCCTGAAAGCAGCTTGAATATAGGATTGAGAGCTATATTGCTCTTAAATCTCAGTTATTGATCTCTAGTTTATTACTTGACTATATACTATTACTGTTTGTTATTCTTCCACAGAAATATTGCGGTAAAGACATTTTCTGTGTTTTATCATAACATGTGTGTTTCTCATTGGTCATTGCACTTACACTATTGCCAGATGTGCCAGAGGGGGCTGAAGCTGTTATTAGGGTTGAGAGGCAGAGCAACGGACTGAACAACTTTGGGGGTATCGCTACACATGCTTGATTGTAACCTGCATTTTGTAAGTACCCATTTTTTGTTTGTGCAATAAAATCTTGCCAAGCAGTACTTCACCCTCAGTCCCCTTCTTTTATCTCATTTTGGGCAACAATATCTACACATTACTGTTATGATTACGGGAGATCTTCTTTGTATCCTGATGTGAATTTGCCAATCTAAGCCTAGAAGACCCCTAGATTGAAAAGCTAGGGGTCCATTCCATCCGGTGAGTGGGGACACAGGTGGGGGTGTGGCGCACCTCAATTTTTTTGAGTACTGTTGCACTTTATTGATTGGAGCACATCGTTTACCATTTTATGGACATTCACTCATTCATCAATTGCTAAATTACACTTATCCATTTGATACTTTTGCACTATTGTGAGCGCTGTAATTTTGTGAGTGCTGTAACCCATTTTCCATTTTGTCAAGTGAATAGCACCTTGTGTACATCAGCTGCAATTTATATATTATTATTTAATATTTCATTGCATATTTTTTTAACTTCTAGCGCAAGTTTTTATATATATATTTTGTGAAACCTTTGTGGCTTACTTTTTCCAATAATAATTAATTTTTTATTTTTATTTATTTATTTTTTCTTCCTTTTATGGGTTTTTCCCCCTCCTCACATCATATTAATTTACTATTTTTTTTGTAGTTTATTGGATATTGAGGGTATATTAACATATTTCCTTTGAATGTTGGTATTTTGGCAATCACTGTGATTTACATTTTTGTATATCCCATTAGTGCTCGCCTTAAAATTAAATTTTTAATTTTTTATTTATTTTTATATTTTTTATTTTCAATTTTTATACTTATATATCCTTATTCTATTTATATTTTCTTTGTTTGTTTTTTCTTTTTTATTAATGGCGCAATTTGATTAATATTCATTTGTTCACCCTATTGTGGTTGCTCTACAATGTCTACATGGATCGTGATTTCTATCTTTGTATATATTTATTCTTATGTCTATTTTTATTTTCCCACTAGATGGCGTAATGTGACCCATATCCATCTGGTTGTTTTCTCATGGTCGCCACATATAGATTGTGAATTATTTTGATATATTGTCTAATTTAGTGCCATGTTAGTATTGTTCTATATGGGCTTTTCTAATTATCCATTATATATATTTTATATATATTTTCACTTTTTTGTTTAGCATATTAGTTCATATATTACGTTTCTGAGCACTTCCTATTTCCGGTTAGGAGACTTGGTATTGTCACTCATGTTTCACAACGAGGTGTGGTTTTCTATGTCTATTTATAGCGATGAGTCAGTGCGTCGCCCATTCCCTAGACGATGTCTTTCTAAGTCGAAACGTACGTCGGATGGTTGACACGCTGACGTCATCGCTGAGTACCTCGTCCTGAACGGGTGTTCGCAGGCCGGCTGGCTGCTGTGTTTTATCCTTGCTTCCAATTTTGTTTTTTATGTAAGTGTAATCTTTATTCTAATAAATTTTAATACCTACTGATTTGTGCTATGGAGAGCCGTCTTTTTATGTTTTTGGGTTCTCCCTGCTGATTGCCCATTGGTCTACTGGACGGAGCTATCCTGTTCTGCCTTTCTCCACACTGTGAAGTCGTATTAGGATGCTATCCCTGACCCTAGTCTATTTACAAGCTGATTTACAGCTTGCCTTTGGTAAGCGTTCAATTTACCTGGTGGTGGATTTTTTCACATGGTGTCATCTGAGAAATTCGTTAGCTTTATTGCACTCCTCTTGGACATTATTGGGATTTTACACTTGGACTTCCTTTTTATTGCTGGGACTTTTTTGTTTTATGTCTTTTCTTTATCACCTAAGTTGCTTTAGTGTTTATTTATAACACTTATGGGGGTCCTTTAGGGATCTATCTATATAATATTACACCTATTTGTAGCGCAGTTCATGTTTATTTACTGTTTATCTAATTGTGTTAATCACACCATTTTGGAGCTGCAGCTTTTTTCTTGTGGTACCTATTTTTGTGTTAGCGCGGTAATTCTTTTCTCTTGATATCTATCTATCTATCTATCTATCTATCTATCTATCTATCTATCTATCTATCTATCTATCTATCTATCTATCTATCTATCTATCTATCTATCTATCTATCTATCTATCCAGGGCCAGATTAAGAGCATCATGAGCCTGGTGCTGAGGATTTTGGTGGGCCTTTTTATGGAAACAAAATGAAAATGCAAACAATTTTTCGCTAAAACGAATTAAATATACTCTCACCAGTAATACCAGCTGTGCAGCCTCTGAGCAGCAGCAACACCACCAATACCACCTGCTATGTGGTCTCTCACCAGCAGCAACATAGGGAGACCACATTTCCAAACTGTCATTCAGAGACAACCCCCTCTTCCCAAAAAAAGATGAGGGTGGGGGATGTAGTCTCGGGGTTGGCAGGGAAATCGGTGGTGGAGGTGATTTGTCAGGCAAATGGCTGGTGTTAGTACTTAAAATCAATCATCCTGACACCATGCTTGATATGGTGTCAGGATGATCAAATTCCATTATTTCAGTTACTACATTGTAATATATAGTGAAATAGTTCAACTCACCATCGTGCAGAATCAGTGGGACCTGAGCTTGTCACTTGCCACCAGATGCAGCTTGTCACTTGCCACCCATAGCCTGCCACCAAATGTAGCGTATCACTTTCCACAGTTGCCTGCCGCTAGATGCAGCATGTCACTTGCCACCAGCAGCCTGCCACCAGATACAGTGTGCCACTTGCAACCAGATACAGTGTGCCACTTGCTGCCCACAGCCTGCCACCAGATACAATGTGCCAATTGCCACCAGCAGCCTGCCACCAGATACAGTGTGCCACTTGCCAACAGCAGCCTTTCACCAGATACAGTGTGCCACTTGCTACCGACAGCCTGTCACCAGATACAGTGTGCCACTTGCCACCAGCAGCCTGCCACTAGATACAGTGTGCCACTTGCCACCAGATACATTGTGCCACTTGCCACCAGATACAGTGTGCCACTTGCCACCAGCAGCCTGCCACCAGATACAGTGTGTCACTTGCCACCAGCAGCCTGTCACCAGATACATTGTGCCACTTGCCACCAGCAGCCTGCCACCAGATACATTGTGCCACACACCACCAGATACAGTGTGCCACTTGCCACCAGCTCCCTGCCACCAGATACAGTGTGCCACTTGCCACCAGCAGCCTTCCATCAGATACAGTGTGCCACTTGCCAACCACAGCCTACCACCAGATACAGTGTGTCACTTACCACCAGCAGCCTTCCACCAGATAGTGTGCCACTTGCCACCAGCAGCCTGCCATCAGATACAGTGTGCCACTTGCCACCAGCAGCCTACCACCAGATACATTGTGCCACTTGCCAACCACAGCCTACCACCAGATACAGTGTGCCACTTGCCACCGGCAGCCTGCCACCAGATACAGTGTGCCACTTGCCACCGGCAGCCTGCCACCAGATACAGTGTGCCACTTGCCACCAGCAGCCTGCCACCAGATACAGTGTGCCACTTGCCAACCACAGCCTACCACCAGATACAGTGTGTCACTTACCACCAGCAGCCTTCCACCAGATAGTGTGCCACTTGCCACCAGCAGCTTGCCACCAGATACAGTGTGCCACTTGCCACCAGCAGCCTGCCACCAGATATAGTGTGCCACTTGCCAACCACCAGATACAGTGTGCCACTTGCCACCGGCAGCCTGCCACCAGATACAGTGTGCCACTTGCCACCAGCAGCCTGCCACCAGATACAGTGTGCCACTTGCCAACCACAGCCTACCACCAGATACAGTGTGCCACTTGCCACCAGCAGCCTGCCACCAGATACAGTGTGCCACTTGCCACTAGCAGCCTGCCACCAGATACAGTGTGCCACTTGTCACCTGCAGCCTGTCACCAGATACAGTGTGCCACTTGCCACTAGCAGCCTGTCACCAGATACAGTGTGCCACTTGCCACTAGCAGCCTGCCACCAGATACAGTGTGCCACTTGCCACTGACAGCCTGTCACCAGATACAGCGTGTCACTTGCCACCAGCAGCCTGCCACCAGATACAGTGTGCTACTTGCCACCAGCAGCCTGCCACCAGATACAGTGTGCCACTTGCCACTAGCAGCCTGCCACCAGATACAGTGTGCCACTTGTCACCTGCAGCCTGTCACCAGATACAGTGTGCCACTTGCCACTGACAGCCTGTCACCAGATACAGCGTGTCACTTGCCACCAGCAGCCTGCCACTCCCTCCAGGACTCTTCCAGGATGGGTAGAAGGGACAGGGCCTGCATAGTCAAACAAATCCCTGAAGCCCCCACCCCTCCTGATCTGGGATGGTATGGCTGTGTGTAAAATGAATGCCAGCAGTATTGATCAGACCAAGTTCTATAGAGGGGGGTGTGTACAGCCTTTGGGCTCACACTGGTTTGCTGCAGTTTGGCCGCACTGCTTGTGTATCTGCAGTTTTAGCTTGCAGTCCTATTGATTTTGGTGCGCTTTCAGAACAAACATGCAACCTAATAGAAATCAATAGGACTATGGGTAAAACGCAGGAAAACTGCGGATACACCAGCAATGGCCAAAACACAGCAAATGAGTGTGAACATACCTAAAAGTACAAGGAGACAAGTCTACATATTCACTGCAGTTATAAGAGCCATTGCTGAAGATAAAGGTAAAAGAGGGGGAGAGAAGGGAGATAAGAGTCCAGTCACTGAGCTCACACTTGGATGGTCGGAAGCTCATCACTCAGATATCTGTTTAGTTCACCTTCTATCTGCCGGCTGCAGTTGCTCTGTTCATAATTTCCCAGCCCACACGGCTCCTTCACTGCACACAGAGAGAGGAGAGAGGGGAGGGGGAAGGCAGAGCCATTTGTGTAGGGGGGGAACTGTGCACTGTGACACTGTACTAAACACAGTGAGCCAACACAGATGCAGCCAGACACCCCTCCATTTACACACAGCTTCTCCTGTCCCATAGACGTTTATGGGCAGGAGAAAGTCAGGCTTATATTGCTGGCTGTGAGGGCCGATTTTAAGGCATGGGCCTGGAGCTGCAGCTCCATCAGCCCCAATGTTAATCCGGCCCTGTATCTATCTATCTATCTATCTATCTATCTATCTATCTATCTATCTATCTATCTATCTATCTATCTATATACACACACACACACATACACACAGTGGGGACGGAAAGTATTCAGACCCCCTTAAATTTTTAACTCTTTGTTATATTGCAGCCATTTGCTAAAATCATTTAAGTTCATTTTTTTACCTTATTAATGAACACACAGCACCCCATATTGACAGAAAAACACTGAATTGTTGACATTTTTGCAGATTTATTAAAAAAGAAAAACTGAAATATCACATGGTCCTAAGTATTCAGACCCTTTGCTGTGACACTCATATTTAACTAAGGTACTGTCCATTTCTTCTGATCATCCTTGAGATGGTTCTACACTTTCATTTGAGTCCAGCTGTGTTTGGTTACACTGATTGGACTTGATTAGGAAAGCCACACACCTGTCTATATAAGACCTTATAGCTCACAGTGCATGGCAGAGCAAATGAGAATCATGAGGTCAAAGGAACTGCCTGAAGAGCTCAGAGACAGAATTGTGGCAACGCAAAGATCTGGCCAAGGTTACAAAAAAAATGTCTGCTGCACTTAAGGTTCCTAAGAGCACAGTGGCCTCCATAATCCTTAAATGGAAGACATTTGGGACGACCAGAACCCTTTCTAGAGCTGGCCGTCCGGCCAAACTGAGCTATCGGGGAGAAGAGCCTTAGGGAGAGAGGCAAAGTAGAACCCAAAGATCACTGTGGCTGAGCTCCAGAGATGCAGTCAAGAGATGGGAGAAAGTTGTAGAAAGTCAACCATCACTGCAGCCCTCCACCAGTCAGGGCTTCATGGCAGAGTGGCCCGACGGAAGCCTCTCCTCAGTGCAAGACACATGAAAGCCCGCATGGAGTTTGCTAAAAAAACACCTGAAGGACTCCAAGATAGTGAGAAATAAGATTCTCTGGTCTGATGAGACCAAGATAGAACTTTTTAGCCTTAATTCTAAGCGGTATGTGTGGAGAAAACTAGGCACTGCTCATAACCTGTCCAATACAGTCCCAACAGTGAAGCATGGTGGTGGCAGCATCATGCTGTGGGGGTGTTTTTCAGCTGCAGGGACAGGATGACTGGTTGCAATTGAGGGAAAGATGAATGCGGCCAAGTACAGGGATATCCTGGACGAAAACCTTCTCCAGAGTGCTCGGGACCTCAGACTGGGCCGAAGGTTTACCTTCCAACAAGACAATGACCCTAAGCACACAGCTAAAATTACGAAGGAGTGGCTTCACAACAACTCCGTGACTGTTCTTGAATAGCCTAGCCAGAGCCCTGACTTAAACCCAATTGAGCATCTCTGGAGAGACCTAAAAATGGCTGTCCACCAACGTTTACCATCCAACCTGACAGAACTGGAGAGAATCTGCAAGGAGGAATGGCAAAAGATCCCCAAATCCAGGTGTGAAAAACTTGTTGCATCTTTCCCAAAAAGACTCATGGCTGTATTAGATCAAAAGGGTACTTCTACTAAATACCGAGCAAAGGGTCTGAATACTTAGAACCATGTGATATTTCAGTTTTTCTTTTTTAATAAATCTGTAAAAATGTCACCAATTCTGTGTTTTTCTGTCAATATGCGGTGCTGTGTGTACATTAATGAGGAAAAAAAATGAACTTAAATGATTTTAGCAAATGGCTGCAATATAACAAAGAGTGAAAAATTTAAGGGGGTCTGAATACTTTCCGTCCCCACTATATATATATATATATATATATATATATATATATATATATATATATATATATATATATATATATATATTTATTTATTTATATTACACATACATATACACATACACACACACACACACACACGCACGCACGCACACACATTATCTCACAAAAGTGAGTACACCCCTCACATTTTTGTAAATAGTTTATTCTATGTTTTCATGTGACAACACTGAAGAAATGACACTTTGCTACAATGTAAAGTAGTGAGTGTGCAGCTTGTATAACAGTGTAAATTTGCTTTCCATTTAAAATAACTCAACATACAGCCATTAATGTCTAAACTTCTGGCAACAAAAGCGAGTACACCCCTAAGTGAAAATGTCCAATTTGGGCCCAAAGTTTCAATATTTTGTGTGGCCACCATTATTTTCCAGCACTGCCTTAATCTTGGGCATGGACTTCACTATAGCTTCACAGGTTGCCACTGGAGTCCTCTTCCACTCCTCCATGATGACATAACGGAGCTGGTGGATGATAGAGACCTTGCGCTCCTCCACCTTCCGTTTGAGGATGCCCCGCACATGCTTAATAGGGTTTAGGTCTGGAGACATGCTTGGCCAGTCCATCACCTTTACCCTCAGCTTCTTTAGCAAGGCAGTGCTCATCTTGGAGGTGTGTTTTCGGGTCGTTATGTTGGAATACTGCCCTGCGGCCTAGTCTTCGAAGGGAGGGGATCATGCTCTGCTTCAGTGCGTCTCAGTACATGTTGGCATTCATGGTTCCCTCAATGAACTGTAGCTCCCCAGTGCCGGCAGCACTCATGCAGCCCCAGACCATGACACTCCCACCACCATGCTTGACTGTAGGCAAGACACACTTGACTTTGTACTCCTCACCTGGTTGCCGCCACACACTCTTGACACCATCTGAACCAAATAAGTTTATCTTGGTCTCATCAGACCACATCAGACCACAGGAGATATGGTTCCAGTAATCCATGTCCTTAGTCTGCTTGTCTTCAGCAAACTGTTTGCGGGCTTTCTTGTGCATCATCTTTAGAAGCGGCTTCCTTCTGGGACGACAGCCATGCAGACCAATTTGATGCAGCTTGCGGCGTATGGTCTGAGCACTGACAGGCTGACCCCCACCCCTTTAACCTCTGCAGCAATGCTGGCAACACTCGTACGTCTATTATCCAAAGACAACCTGTGGATATGATGCTGAGTACATGCACTCAACCTCTTTGGTCGACCATGGCGTGGCCTGTTCTGAGTGGAACCTGTCCTGTTAAACTTTTGTATGGTCTTGACCACCGTGCTGCAGCTCAGTTTCAGGGTCTTATAGCCTGGGCCATCTTTATGTAGAACAACAATTTGTTTTTTCAGATGTTGAACTTCCAGTGACCAGTATGAGTGAGTGAGAGGAATAACAAATTTAACACACCTGCTCCCCATTCACACCTGAGACCTTGTAACACTAATGCCCCGTACACACGGTTGGATTTTCCGATGGAAAATGTCCGATCGGAGCGTGTTGTCAGAAATTCCGACCGTGTGTGGGCTCCATCGGACATTTTCCATCGGATTTTCCGACACACAAAGTTGGAGAGCAGGAGATAAAATTTTCCGACAACAAGATCAGTTGTCGGAAATTCCGATCGTGTGTACACAAATCCGACGGGCAAAGTGGCACGCATGCTCAGAATAAATAAAGAGATGAAAGCTATTGGCCACTGCCCCGTTTATAGTCCCGACGTACGTGTTTTACGTCACCGCGTTCAGAACGATCGGATTTTCCGACAACTTTGTGTGACCGTGTGTATGCAAGACAAGTTTGAGCCAACATCCGTCGGAAAAAATCCATGGATTTTGTTGTCGGAATGTCCGAACAAAGTCCAACCGTGTGTACGCCCTATAACGAGTCACATGACATCGGGGAGGGAAAATGGCTAATTGGGCCCCATTTGGACATTTTCACTTAGGGGTGTACTCACTTTTGTTGCCATTGGTTTAGACATTAATGGCTAAGTGTTGAGTTATTTTGAGGGGACAGCAAATTTACACTGTTATACAAGCTGTACACTCACTACTTTACATTGTTGCAAAGTGTCATTTCTTCAGTTTTGTCACATGAAAAGATAGAATAAAATATTTACAAAAAAGTGAGGGGTGTACTCACTTTTGTGAGATACTGTATATAAATATATTCTTTTCACTAAACTTTACTACTGCTCACTACTGCACTTGCGTTGCTACTGTTTATGCTGAGCTGGACACCAAATGTTATCTTATGCCTAGAGCCTACTGTTGTGCTACTGTTATGCCTAGAGCCTACTTTGTATGCTAAATTGTGTAATTACCTTTGTTAATCTATTTTATGCTTGCCTAGCTACAAACCTTATTGGGTGATAATATATTAATGTTAATAATATATTAATTATATTAATATTAATGTTGCCTTTACTAACTAGTTTGGTGCATGTTCCCTTGGATATAGCACCACTATTAGGTAGTAAGTATTACTTTCAGTGAATTCCTGTTATATTGTATGTTTGTGCACTCAACTTTGTGTGTCAGAGGAGCTGAGGTTCTTGAGAAGGTCCCATTCTATCCAGTGGCTTCTACGGGGGAAGTGCTACACAAGTAAGAATACACATAACTCCTCCATTTAGACAAGATGTGTTTATCCCAGAATTCAGCTTTAAACAATGAAGCTGTCTGAGTCAATAAACCAGCAAAGTGCTCTCCTCTGCATTGAATGGAGACTAAGAAAGTCTAAAATTACACAACCTCTTAGGACAAATATAGACTCAGGAGTGGTGACACCTGGAGGATGGAAATACTGGCAACAGTGAAATTCTTCCACTATTTTTAAACCTGACAACAGCCCCGGGACTGCCGTATAATGGGTACTAAAAGCAGAATAAAGCCTGCCATACATGAATCATAATTTAGCTTGTTCAGCAGGGATAGGTCCATTTTCAACTCATGTATGGGTAGACTGGTTGTACAGAAGTTGATCCACCAATCAGATTTTTCTGTTAGCCTATCATATTTTCCCCATTCAATCAGCACCGCCGGCTATACCCTCTTTAATGCCGGTTCACACATATGCAATGCTGGAACCAGCGCTATTCCAGTGCCAGTTCCCACATTGCATAGAACTCGCAGGCAGTTCACATTGCCCTATGCAAACTGCTGCAGGTGTCAATAGAAAGTTAATGACACCCCTAGATCAGTTCGCAGTGCAAACTGTGAATTCGGACAGTAACCGGTTCGCATGGGTGTGAACACCCATGCGACCCGATTCGGGAGCCCACAAAAAAAAAGGGTCCTGCGCGATTTGGGTCCGAATGCAATGCGAATTCAGCCATACAATCTGTATGGCTGAATTTGCATGGCACAGACATCGCATGTGATCTGCACAGCAGTGTGGTGCGAATCACATGGGATGTCTGACATCGCCGCACTGGTGTGAACTGGCACTTAAAAAGAAATAGAGTCCCTTTTTTTTCTGCACTTTTATTATACATCATATTAACCTCCCTGGCGGTATTCCCGAGTGTGGCTCGGGGGTTTTCATTTTAGTACCATTAGCAGTAACCCAGAGCCACACTCCTTATTGCATTACAGGATCCTGGAAGAGGTAGCTTACTTACCTTGTCTCTAGGATACTGCAATGTACTACTGCTGTGTCCAGCAGCCGGATTCTCCTCCCGACGCTCTGTGTGTTCCGGCTTCTGTTCCCTGCAAACGTTGCAACGCATGGGGGCGGAACCGGCTGAAATTTCGAAAAGTATAAAACACACCACATACACAATACATTGTAATCTTATTGGATTACATTACTGTATCAAATCATTTTACCTCAGTTTGTCCCCAGTGTTTTGTCCAGTGCTCTGCCTGCAGTTTTACTGTTCTTTCTGCTTGGAAACTGGAGAACATCCATGGCATCCAAAAAGTGTGCCTCTACATCAAAAGCAGTTTATGACCTGCTTGAAAACAGCGGTAGCAATTCAGAATCACTTGCAGAATTGAGCGATAGTGATTCATGGGGAAATTCGTCATCAGACACAGAAAGTGATTTCAGCGACGATTCTGCGATTGAGCTCAATGATGTGCGAACTTGGTGCTCTATTGACTGTGATATGGATCACACAGTGCCCCCAAGACTCCCATTTACTGGAGCACCTGGTATGAAAGTGGACGTTGAAGACGACAACCCCTTGGCACACCTACAACTATTTCTGACCGATGAGGTTGTTGAAAAAAGTTACGGAGACAAACCGGTACCAAGAGCAACAAGCTATTACGCATCGGAAGTTTTCAAGAGGTAGAAAGTGGGAACCAGTGACCAAAGATGACATTTGAAAATTTCTGGGCTTAATAATACTTCAGGGGAGTGGTGGGGAAACCCCTGCAGAAGTTGTATTGGACAACTCACAAATTACTTTCCACTCCATTCTTTGGCACGGTCATGTCAGAGTACAAATTTTCCCTGATAATGAAATATTTGCAGTTCGGAAACAACAAAGAATTTGATGAAACTTCTCATCCAGCACCAAAACTCAGGAAAGTTTGGGAAGTATATCAAATGGTTCTAAAGAAATTCCAAGGGAGCTATATGTCAGATAGAGATATTAGGATAGATGAAAGTCTAATGGCCTACAAGGGCTCAGCTGGAGACAATACATGGCATCAAAGAGAGCACGATTTGGCGTAAAATCTTTCATGCTATGCGAATCGACAACAGGCTACATTTGGAATTCAGTACTACAGACTGGGAAAGGAACAAAGTTCAACCCAAAATACAGCAACTATGGAATGGCAACATTTTCTGTTCTTTCACTGATTGAGCAATTGCTAAATCAGGGCTATTGCATAACTACCGACAACTTTTACACATCTCCTGAACTTTGAGTTTCTTCTGCAGAACAAAACGGATGCCTATGGAACCATTAGGGCTAACAGGCGCGACATGCCGCCAATGCTTGTCAATAAGAAGCTCAAGACTGGAGAAATGGTTGCCTGGCAGAAAGGCAAAATGATGGCACTGCAATGGCGTGACAAAGATGTGTGCCTAATGAGTACAGTCCATAATACCTCCACTGTTATGGGTCACACAAAAGGTGGGAAAGACATCATGAAGCCAGAAGTAGTGATAGACTACAATAACACCATGGGAGGTGTTGACAGAGCCGACCAAGCAATGACCTTCTATCCAGCAATGAGGAAACAGCAAAAAAAGTATTACAAGAGGATCTTCAAGGATCTTCTTGAGCAATGCTTGTGGAATGGCTACATTCTGCTAATAAAAAAAAAAAAAAAAAAAAGAGTGACAAGCCTGTGATTCATTCTGACTTTATTTGGAAAGTTGCCAAACTGATCTTTCTGAACCGCCAAACACCAATGGCTGTGAATAGAGCTGGACGTCGTGCTGCTGGCATTGTCAACCCGGAACGCCTGACTGGTCGTCACTTCATGGACAACATCCCACCAATCGAGAAAAAGTCAGCACCTACAAGGATGTGCGTGGTTTGTCGCTCGAAGCGAGATGACATTGGAAAGAAAATTTGAAAGAAAACAATGTTCCATTGTCCTGATTGTGACGTCGGACTTTGTGCAGTCCCACGTTTCAAAATTTTTCATACCCGGGATGTTTACTGAACCAATATGCAGTGACTAGTAATATTGCACCCTTGTTTGGACAAATGTCAGTGTTTTTGATTTGATTATATAATTGAATACAATTTATTGAATACATTGTATTATTATTATATTTGTTATAATATAATAACTATAAATAGATTATGATTTTGTGTTTCAAACGTTATCATACCAGGGATGTCTACTAGACTCTTGTTTGGACAGATTTAAGTGAGTTATTCCTAAGAATTACAGTCCTACAACATACCTGAGGTGATTGAAGCCGTATTAGTGCAATTGTGACAGAGAAAATTGAGTACTGTCCGTGATACTTTTTTTATTGCGAGAACATATCATTTTTCATGGACAAGCTTTTGGGGAGTGTCCATTCATATTTTATTCATATTATTCATGTTTGTTAAACACCCTAGGAATGAACATTATGTCAATTGGTCAGCCTTGCAGCAAATGGAACACAAGAAATGGAAAAACAGAATGTATGGACTGAAATGTGATGGTCAAATGGGAGAGATTGGGGAGCAGTGTTAATTTTGATGTGAAATTTCAGTTTAGTTTTAGTCGTATTTTAGTCAATCTGAATTTTTTTCAGTTTTGGTCATATTTTAGTAAACTAAAATCTCCAATACATTTAGTCGACTAAAATGTAATGCAGGGGTAGGCAATCCCCGGGACTGGTGCCACCAGGGGCACTCAAAGCCTCTTTTGCCCGACACTCGACTCCCTCCCCATCAGCAGAGCAGCGAAGGGAAGTGTCAATGAGATGCTAATGCATTCCAATTTTAAAAATCCCCATGCCGCACCTGCACTGAGTGGGAGGTACTGTGCCCCCACACATTGTAAAAGATGGGAAGAATTTTTTGGATCTCTAACTTTGCTTTAGCTGTGATCGTTAGATTTTGTGATGGGGAAGAGATTGGGTGCAGTTCTGCTGGGGAGGGGAGGGGGGGGGGGTCCCTGTATCCAGGAGGAGGAGGACTGTCATTGGCCACTGCTAAAGCCAATGCTAGCCTTATCCACCATCTGGGGGAAGATGACTCGCTTGGTTGCCACTACCAATCTCAGAAAGAAGGGATTTCACTGTGATTGAGAAAACCACAATCGGGTGACAGTTTATGGAATTACTGTTGAGCTTCTGGGAATTTTGTTGAAATTATTCCTGAACCTTTACGTCACTTACTACTGAACCCCTGCGCTCTGTGTCCCTTTAAGCCACAGCCAGTTCTCAGAGTAATGAAAATCACACCCAACTTTTGCTGCCGCCCTTCGCGCCACACTTTTCCTTAGCTGCAGGAGCCCAATTTATGATCTTGCATACAGGCCCACTGCTTTCTGAAAATGCCCCTGACCTGAGCTCATCATTGCGCATCTATTCCAGATGCTTGTTTGTGATATCACATTCAAGCACGTGGGCTGGATGCGAGAGGTGGATCAGCAGGATGAGTGTGCAAGAACAGGTAGATGTGTCTCATCTCTGCTTCCTTTCACCACTCTGCATATCACACATATCATAGGTGAGAAGAGGGTACAGCAGTGGAGCAGATGAGCAGGAGGGGTTCAGAGGTGGGACAGAAGAGCAGGAGGGTACAGTGGTGGGGCAGATGTGCAGGGAGGTACAGTGGTGGAACAGATGAGAAGGGGGATCAGCAGTGAGACAGAAGAGCAGAGGGGTAAAGTGATGGGGCAGATTAGAAGGGGGTTTAGTGGTGGGACAGAAAAGCAGGGGGGTAGAACAGTGGGGCAGATGTGAAAGGAGGTGTATTGTTGGGACAGATGAGCAGGAGGTACATTGGTGGGGCAGATGAGAAAGCGGGTTACAGTGGTGGGGGAACATGAGAAAGCGGGTTACAGTGGTGGGGCAGATGAGCAGATGGGTTCAGTGTTAGGACAGATGAGAAGGTGATTCAGTAGTGAGGCAGAGGAGCATGGGGATACAGCAGTGGAGCAGATGTGCAGGGGGGTGCAGTGGTGGGGCAGATGGGAAAAGGGGTACATTGATGGGGTAAATGAGCAGGAAGGTTACAGTGGCGGGGCAGATGTGTAGGAGGTATCGTGGTTGGATGGATGAGAAGGGGGTTCAGCGGTGGGACAGAAAAGCAGGGGGGTATAGTGATTGGGCAGATGAGCAGGGGGTTACAGTGGTGGGAAAGATGAGCAGGGGGGTCACTGTTGGGGCAGATGAGAAGGGGGTACAATGGTGGGACAGAAGAGCAAGGGGGTACAGTGACGGGGAAGAGGAGAAAGGAGGTACATTGGTGGGACAGATGAGTAGGGGGGTACAGAAGTGGGGCAGATGTGCAGAGGAGAAAGGAGGTACATTGGTGGAACACATGAGCAGGGGGTTACAGTGGTGGGGCAGAAGAGCAGGGGGAACAGAGGTGGGACAAATGTGCAGGAGGTACACTGGTGGGACAGATGAGAAATGGGGTTGCAGTGGTGGGGCAGATGAGCAGATAAGTTCAGTGTTAGGACAGAAGATAATACGGTTCAGCTGTGAGACATAGCATGGGGTTTCGGCAGTGGAGCAGATGTGCAGGGAGGTACAGTGGTGGAGCAGATGAGAAAGGGGGAACATTGGTGGGGAAGATAAGCAGGGGGTTACAGTGGTGGGGCAGAAGAGCAGGGGGAACAGAGGTGGGACAAATGTGCAGGAGGTACAGTGTTGGGGCAGATGAGTAAGGGGGTTACAGTGGTGGGGCAGATGTGCAAGGGTTACAGTGGTGGGGCAGATGAGAAAGGGGGTACATTGGTGGGGCAGATGACCAGGGGGTTACAGTGGTGGCATGGATGAGAAAGGGGATACATTGGCGGGACAGATGAGCAGGGGGTTACAGTGGTGGGACAGAAGAGCAGGGGGTACAGAGGTGGGGCAGATGTGCAGGGTAGTACATTGGTGGGGCAGATGTGCTGGGGGTTACAGTGGTGGGACAGATGAGCAGGTGAATTGGGGCTGATTTGAGGTGTAAAGGTGCAGGAATTGGACTGATCAGAGGTCTGAAGGCGCAGGAATTGGGGCTGATCAGAGGTGTGAAGGTGCAGGAATTAGGGCTGATCAGGAGGTGTGGAGGCGCAGGAATTGGGGCTGATCTGAGGCGTGAGAGTGCAGGATGTTAATTTCTCACTACTACTCAAGTAGTTTACAGCATTTACTTTATAAAAAATCTTTTTCATAATCGAGAGTGTGAAGTTAACATATTTTGGTTATAAAATCGGCACGCTCAATTTCTTTGAAAACATTTTCCGCTCTCATTCTGGGCGGGCGTCATATGACGTCCGTCCATTTAAACAGAGACAGCCCTGTACTGTCGGTGGCGGCATGTCACCGAGACACCGCTCGTCACCAATGGGGGTGAACAGCCATTGGGCATGGCTGTTTGCCACGTGTTCGGCCGTGATGAAGTCACGGCCGATCACAGATGGTACCTCCCCACTTTACACGGCGCATGCACGTCGGTGGAAGCGTGCTCCCGGGAACAGTGCTCGTCACCAACGTTGGTAAACAGCCATTGGCCGGCGGCTGTTTACCACGTAATCGGCTGTGATCCATTCACAGCCAATCACTAAATGTGAGTTACAAATCTGTGTTCTGTAGTGTCTGCACCAACACCACACTTGTCCCATCGCCCCCCATTGTCATTGTCACCCAACAGTCACCACAGTTACCCCATAAAGTGCACCTGTCACATAAGAGACTGCCATCAGTGACCATCAGCGTTGTACCCCTCACCTATCAGTGACCATGCCCTGTCACCCATCAGTGACTGTCAGAGTTGCACCCGTCACCCATCAGTGACAGTGGCCTGTCACCCATCAGTGACCGTCTGCGTTGCACCCGTCACCCATCAGTGACCGTGGCCTGTCACTCATTACCCGTCACCCATCAGTGACCGTCAGCGGTGCATCCGTCACCCATCAGTGACCGTGGCCTGTCATCCATCACCCGTCACCCACCAGTGACCGTGGCCTGTCACCCATTTGAGACCATCACCCATCAGTGACCATCATCAGTCACCGTCCGTGGCCTGTCACCCATCAATGACCATCGCCTGTCACCCAGCAATGACCATCGCCTGTCACACCGTCATCACCTATCAGTGAACGTCTCCTGCCACCCATCGCACAGCCCATCAGTGACCGTCACCTGCCACCCATCACACAGCCATCAGAGTCATGTCCAAAAGATCATATACCAGTTAGGACGCATTCCAGATCCTCTCCATGACTGATAAGAGCAGCGGGGAGATCTCATCAGATTTCAATTCTGTTTCCGAATAAAATTCGGCATTTGAACCAATTGAGAGTAGTGAATCGGCAAATGATTTTTATGAAAAATGGGTCCCTCCTAAAAGGGCATGCCGCTCTGGAAACCAGGCCCAATACAAGCGCTGCTGCCAGCAATAGGCCCCAAGAACAAATTCCCAAACCTAGTACCAGCGCTGCCACCAGCGATAGGCCCCGGGAACAAATGCCCAGTACTAGTGCTGCTGCCGGCAATAGGCCCCAGGAACAAATTTCCAGGCCCAGTACCAGTGCTGCCACATCACGCCTGAGTACCAGCACAGGAATATTAAATCCCCCAACTACTGGAGTGTCACGTCCCCCAAAAGCCAGGGCCTCTATATACATGCCAGATGGTCTTGCCAACCCAACATGGCTGCCTTCCGACTATGGATCACCAATTATTCCCCCTTTCACAGCACAGCCAGGTGTGCAGGCCAACACCAAAAATTTCACAGAGATCGATTGCTTTTATCAGTTTTTGTCCGACACTTGCTGCAATTCATTTTGAACCAGACCAATTTATATGCCCAGCAGTATTTTGCCAACAACCCTAATCATCATATGCCCGTCCGTTTGAGTGGAGAGAATTTGGAGTTCAAATTGTTTATGGGCCTCACCATAAACATGGGGCTTAAAAAAAAAAATTAAGGACATGCCTATTGGTCCACCAACCCCATCCACCACATGCCCATTTATTCTGCCATAATGTCCAGGTCCAGATACAAGATGATTATGCGATTCCTTCATTTTAGCGACAACACCCAGTGCCCTCCCCGCAGCCATCCAAATTACAATAAGTTATATAAAATTCGCCCACTGATAAACTTCTTTTCCCAATGATTTACAGA
The DNA here is from genome assembly GCA_037952925.1 of Lithobates clamitans. Lineage (NCBI taxonomy): Eukaryota > Metazoa > Chordata > Amphibia > Anura > Ranidae > Lithobates > Lithobates clamitans. The sequence continues at coordinate 97,118 of JBBGZY010002199.1, forward strand.
ACTCTATGTCCCCGATCAGCATATATGTGTAGATGAGTCCCTGGTACCCTTTTCAGGCCAGCTAGGAATAAAGCAATACATTCCTAGTAAAAGGGTCAAATGCAGAGTCAAATTTTACAAGCTCTGTGAGAGAGTCACAGGATATCTGTATGCGCCCTGCACATATGAATGAAGAGATTCCCAGCTCCAGCCCCCTGAGTGCCCGGCCTACATGGGCACAACTGGAAAAATTGTATGGGACCTGGCATACCCACTTCCAGGGCTTTTTTTCTCAGAGAATAGGTGCAGGAACTCAACCATGCCCGCCACACACACATACCTGCCAAATGGCATCAAATAGTAGCTCTTCTCTCTGCATACAACCCCCTCCCTCCACTGCCCTCAACTTCTCCCTCCTCCTTAAAAGCTCCACCATCTGTCATATATCTTACCTTTGTTGCAATATTAAGCTGAAGCACCTATCCGACTGTAGTACCTCCCAGCATACTATACTATACTACAGTCACTTGCAAGGGAGATCATGCAGTAGGAGCATCAACTGCTGGTCAACAGAGCAAAAAAAAATGGAGACCACAGAGGGTGCAGCTTACCACGCACCCTCTCCTGCCCATGACTGCACTGAACCCTGGGCACCTGTTCTGTATCTCCCTTGTCCCTGTCCGGCACTCAGTGAGATCTGCGCAGGAGATCTGACCTGTGGGAGCTACTGGGAGATAAGCTATCACTTGTAAACGCAGAAGCTGGACTTCAGTGTTACCAAGTGATAGTGGTGAGCAGGGAGCAGAAGACCTGAGCCAGAGGTGGTGGAACTGAGTTCCCCCTAGTTCCTGCTGAAAAAAAGCCCTGCCCACTTCTGAACAAAGGGTATCACATATACCTTGACAACTTCTACACCATAAACAAAGAAATACAGTGTAGCACTAAGAATGACAATGAACTAAATAGTATATGTGCATAACATATAATCAATATAATAATCAAACAAAAATCCAATGTTCACTGTTGTGAACTAAAGCAAAATTAAAGTTCAAAAAGAAAAAGGACTCTATAGAAGTAGGTATTTTTAATTCAAGCAAAACACAATTAACCGATGCAGAAAAGTCTGTACTGGATAAAGGGCTCAAATATGTCTCTCCGAGAAAACTTAATACATTTTTCTACCTTTATTGATGTGCAAAAGTACATTCGCAGGCTGACTATACAAAGACATTTTCTCACACAGCCCCCCCATTGTCCCAAGGGTAGGAGGAAGAGATAGCAACGTTCATTCTGGGCTATCAAATCCATCCCTGTTCAATCCCCCTGGAACCATGGCACCTTCTCTTAATATTTTTAGAAGTTTGGTTCTAAACGATCTAGACAAATTACCCAATAAAAGAGTCCATACGAATCCTATTATCACTAGTGGACTCAAATTATTATGTGAAAGGAAAGACCTCATCATCCGCCCGGCTGACAAGGGTGGGGGATCGTCATATTAGATATAAAAAGCTATAGGGAGGAGATGAACAAGATCCTGAACAATCGCTCAACATATAGCCTGTTGTCCAAGGATCCAACTTTAGAATATAAAGGAGCTTTAGTTGAATTTGTCAATTAAGGCTCCTCTTTGGGTATTTTGGATAAAAAGGAAAAAGAAATTCTGGTGCCCATGGCTCCAAGAATTCCAGTGATATATTACTTACCCAAAGTGCACAAAAATGCAGTCAATCCCCCTGGATGTCCCATCGTCAGTGGGATTGACTTCATTACGTCACAAATAGGTTGATATATAGACTTCCATCTACAACCCATAGTTAGATTGGCCCCCTCTTATCTCAAAGATACCTGTGACACTATCAGACTCTTGGAAACAGTTGCATACCACAAAGACATGATTTTGGTAACAGCAGATGTTGCTGCTTTGTAGGGATGAGCTTCGAGTTCGAGTCGAACTCATGTTCTACTCGAACATTGGCTGTTCGCAAGTTCGCCGAACAGCGAACAATTTGGGGTGTTCGCGGCAAATTCGAATGCCGCGGAACACCCTTTAAAAGTCTATGGGAGAAATCAAAAGTGCTAATTTTAAAGGCTTATATGCAAGTTATTGTCATAAAAAGTGTTTGGGGACCCGGGTCCTGCCCCAGGGGACATGGATCAATGCAAAAAAAAGTTTTAAAAACGGACGTTTTTTCAGGAACAGTGATTTTATTAATGCTTAAAGTCAAACAATAAAAGTGTAATATCCCTTTAAATTTCGTACCTGGGGGGTGTCTATAGTATGCCTGTAAAGGGGCGCATGTTTCCTGTGTTTAGAACAGTCTGACAGCAAAATGACATTTGGAAGGAAAAAACTCATTTAAAACTACCCGCGGCTATTGCATTGCCGACAATACACATAGAAGTTCATTGATAAAAACGGCATGGGAATTCCCCACAGGGCAACCCCGAACCAAAATAAAAAAAAAAAAAATGATGTGGGGGTCCCCCTAAATTCCATACAAGGCCCTTCAGGTCTGGTATGGATATTAAGGGGAACCCCAGCCAAAATTTTAAAAAAAAATTGACGTGGGGTTCCCCCTAAATTCCATACCAGACCCTTCAGGTCTGGTATGGATTTTAAGGGGAACCCCGCACCAAAAAAAAAAAAAAAAACGGCGTGGGGTCCCCCCAAAAATCCATACCAGACCCTTATCCGAGCACGCAACCTGGCAGGCCGCAGGAAAAGAGGGGGGGACGAGAGTGCAGCCCCCCCCCCTCCTGAACCGTACCAGGCCACATGCCCTCAACATTGGGAGGGTGCTTTGGGGTAGCCCCCCAAAACACCTTGTCCCCATGTTGATGAAGACAAGGGCCTCATCCCCACAACCCTGGCCGGTGGTTGTGGGGGTCTGCGGGCGGGGGGCTTATCAGAATCTGGAAGCCCCCTTTAACAAGGGGACCCCCAGATCCCGGCCCCCCCCTGTGTGAAATGGTAAGGGGGTACTTACCCCTACCATTTCACTAAAAAACTGTCAAAAATGTTAAAAATGACAAGAGACAGTTTTTGACAATTCCTTTATTTAAATGCTTCTTCTTTCTTCCTTCATCTTCTTCTTCTGGTTCTTCTGGCTCTTCTGGTTCTTCCTCCGGCGTTCTCGTCCAGCATCTTCTCCGCGGCGTCTTCCATCTTCTTCTCCTCGGGCCGCTCCGCACCCATGGCATGGGGGGGGAGGCTCCCGCTCTTCTCTTCATCTTCTTCTCTTCTTCATCTTCTTCTTCATCTTCTTCTTCTTCTTCTCTTCTTCCTTCTTCATGTCTTCTCCGGGCCGCTCCGCAGCCATGCTGTGGCATGGAGGGAGGCTCCCGCTGTGTGACGGCGTCTCTTCGTCTGACGGTTCTTAAATAACGGGGGGCGGGGCCATCCGGTGACCCCGCCCCCCTCTGACGCACGGTGACTTGAGGGACTTCCCTGTGACGTCACGGGGAATGCCACAGGGAAGTCCCGTCATGTCACCGTGCGTCAGAGGGGGGCGGGGTCACCGGGTGTCCCCGCCCCCCGTTATTTAAGAACCGTCAGACGAAGAGACGCCGTCACACAGCGGGAGCCTCCCTCCATGCCACAGCATGGCTGCGGAGCGGCCCGGAGAAGACATGAAGAAGAGAAGAAGGAAGAACAGAAGAAGAAGAAGAAGATGAAGAAGAAGATGAAGAAGAGAAGAAGATGAAGAGAAGAGCGGGAGCCTCCCCCCCATGCCATGGGTGCGGAGCGGCCCGAGGAGAAGAAGATAGAAGACGCCGCGGAGAAGATGCTGGACGAGAACGCCGGAGGAAGAACCAGAAGAGCCAGAAGAACCAGAAGAAGAAGATGAAGGAAGAAAGAAGAAGCATTTAAATAAAGGAATTGTCAAAAACTGTCTCTTGTCATTTTTAACATTTTTGACAGTTTTTTAGTGAAATGGTAGGGGTAAGTACCCCCTTACCATTTCACACAGGGGGGGGCCGGGATCTGGGGGTCCCCTTGTTAAAGGGGGCTTCCAGATTCCGATAAACCCCCCGCCCGCAGACCCCCACAACCACCGGCCAGGGTTGTGGGGATGAGGCCCTTGTCTTCATCAACATGGGGACAAGGTGTTTTGGGGGGCTACCCCAAAGCACCCTCCCAATGTTGAGGGCATGTGGCCTGGTACGGTTCAGGAGGGGGGGGGCCGCACTCTCGTCCCCCCCTCTTTTCCTGCGGCCTGCCAGGTTGCGTGCTCGGATAAGGGTCTGGTATGGATTTTTAGGGGGACCCCACGCCGTTTTTTTTTTTTTTTTTTGGCGCGGGGTTCCCCTTAAAATCCATACCAGACCTGAAGGGCCTTGTATGGAATTTAGGGGGACCCCCACATCATTTTTTTTTTTAAATTTTGGTTTGGGGTTGCCCTGTGGGGAATTCCCATGCCGTTTTTATCAATGAACTTCTATGTGTATTGTCGGCAATGCAATAGCCGCGGTAGTTTTAAATGTGTTTTTTCCTTCAAAATGTCACTTTGCTGTCAGACTGTTCTAAACACGGGAAACATGCGCCCCTTTACAGGCATACTATAGACACCCCCCAGGTATGAAATTTAAAGGGATATTACACTTTTATTGTTTGACTTTAAGCATTATTAAAATCACTGCTCCTGAAAAAACGGCCGTTTTTAAAACTTTTTTTTGCATTGATTCATGTCCCCTGGGGGAGGACCCGGGTCCCCAAACACTTTTATTGACAATAACTTGCATATTAGCCTTTAAAATTAGCACTTTTGATTATTCATGTTCGTGTCCCATAGACTTTAACGGCGTTCGCGTGTTCGAACAAATTTTTTTCCTGTTCGCATGTTCTGGTGCGAACCGAACAGGGGGGTGTTCGGCTCATCCCTACTGCTTTGTATATCTGCATCCCCCAAGATTTGGGGTTTGCAGCAGTGGATCATTATCTATCCAGGAACTCACATCTTCCTATTGTAAAACAGAATTTTATCATGGAACTATTGAGGTTTACAACACAACAGAACTACTTTTGGTTCCAGAGACAGTTTTACATACAAATAAGGGGTGTGGCCATGGGGGCTAAATATGCCCCAATGGGAGGTGGATGTCGTCTATGCCCTTAGGAGGCCAGAATTGGTCCTTTGGGCCAGATATATAGACGACATCCTCCTCCTCTGGGAGGGCGATTTCGAATCCCTGCAGAGGTTCATGTCTACATTGAATGATAACAACAAGGGTATCTCTCTGAGTAATGAAATGTGTCAGACCAACATTCACTTTCTAGATCTTGAGATCTCAGCGAATGACACCATGGATGGTTTACTTTAAACCCACAGACCAAAATGGCTACATACCAGTCGACAGTAGCCATCATGATCAGTGGTTAACTTCTATTCCATGTGGCCAATTCCTTCAGAATTGTACAAGTACTACTGATTTTCTATACCAAGCCGAGATTTTGAAAACAAAATTCCTAGAAAAAGGATATAAATGTACCGACTTGGATAGAGACATCAATATAGTTACCAATACTGATCGAAGTGACCTACTGAAAGAGAACCCAAAAGAACATGTTTAAATGGTCCTTCCATACTACTTTTACAATACAACATAAACAAATAAAAAGCATTGGAGGGTCTTACAGAATGACAGAATTTTGGGTCCGGCCCTCCCTGAATGTGCAGGGGTTGTGTTCAGAGGGGCCAGCTCTATACAAGGAGAAATTGCCCCAAATGTTATAGATCCACCCAAGATGATAACTTTTTTCAACAATGTAAAGGCTATTACCCTTGCCGGAAGTGCAATGTATGTCTTCACAATATATACTGGAAACGCAAAACAGACACTTTTTCATCTACTTCAACTTTATGGAATTACAAAATGAAACATTTTACCACCTGTGCCACTAGATATATAGTTTACCTCCTCACTTGCCTATGTAATAAACAATATGTTGGCCGTACCTTCAGGACCTTTTCAGTGAGGGTTAATGAACACCTGGCCAGTATCCAGAAGGGTCGTACCAATCACAGTGTGCCCTGCCATTATTTGGAACACCATAACAAAAAACCTATGGGTACCTGTTTCCAAATAATAGACAAGTTTGTCCCACATTGGAGGGGTGATTCTTGCCTAAGGGAGGTATCCCGTCTTGAAAAATTTGAATTCACTTCCGTAGCCACGTTGCCGTCCTCAGGGAGATCCCTTTTAGACCTCAAGGTGGCCACCTAGAGCGCATTTATATTAGGACGTCTGTATGCTTTGTGCCATGCGTTTAGGACACTCCGACTGTCCGGATGTGACCGCCCTCCATATCATGTGACTGACCTAGTGTTTTGGGAGTGATCATGTGTCAACATATGGGAGTGATCCATTCGGCAGTGTCTGTGTAATGGGACTGGCCTCCTACTCATAGTGAGGCTTGGATTATCCCCAGTCCTTTTGGAGCGCTCCGTTCAGACGTTCCTGCGCTCTGACCACTTGACTGATTGTGTGACTTGCGGTAGGTCATGTGATAGGTTATGTCATGTTCCCCCCGTTCCCATCGGGGCATGTGCTCACTCACGTGTGTCGTGGGAGGGTTTTATGTTGTTATGGTCACGTGACCCATAATGTATTCACGTGAGTCATGGGACCATAGGTTTTTCATCATGTGACATGCTTTTGGATCTCCCCATTGGTGGATCACGTTGACGTTGCCTCTCCACCGCCACGGGCGTGCTGCCATGCAGCTGTGTCTTGGTGCCCTTTCCTTGTGGCGTTTTTGGCCTTGTGAGGTGTGCTGTAGGCAGGGCCACTGTTTGGCGCACTCTCCACGCTGTTTACTTCCAGGTGGACGCCGCAGTTGTAATTGTCTTCACGTCCCCCTATCTGTAGGGCCATAGGTCTTAGATAGCCAATGGGGGGTAGGAGTTTTTGGTGAGCGACTTTCACTTCCTTGACAGTCATTCCCTGCACATGTCACATGGCCATTATGATACCCTATTTACAGTATGTAGGATGAACCACCAGGCCTCTTCGCACCAGGTTCAGCGAACATTATAACAGAGCAGCATATAGTAACGAGAGAAAGTGGTCCAATGTATCAAAACACTACAAATTTATACATGAAGGTAACATGGATTCCTTCTCTTTCTCTGCAGTTCAAAAAAACAGAATGTCGGTACGTGGAAGAGACAGGAGCCTTAGGCACTGGTGCCACAACACTTCAACCCCTCACAGATACTCTAGTTGGAGCGCAGGAATGAGCTAGACATGTGCATTTCGTTTCGTTCCGAATCGAAATTCGGACGAATTTTTCATTATTCGGAAATTCGGATGCATCCGAATTTCCGAATTACAAAAGTGATGAATTTAAACGAATCCGAAAAAAAGCGAACAAATTCAAATCGAAGTCGAAAACATATTCAAATCGAATTCGAAAACATAATCAAATTTGAAAACAAATTTGAATCGAATTTGAAAACAATAGAAATCGATTTTCTAAAAAATACAATAAAATAGAATATAAAATCATAAAGCAATAGAATACATATATATAATATTTTTTTTATTCTGTTTTATTGTTTTTCTATGCTTTTCTTTTCTTTTCTATTATTTTCTATTCTATAATAGTCTTTTCTATTCAAATTTGAATTCATTCTATACGAAATTCGAATTTCAGAACATGGCTTCTGAAGATCGAATTTCGTATAGAATGAATTTGAATTAGAATAGAAAAGATTTGAATAGAAAAGAATAGACTAGAAATTCGAATATCATATAGAATTGGATCAAATTTGAATAGAAAAGAAAATAATAGAAAAGAATAAACTAGAAAAACATATATTGTATTTTATTCTATTCTGTTCTTTTTTTATTATTTTCTATTCTATTCTAATCTTTTCTATTCAAAATCATTCTATACGAAATTTGAATTTCGGAAAACGGTTATATATATTAATTATATTTTATATCATAAAATATTAATTATAAATTATATAGAATAGAAAAGAATAGACTACTAGAAAAACAATAGAATAAAAAAAAAAAAAAAAAATATATATATATATATATATATATATATATATATATATATATATATATATATATATATATATATATATATATATATATATATATATATATATATATTAGTTCCAAAGGTTGCTGCACTTAAAAATGTGTTGCTTTATTCTATCAAATCTTTAGAAAAAGATTACAAAGCAAGTAGAGTAATTCCAAACAAAATCATTACAATCATCTGTTCAGACAAAGATTAAGTTTCTGGCTGATTTGTTCACACCCTTTCTTAGATCAGTCAGAACACATCTGAACTTTATTTTTATATATACAAGGTCGGTGGGAGGACCTGTTTGCTGACACTAGACTGAAAGCTGTGTGTGGTTCTCCTCTACACTTCAATCTATCTATCTATCTATCTATCTATCTATCTATCTATCTATCTATCTATCTATCTATCTATCTATCTATCTATCTATCTATCTATCTATCTATCTATATATATCTATCTATCTATATATATATATATATATATATATATATAATATTTTTTCTCTATTCTGTTCCATTGTTTTTCTATGCTATTCTTTTCTATTCTAAACTTTTCTATTCAAATGCATTCTAGACGAAATTCGAGAATGAATTTGAATAGAAAAGATTAGAATAGAAAATAGACTAGAAAAACAATAGAATAAAATATATATATATATATATATACACATACACAGGGCTTTTTTTCAGGGGGAGCTTGGTGGAACTCAGTTCCACCACCTCTGGCTCAGACCCTTTGGTGCCTGCTCACCACAATCACTTGTAAACACAGAAGTCAAGTGACAGCTTTGCACTCTGTGTGTAACTCCCATGAACTCTGCACTCTGTATGTAATGCAATCCTGATATTTAATGCCCCTTTAAGACCCTTCTACTGTTTGTGAAATATGACCACACCCTCTATTTGATGTTATTTGGAGGGTGTGTGGGGGGAGAGGTTTTGGGGGGTCTTGGTTGAGTTCCAGCACCTATTGTTTGAGAAAAAAAGCCCTGTATATATATATATATATATATATATATATATATATATATATAATTCTATTCTGTTCTATTGTTTTTCTAGTCCATTCTTTTCTACTCTATTCTAATCTTTTCTATTCGAATTCAAATTCATTTTATACGAAATTCGAATTTCGGAAGATGGTTTCTTATATATATATTTTTTTTTTCTATGCTGGTATATGGTTTTTCTGTGCTATTCTTTTCTATTATTTTCTATTTTATTCTAATCTTTTCTATTTGAATGCAAATTCATTCTATACGAAATTCAAATTTCCGAAAATGGTTATATAGAAATAGAATGAAATTGAATTCTAATAGAAAAGACTAGAATGGAAAAAACAATAGAACAGAATAGGAAAAAAAAATTATATATATATATATATATATATATATATATCTCTATCATCTTCCGGAATTGGAATTTGGTACAGAATGAATGAATTCGAATTTGAATAGCAAAGATTAGAATAGAATAGAATACATTATATTTTTTTCTATTCTGTTCTATTGTTTTTGCATGCTATTCTTATTTTCTATTCTATTCTAATCTTTTCTATTGGAATTCGATTTCATTCTATATGAAATTCGAATTTCCGCAAAATGGTTATATATAGTTTACTTTTTCAAGTTCTGTAAAAAAAAATTTCGAATGCGGTAGAATTTTTCGAATTTCATAGTTTTTTGTGGAAGGCGGTAGAATTTTTTCGAATTTGATAGTTTTTTTCTAATGCGGTCCATTTTTTCGAATTCGAATACGAAACAAAACGAATCCCGAAAACTAATGTAACGAATGCAACAAATTTAACTAAACTAATTTAGTTAAATAATGAATTGAAACTAAACTAAACTAATTTTTTCATCCTGCACATGTCTAGAATGAGCCCTCCTGCGAAATATTGCATCAAAAATTGTAATTACATGCCCCTGTTAAACAGGGGCTGGAAAATTGGGCCTTAGCCACTGGTGGCGGCGCCCAGAACCAAAAATATTCTTACAAGCTATCAGCATGATGATTGAGGAGGAAGAGGATAGTCACTCAGCATAACAGGATAGTCACTCAGCATCAGCATAGACAGTCTTGAAGGGATCTGACATTTCAAAAAAAATTATTCGGTTACATCAGCATCAGGTGCTTGGTAGCTTGTGGTGATCCAAGACTGATTCATTTTTATGAAGGTCAGTCGATCGACCGAGTCGGTGGACAGGCGCACCCTGTGATCGGTTACAAAGCCTCCAGCAGCACTAAATGTGCGTTCCAAAAGAACGCTGGATGCAGGACAGGCCAGTAGCTCAATTGCATACTGTGCAAGCTCTGGCCAGTGATCTGTCCTCAAGACCCAGTAACCCAGAGGATTTTTGGTGGAAAAGGTGTCCAAGTCAGATCTTGCCCCTAGGTATTCCTGCACCATGTAAAACAGACGCTGGCGATTGTTGCTGGAACCGATCATACCTTGGGGCTGCAGACTAAAAAATTGTCTGTAAATACTGTAGCTGCCTGCGGTATTATTAGGATCAGAAGAACACCACCAATTTTATTCAGGTAGCTTTAGGTGCACACTGTGCAGAGGATACAGTACACTAACTGTAAATACTGTAGCTGCCTGCCTGTGGTATTAATATAGGATCAGAAGAACACCACCAATTTTATTCAGGTAGCTTTAGGTGCACACTGTGCAGAGGACAGAGTACACTAACTGTAAATACTGTAGCTGCCTGCCTGTGCTATTATTAGGAGCAGAACAACAGCAATTTTCTTAAGGTAGCTTTAGGTACACACTGTGCACAGGACGCAGTACACTAACTGTAAATACTGTAGCTGCCTGCCTGTGGTATTAATATAAGATCAGAAGAACACCACCAATTTAATTCAGGTAGCTTTAGGTGCACACTGTACAGAGGACACAGTACACTAACTGTAAATACTGTAGCTGCCTGCCTGTGCTATTAATAGGAGCAGAACAACAGTAATTGTCTCCAGGTAGCTTTAGGTGCACACTGTGCAGAGGATGCACTACACTAATTTGTAAATACTGCAGCTGCCTGCGGTACTGTACTAATAGGATCAGAAGAACACCGCTCATTTTCTTCTTATCTAACTTAAATCAAATGACACTGTCTCTCTATCTCAACGCCGTGCAGGCGGCCTTATATAGTGTGGCTCGTGTACTAAACTGCCTGAGCCATAATTGGCCAAAGCCACCCTGCCTTTGGCCAATTATGGCTCGCTGTACAGACGGCGCTGTGATTGGCCAAGCATGCAGGTCATAGTGCATGCTTGGCCAATCATCAGCCAGCATTGAAACTGCGATTCCGCAGTGAATTATGGGCCGTGACACGCCATTCGAATTTGGCGCGAACGGCTCATATCGTTCGTAATTTGGCGAACGGGCGAACATACGATGTTCGAGTCAAACATGGGTTCGACTCGAACACGAAGCTCATCCCTAATGTACAGTAACATCTATGAATCAATCAAGGCGTGGTAAGGATGTGCAATAACCTCTAGCAACCAATCAGTGAGCTGTAAGGATGTGCAGTAACTTCTAGCAACCAACCAGCAAGCAGAAATGATGTGCTCTAGCAACTAATCAGTAAACCATAATAAGTGCTGTAACTTTTAGGAACCAATTGCAATCGCTGCCTGATCTGCCCCCACCCCCCCATTATCCACACTACATTCTCTTGCAGCTTCCCCCCCCCCACCATCCACACTACATCCTCTTAAAGCCCCCCCCCCCCCCCCATTATCCACACTAGATTCCCTTGCAATTCCCCTCCCACACTACATTCTCTGTCAGCTGTCAACTACCAGCCACATTACATTCCCTGACTACTCTTCCCACCACTGTTCACACTACATTCTCTTGAAGCCCCCCCCCCCCCCATTATCCACACTACATTCTCTTGCAGCTCCCACCCCCACCACCATCCACACTACATTCTCTTACAGCCCCCCCCCCCCCCATTATCCACACTAGATTCCCTTGCACTTCCCCTCCCACGCTACATTCTCTGACAGCTGTCAACTACCATCCACAATACATTCCCTGGCTACTTTCCCCCCACTGTCCACACTACATGCTCTTGCAGCTCTTCTCCCCCATTCACGAAACATCATCTGACAGCTCGCTACTGCACCATCCACTCCAGCTCTCCCTAACTTCTTCCACGCTACACTTTCCTGCAGCTCTCCCCAATACTGTCCATACTACATTCTATGACAGCTCTGCCCTCACTATGCACTATATCCCCCTTCCATTGCCCACATTAACACCCAGATTATGTCTGCACCTGTTCACGCTACTCTCCACTCTTAACTCCCATAATTAAATTGCTGTATTTAGAGCAGCAAACTCTCCAGTCTTCTGTGGTTTTTTTTTTCTTGACTCTGAGCCCTGTGTTTTCTGCTTTGTCACTGCTTTCATGTTTCAGTGTCTCTGTAATTTTTTCATTCTCTTTAATGCTGTTCATTCTGCAGTATGTTGTCTCTGATTTCTGTCCTCTGCAATAAATTAGGCACATTTTCACGCATATATGAAATGTTGTGTATAAAAATAATGGGGTGCTGTTCCTTTAAATATAGGTGTGAAATAAGCTAATCAAAAAAAAACATGTGTTATGATGTACACTTGAACAAGTAGAACACAATACTAACAAATACATATACCACTTAACCACTTCAGCCCTGGAGGATTTGGCTGCTCAATGACCAGAGCACTTTTTACAATTTGGCACTGCGCTGCTTTAACTGGTAATTACGCGGTCATGCAATGCTGTACCCAAAGAAAATTTGCGTCCTTTTTTTCCCACAAATAGAGCTTTCTTTTGATGGTATTTGATTGCCTCTGCAATTTTTACTTTTTGTGATATAAATGGAAAAAACTGTAAATTTTGAAAAAAATTATATTTTTCTAGTTTTTGTTATAAAAGAAATCCAATAAACTCAATTTTAGTCATAAATTTAGGCCAAAATGTATACAGCCACATGTCTTTGGTAAAAAAAAAAAATGTCAATAAGCATATATTTATTGGTTTGCATAAAAGTTATAGCGTCTACAAACTAGGGTTCGTTTTCTGGAATTTACGCAGCTTTTAGTATGACTGCCTATCTAATTTCTTGAGGTGCTAAAATGGCAGGGAAGTACAACCCCCCCCCCAAATGACCCCATTTTGGAAAGTAGACACCCCAAGGAAATTGCTGAGAGGCATGTTGAACCCATTGAATATTTTATTTTATTGTCACAAGTGATTGAAAAATGACAAAAAAAAAAAATTACACTAAGTTGTCACTAAATGATATATTGCTCACACGTGCCAAGGTTAGATGTGGAATTACACCCCAAAATACATTCTGCTGCTCCTCCTGAGTATGGGGATACCTCATGTGTGAGACTTTTTGGGAGCCTAACCGCATACAGGACCTCGAAACCAAGCACCGCCTTCAGGATTTCTAAGTGTGTAAATTTTTTATTTCACTCCTCACTACCTATCACAGTTTCGAAGGCCATAAAATGCCAAGATGGCACAACCCCCCCCCCCCCCGATGACCTCATTTTGGAAAGTAGACACCCCAAGCTATTTCCTGAGTGGCATAGTGAGTATTTTGCAGATCTCACTTTTTGTCACAAAGTTTTGAAAATTGAAAAAAGAAAAAAAAAAAAACATTTTCTTTTTTTTCTTCATTTTCAAAAATAAATGAGTGCTGCAAAATACTCACCGTGCCTCTTAGCAAATGGCTTATTGTCTACTTTCCAAAATGAAGTCATTTGAGGGGGGGGGGGGGGCGGCTTGTGCTATCTGGACATTTCAGGGCCTCCGTAACTGTGATAGGTAGTGAGGAGTAAAATCACAATTTTACGTCTTTAGAAAGCCTGAAGGCGGTGCTTGTTTTTTGGGGTCTGTACGTGGCTAGGGTCTCAAAAAGTCTCACACATGTGGTATCCCCGTACTCAGGAAAAGCAGCAGAATGTATTTTTTATGGTGTAATTCCACATATAACCATGCCATGTTTGAACAATATATTATTTAGTGACAACTTTATGCAAAAAAAAAAAAAAAAACGTGTAATTTTCCCGAAACTTGGCAACGTGGCAAAATATAAAATATTCCATGGACTCAACATGCCTATCAGCAAATAGCTTGGGGTGTCTATTTTCCAAAAAGGGGTCATTTGGGGGGTTTTGAACTGTCCTGGCATTTTATGCACAACATATAGAAGCTTATGTCACACATCACCCACTCTTCTAACCACTTGAAGACAAAGCCCTTTCTGACACTTTTTGTTTACATGAAAAAATATTTTTTTTTTGCAAGAAAATTACTTTGAACCCCCAAACATTATATATTTTTTAAAGCAAAGGTCCTACAGATTAAATTTGTGGGTGTTGCAAATTTTTTTTTTTTCACACAGTATTTTTTTCAAATGCAATTCTTTTGGAAAAAACACACTTTTTTAATTTTAATACACTAAAAACACACTATATTGCCAAAATGTTTGATGAAATAAAAAAGATGATCTTATGCCGAGCACATGGATACCAAACACGAAAATTGCGCACAAACGTGCAGCGGCAACAAACTACATACATTTTTAAAAGCCTTTACAGGTTACCACTTTAGATTTACTACTAAAATTACTGCCCTCGATCTGACCTTCGTGGTGATACTTCACATGCATGGTGCAATTGCTGTTTACATATGACACCAGACCGATGCTTGCGTTCGCCTTAGCACGTGAGCACGGGGGGACAGGGGTGCTTAATTATTTATTTTGCTTTATTTTATTTTTAAACTGTTCCCTTCTTTTTTCTTTTTTTTAATCACTTTTCTTGTTATCTTAGGGAATGTAAATATCTCCTATGATAGTAATAGGTAGTGACAGGTACTCTTTTTTTATTTGAAAAAATTGGGGTCTCTCCTCTGCCCTCAAAGCATCTGACCACACCAAGATCGTTGTGATAAAATGCTTTCCCAATTTCCCAAGGCCGCTGTTTATATCCGACAAAACCTAAGTCATGAAATACTCGTAGCTTCCGGTTTCTTATGCCATAGAGATGGTTGGAGCCATTCTGGTCTCTGATCACCTCTATGGTCAGCTAGCGGAACCACCGGCTGCATTCTCGGGTTCCCTGTTGGGAGAAGAGAGCCCAAGAGAAGATGGGAGGGGGGGGGGGGACGTTGTCATTTACTGCTTGTAAAAGCAGTCTAGAGGCTAATTAGCCACAGGGATTGCTTTTACATGAAAGCCGACTGCTGGCTGAAAAGAATGAAACCAAGATGATACCTAAACCTGCAGGCATCATTCTGGTATAACCACTCAAAGTCCAGCAACATACCAGTATGTTGCTGGTCCTTGTTGGGCATACATTGTAATGTTCTTTTTTTCATGCAGCCTTTTGGCTGAACGGAAAAAAAGAGATTGATCGGTGGGTATGCCCACCATTAAAAATACCGCCCTTCATCCACCCACTTCTAATGATGCGCATACATGCACCATATTTGGGAGATATATCTTTTTTTTTTTTACACTTTTATTTGTAACTGTTAGTGGTTGTAATGGTTCACTTCCAGGTTCGGGTCTCTCAAAATGCGACGGCATCTTGGGAGATCCTGTGAAAGTGTGTCCTAGTCTGTGCAATGCTGTACCCTACGCTAATACTCCACTAGTATGTGGTAGCATTCAAAACATTCACAGATGCAAAAAACAGGATGGTCAAGACAGGAGGGACAATAATAGCGGGTGTCACGCCTATATCCGTGCTTACTACAGACTGTACCTTACACTACTGTACCTTCGATTTGACATTTTAGTCTCTAAATTTACTGGTACAGTAGTGAGACTAACAGGAAAAAGAGCTCCTGACTGTCAGCGACTGCTTCAAACGCTACCAAAAAACTGTTAGCGTTCGCAGGGATCAGGCCTGAATCTGCAAACACTGCAGTTATGTGTGTTGTGTTTTTGTAAGTGACAGTGATCGACTGATACTGCACTTGGGTGGGCTGGGCTGGGCGGAGGGGCTAAATGCAGGTGTAGCAGGTATCTGGGCTGATTCCGCTAACGCTGCATTTTTGGGAACCCTAAACTATTGAGGATGCGAATATGGTTCTGATCAAATATATCGATCCGTTCAGACACTATACTACTAAGGGAGGTGTATGGTGCGTATGTGGGTGTTAGCGCTACTGGCACTAATCTGACGCTGCCTGGGGCGATGCAGACCCTGACTGATGCTAAAACTGATATCACCCTCCGGGCGATCAGGGGGTTAAACCTTTATTGGGTAATATACCGGTGCCCGGACGCTATAAAAAACAAACTAACCAGCGTCACCTGTAACACTAAAATGGTGATCACTGGTGACAGGGTGAAAGGGTTAACTAGGGGGCAATCAGGGGGTTAAAACCTTTATTAGGTGATATATGGGGGTACCTGACGCTATAAAAACCTGGTGGTGAAACTAATCAACTAACTGACACAAATACGGCAATCAGATAAAAGATCTATTAGTGACATTGGCGACAGGGGGTGAAAGTGTTAACTGGGGGGCGATCAAGGGGTTAAACCTTTATAGGGTGGGTTTAGGGGGGTACCCTAGACCTACCTGGGCTTACTACTAACTGCCCTAACACTTATTACAGTCACAAATGACACCAATGCAGTGATCAGTGTAAAATCTGAAAACTGGATTGGTGACACAGTGACAGGGAGTGAAGGGGTTAACTGGGGGGGCGATCGGGGGGGGGTGACAAGTGTGCCTATGTGTACTGGTGTCAGTGTAGTGTTGTGCAACTCACTGTCCTCTCTCCTCTCACTGGAATTAAAAAAACTCCACGAGGAGAGATTTCCCCTGTCTGTGTTTAGACTTACACAGGCAGGGGAAGGATTTAATTCATCAGAAAGTTGAAAAGAGGCCAAACACCACACAGCCTAAATGAACCATTCATGAAGGGGGGAAAATTTACTAGTACAGTGGAACCTCGGATTGCGAGTAACGTGGTTTACGAGCGTTTCGCAAGACAAACTGTATTTTTTTTTTCATGACTCGGTTTATGAGCTTTGTCTCGCAAGATGAGCAGGACTCAAGCCTCTGGGGTGTGCAGTACCGCATTTGGCCAGAGGTGCGGGGGCGCCGGTGACGCTCAGAGATCTTCAGAGCCACCCGGAAACACTCCGTTCCCAAGTGTCTCCAAGATTCTCTGAGTGTCTCCGAAGCCCCCCCAACTCTGGCCACATGCGGTACTGCATAGACAAGCAGTTGAACGAAAATTATCTGAGTTTCCATTGCTTACTATGGGGAAACTCGCTATGATATACGAGTGCTTTGGATTACAACATGCTTCTGGAAAGGATTATGCTCATAATCCAAGGTACTACTGTATATCTCAATATAGATTAATTTTAGGTCTCTGGCTAAATTCTCTGCACTGGCTTCCCCTTTTCTCTTTCTTAGAAATTCAATACAAATATTCTGAATTTATATGTCAGCAATCATGTAATAAAAAAATTAAGACTTCACTAAACACGCACAGGACTCCAAGGTCTGCAATGGCAAAGACTCCCTGGTCTGCTAAAACTTCCTGTCATTTTGAATGGGGTCTGGGGTGACCTTGTTTGGAGGGAGGTTAAACAGGTTATTGTGCCTACCTCCAGGGCCGGTGCCAGGATTTTTGTGTACATAGGTAAAGGTGCATTTTGGTGCCCCCCCCCCCCCCCCCCCCATCCTTCCACCACCCTGACCCCAGACAGCAGCTCTGCTGGGAGGATGGGACTCAAACAAAGAAAAAACATCCATCATATAAATGTGAACCACAATAAAGTGCAATGTGATAGATATCAAGATTAATTAATACATACATACATACTAATACATTAGTACATTCCAAAATGCTAGTGCAATAAATAATACGCATAAACATACATTTCATATAAAAAGTCCAATAAAATTGTGCCGTGATAAACTTGTGCAGATCCACTGCAAGCTGTTTGCACCAGTTTCAGTGTAACGTCATCAAAACAGAGCACAAACCATCTGCTTACCAAAAAATTTGACTTGATAAAATGGTGAAGTGATGTGTGCTTGTCATCTGCCTTATATTTGCAGCCACTTCACTCAAAAAGCAACAATGCAGGTATGATGGCTTTCTCCCAAAAGTGGCCTTTCACCATTCCGTTCAGTCCAGTGCCAACCGCAGGAAACCCAGTATGTGCAAAGAATAAAGCACGCTATAGTGCATTACCAAGCCAAGTACGGTAAACAATTTATCTCTTTATCCTAGTAAAGTTAGCTGTAAGTACAGTACATTACTTTAATATAGCAGCACAGTATGTTCTGGTAATGCACTATAGCGTGCTTTATTCTTTGCATATACAGGGTTTCCTGTGGTTGGTACTGGACTGGACGGCATGGTGAAAGGCCACTTTTAGGAGAAAGCCATGCTCTGTCTTAGTGATATTACACTGTGTTGTGATTGTGTGGTATAGAAATTTGATGATAATAAATACGGGGAATTTTAAATGAAATAAAAGTAGAGTTTTGGCGAATAGTAAATTATAAATAAAGGGTAGTGTCTGAATATAAGTACAGTGGATTTGCAGTGCCTCCAGCCAGTTACGGCAATTAGTAAATAACCTAATATAAATTTTGTTCAGACGATCAGTAGTGTACCACAATAATTTCCTGAGTTCGTTAATATATGGGGAATTCTTACCAATGTATGAATCTCTCCCAATTAAATTAATGAGTAAATAGAATATATTAATATACAAGTATAATTATACAACTTCATACAAAAACCGGAATTTCTGGTGATTAATATTTCTTACACATAATCAAAGACATCAACACAGCAATAAAATAATTTCTCTTAAAATTTAAAAGTAACCCTGGGACTGCCCCAACCAACTATAAAAGGGGTGTTTAAGCACTTGCTTACAGGGCACTTAAACCCCCCTCCTATCCAGACCAATTTTCAGCTTTCAGCGCTGACGCACTTTGAATGACAATTGCGCGGTCATACAACACTGTACCCAAAGGAAATTTTTATCATTTTTTCCCCACAAACAGAGCTTTCTTTTCATGGTATTTGATCACCTTTGCGGTTTTTATTTTTTGTTAAAAAAAATGTAAATAGACCGAATTTAAAAAAAAAAATAAATAAATAAATTTTCTTTATATTTTGTCATAAAATTTAAAAAAAAGTAATTTTTCACTCCTTCATTGATGTATGCTGATGAGGTGGCACTGATGGGCACCAATAGGTGGCAGTGATGACCACTGATGGGTGGCAATAATGGGCACTGATCGGTTACACTGATAGGCAGCACTGCTAGGTGGCACTGATTGGCACCACTGGTGGGCACTGATAGGTGGTACTTGTAGGCATTTATAGGTGGCACTCATGGGCATTGATAGGTGGCACTGATGGGGACTGTCAAGTGGCAATGGCAGGGGGTACTGGTGGCACATATAAGGCAGAATTGCCTCTTCCTCTTCGGGACCGATGTCCCTTGCTGACGAGCCGGTGATCGTCTTTTTTTCTCCTGGCGCTGTCAGCGTGAGGAGGAAAAAAAAAAAAAACGATCACAGAGCTTTTGTTTTGATCATGTGATCAGCTGTCATTGGCTGACAGCTGATCACATGGTAAGGGGCCGGGACCGTCCCCTTACCTGGATCGGTGATCACCTGACTCTCAGTGACTCGGTGATCACAGGGCGGGTGCACAGACGGCCTCCCGGGAATTCAGGTCCGCGCTGTAGCTGTCATTCGGCTATAGTGCGGATGTCAAGTGGTTAAAGCGTAAGTTCACCTTTCAGAAAACTCTGTAAGGTGAACTTACACGGGTCCCCCTCCTCGCCACCCCCCTGGTCCCGCTGACCTGGACCACCAAAATCTCCCTTTCAAAGCCCCGAAATATCAGTGTCAGGAGCCCGGGGCTTAGAAATCCTCTCTGCATCCACGCTGTGTCTTTTTCACTGAGAGGACGGGCTATGCGGCTGCTGATTGGTCGGCACTGACCAATTAGGTCATTTATCTCAGGAGGATTTATAAGCCCCGGACACCTGGCGTGGATATACCGGGGCTTAGAACCAGAGATTACCGCGGTCCAGGTCAGCGGGACCGGGGGGGGGGGGGCAAGGGGGCGAGGCGAGGAGGGGGACCTGAGTAAGTTCACCTTACAGAGTTTTCTGTAAAGGTGATCTTACCCTTTAACCATGTCTTAAAGGGGTTGTAAACCCTCAGGTGAAAAAACTTCTGTCACTGAGCAGCCCCCAGCCCCCCGTTTTACTTACCTGAGCCTGTTCGTTCCCCTGCCAGAGACGCGCTCTACCTCTCTGGTCGGGGTTCTCAGCTCTTGATTGGATAGAATGATAGCAGCGCAGCCATTGCCAATGTCAATCAAATCCAATGACGCAGGTGCCAGAGGGCGGGGCCGAGTTCGGCATTCTGTGTCTATGGAGACAAATGCTGGATTCGGGAGCGTGCCCGCATTGTAACCCCCAGGAAGAGCAGTTCTCCTAGGGGGTTTACTGATGCGGGGAGGAGCTGCGAGTGCCGTTGGGGGACCCCAGAAGACGATGATCGGGGCCACTCTGTGCAAAACTAACTGCACAGTGGCGGTAAGTATAATATGTGGTTTTTTTTTTTTAAATAACAAAGGGGTTTACAATCACTTTAAACTGTTAAAAGTAATATCTCTTGTTGCTCATAAGACAACTTTCTGAATTTCTCCGGCCGGAAGAAAGACAGAAATATATCTTGCGGAGCCAACAGATAGATATTACCAAATCTGAAATAAGTCCTAATTTCAAAGGAGCTGCCCAATTAGAGTGGACAATAGACAATTTCCCTGGGACCACACTAGCCAAATTAGTTGCAATACAGGTTTATACTTAATTTCACCCAGACACGGCTTCAACACACAGCATAGACAAATAATGTGGGAAAATTATTAATTACTAAATTACCCTACACACTGTACATGATAAGGTTAAAACATAAACGGTAACATGCAATTCCTACAATTTTGGGAGGAAAAAGTTGATTAATATTTGTATGGTCTGTATCTCACCACTATTTAAGTGGGAAGGGGAAGATATCCAAAGGGCTACCAGTATATTCAATTCGTCCTAGCAGCAAAGTAATGCGAGATGGCGAGTGGTCAATTATCACCAAGCTTCGTGTTCGTCCAGAGAGTGTATCAGCGAGTGGGTGTGTGGTCCTCACTCTCGAATCATGTGTGTTTCTGCTTTTATGGGGTGCAATCCTATTGTTGAATTGTTACCTCCCCACCTCATGTTTACCATCTCATGATTGGTTGGTTCCAAAAATGGGCAGTAACTGTCCTAATTCTCACCCGCCCATTAGTGATCATGGTAGTTGTGTAATCAGAATAATGGTGTCTTGTACTATTAAGAAATGTATTTTAATATGTTTAATTTTACAGTGATATAGTGATTGCTTGCCTTCATGACCCTTTTATTCGCTGGTAACTTGGAATTGGGGTCCATCTTGTGTACTTTGCTGGCTATAAGAAAATTAGACCTAAACAATTATCTTGCGACTGTCAGGTATTCATCGGATAAAACAAAAATAACCTTTCAACCATATAATACTGGTGCCAAGTCCTTGTCCAATATGTGCATGACTCCAGTATTATTGATCTTTTTATATATACAGTATAGTACATTATATATTTTCTAGTTATGTTTTAAAACTTGTAATTGCAGTCCTTCTGGTGTATGATTAACCGGGCATCTCTGCCAATGTCTGGGGCCAGTTAAATCAACACCAGGTTTCTATTGAGGAGGTAACCTTGTTCTTGAAAAAATGGGGCTGTTTAACATGGATTTTCCTGGACCAAAGAATTTCGATATCCTGACTTCAAACCATCAGCCAACCATTGTCAGCTGGTGTTGGGTTAAGTGGGACCATTGTTCAGGTCTCTGCTTTATACACATGAGAGCTTGCATACTAATCCCCCACCTCCCACCTGTGAGTATAATTCAATCAGCATTTCAAAAAGAAAAAGAAGATATCCCCCGTGGGGTTTTAAAGCAGCAAAAAATTATGAGAATAGGTTGTTACTTGAAAAAGTTTTTCAATCAGCATTTACTCGTGGGGGGGGGGGCTCCTCTGGTCTGGAATCTCCTTGACTGTGTATTTTATGAATTATATACATTTTTATGTATTCACGCCATGACAACTAAAGTCGGTGCAAACAGCTTGCAATAGATCTGCACAAGTTTATCATGCCACAATTTTAATGGACTTTTTGTATGAAATGTATTTATTGCACTAGCAACTAGAGTCAAAGTACCCCGTTATCAGTGGGTCCTACACTATTCATAGAATGAAAGGTCCTGCATCTCAACCATGGGAGACAAACTCCTCTTTATGGGAAATCTATAACCGGTTCCCGATCGGCTCAAGCAGATGTACTGCGGCAGAATGGCTCTCCTGGGTGAAATCCCGTATGTACACGGCTTTGCCCAAGACAGCCACCAGAGGGCGAGCGAATATGTTCAGGTGTTTTAAATAGCCTTGCAGGATTTAAATGTCATTTTGTATGTGCATGCTGTAATCTATTTTGTTCAATTGGATCCACCTGCCTGTTTTTTAGGCAGGCTCAATTGGACCCTCTATTCTCTTGGAGCAGCAGGTGTAATCTCCAATCCAATCTACTAAAAGCAAATGGAAGGGGATCTGTTCCCCTCCATGGATCAGATCAAATCACAGTTGGGTGTAAACAGGCAGCAAAGTCTGTTTACATCTGAGCAGAGCGGGCTCCATCCATCACTTCACAGATCCCCCACTGAGCAAAGCAGAGTCTCCCCTTATGTGCAGGCCCGGATTTACTCCCTTTGCCGCCCCAAGGCCGAGTCCTTCAATGCCGCCCCCCCACACACACACGCACACACACGCACACACACCACCATTCTCGTCCTTTATCGATGACTGCTACAATAGATCAATTAAAAACATATCTCCACACACGAGAACACTGAAAATAACTGGCTTTAATTGTACAGACTGAAAATACTCTGTAATGCAGAAAATGCCTTTTAAAGATTATAGTAGTAAGAAACTCCCTAAAAATTTTTAGTTCTAACTTTTTTTTTGGCAAACACATCGATAATATCTTTGTAGGACAAAGTATTTAAAAGTTCTGACTCAATAGGAAGTAAAGCTAAACTGTTAGGTCTTTCTTGACCCAAAGATGATCGTAAATAGTTCTTTATGCAAATACATTTCATTCATTTTCATGCACCACAGCTCAGTTGCAGTGCATAGAAACAGTATGCATTTTGCACCACACTGCTCAGCCCTTTTACATCAGTGTCCTCAGTCCCCCCTTTACATCACGACCCCCTTTTACATCAGTGTCCTTAGCCCCCCCTTATGTCACATCCCCCCTGCCTCATTACAAACCCCCCATTACAGACTGACCCATCACAGACTGACCCCCCCCATCACAGACCCTCCCATCACAGACTGACCCCCCCAAATCACAGACCCCTCATTACAGACTGACCCCCCATCACAGACCCCCCCCATTACAGACTGACCCATCACAGACCCACCCCATTACAGACTGACCCATCACAGACCCCACCATCACAGACCCCCTTATCACAGACCCACCCATCAAAGACCCTCCCATCACAGACCCTCCCATCACAGACCCTCCCATCACAGACTGACCCCCCAAATCACAGACCCATCATTACAGACTGACCCCCCATTACAGACTGACCTGACCCATAGCAGACCCCCCCATCATAGACTCACCCAAACCCATCACAGACCCCCAATCACAGACTGACCCCCCCCATCACAGACTGACCCCCCAATCACAGACTAAGCCCCCAATCACAGACTAAGCCCCCAATCACAGACTAAGCCCCCATCACAGTCCTCTCTCAATATATAACTCCTTTACAGCACAGCATTCCCCCCTCCCCAAAGAACCCTACCTTATTCACACAAGACATGGAGGCTGGCCGCTCTGTACAACGGGCGGGACTTTTTACGTTAAAAGTGAGTGATTTATTGCTGTTACCGCCCCGCTGCCTAGCAACCAATCACCCACTTCTTAACTTAAAAAGTCCCGCCCTTTGTCTAGAGCGGCTGCGCTTCATGTTTTGTGTGAATAAGACTGGCAGCGTGGGGAGGGGGCAGTGCAGTTATATTAGAGAAGGCACGGACCTGCCATGCTGCCAGGGCCGATCCTAGGGTCACAGATGCCTGGGTGCAGAAATAATTTTGGCGCCCCCACATGGGCGTGGTCATCTAACTCCTCCCCTTTACAAATGTTTCTATGGCAACGACTCAAACACAGAGATGCTCCCCTTAGAAGTCTTCGTTACCCTGGGATCCTCCCATGATCTCTTAACAATAAATAAAATACAGGAAGAGCGTACACTAATGAGACCTGAGATGGTCAGAGACTGCAATCATAGTACAGGAGATGGTCAGAGACTGCAGACATGATACAAGAGACGGTCAGAGACTGCAATCATGGTACAGGAGATGGTCAGAGACTGCAAACATGATACAAGAGATTGTCAGAGACTGCAGACGTGATACAGAAGATGGTCAGAGACTGCAGACATGATACAGGAGATGGTCAGAGACTGCAGACGTGATACAGGAGATGGTCAGAGACTGCAGACATAGTACAGGAGATGGTCAGAGACTGCAGACATAGTACAGGAGATGGTCAGAGACTGCAGACATAGTACAGGAGATGGTCAGAGACTGCAATCATAGTACAGGAGATGGTCAGAGACTGCAGACATAGTACAGGAGATGGTCAGAGACTGCAAACATGATACAAGAGATGGTCAGAGACTGCAGACATAGTACAGGAGATGGTCAGAGACTGCAGACATAGTACAGGAGATGGTCAGAGACTGCAGACATGATACAGGAGATGGTCAGAGACTGCAATCATAGTACAAGAGATGGTCAGAGACTGCAAACATGATACAAGAGATGGTCAGAGACTGCAGACATGATACAAGAGATGGTCAGAGACTGCAGACATGACACAAGAGATGGTCAGAGACTGCAGACATGATACAAGAGATGGTCAGAGACTGCAGTTCTTATGGACGTTAGTAGATAATGGCCAATCGGCCCTCTCACCTGACCCAGCGATACAGCAACGGTTCCTCTGATCAGGAGGCAGCTCACTCTGAATTGCCCGTGGCGACTCCGCTGGGTAGTACCCAGATCTGTATTCCTGCAATGACTCCATTCCTTTCTCCGCCAGGCATGGCGCCAGGCTGTGTGGCTTTCCCTCTGGGGGGCGCAGGGAAGGGGGGTTCTCTCTCTAATGGTTTTCCCTCAGCACTGCCCTCTCCCTCTGGAGCCCTGGGTGTACTTTCCTGGGTGTAGACCCCCCCAGGACAAACCACCCCTCCCTTCATTAGTACAGACCCCCCCAGGACAAACCCCCCCTCCATTAGTACAAACCCCCCAGGACAAACCCCCCTCCATTAGTACAGACCCCCCAGGACAAACCCCCCTCCATTAGTACAAATCCCCCCAGGATAACCCCCCCTCCATTAGTACAAATCCCCCCAGGATAACCCCCCCTCCATTAGTACAGACCCCCCAGGACAAACCCCCCTCTATTAGTACAGACCCCCGGGACAACCCCCCCCCTTCATTAGTACAGACCCCCGGGACAACCCCCCCTTCATTAGTACAAATCCCCCCAGGATAACCCCCCCTCCATTAGTACAAATCCCCCCAGGACAAACCCCCCTCCATTAGTACAAATCCCCCCAGGACAAACCCCCCTCCATTAGTACAAATCCCCCCAGGACAAACCCCCCTCCATTAGTACAGACCCCCCAGGACAAACCCCCCTCCATTAGTACAAATCTCCCCAGGATAACCCCCCCTCCATTAGTACAAATCCCCCCAGGATAACCCCCCCCTCCATTAGTACAAATCCCCCCAGGATAACCCCCCCTCCATTAGTACAGACCCCCCAGGACAAACCCCCCTTCATTAGTACAGACCCCCAGGACAACCCCCCCTTCATTAGAACAGACCCCCAGGACAACCCCCCCTCTATTAGTAGAGATCCCCAGGACAACCCCCCCTTCATTAGTACAGACCCCCAGGACAACCCCCCCTCTATTAGTAGAGAACCCCCAGGACAACCCCCCATCATTAGTACAGACCCCCAGGACAATCCCCCCTCTATTAGTAGAGACCCCCAGGACAACCCCCCCCCCTCTATTAGAAGAGACCCCCAGGACAACCCCCCCTCTATTAGTAGAGACCCCCAGGACAATACCCCCATCATTAGTACAGACCCCCGGGACAACCCCCCATCATTAGTACAGACCCCCGGGACAACCCCCCCTCTATTAGTAGAGACCCCCAGGACAACCCCCCCTCTATTAGTAGAGACCCCCAGGACAAACCCCCCTTCATTAGTACAGACCCCCGGGACAACCCCCCCTTCATTAGAACAGACCCCCAGGACAACCCCCCTCTATTAGTAGAGACCCCCAGGACAACCCCCCCTCTATTAGTAGAGACCCCCAGGACAACACCCCCATCATTAGTACAGACCCCCAGGACAACCCCCCCTCTATTAGTAGAGACCCCCAGGACAACCCCCCCTTCATTAGAACACACCCCCAGGACAACCTCCCTCTATTAGTAGAGACCCCCAGGACAAACCCCCCTTCATTAGTACAGACCCCCGGGACAACCCCCCCTTCATTAGAACAGACCCCCAGGACAACCCCCCTCTATTAGTAGAGACCCCCAGGACAACCCCCCCATCATTAGTACAGACCCCCGGGACAACCCCCCCCTATTAGTAGAGACCCCCAGGACAACCCCCCCATCATTAGTACAGACCCCCAGGACAACCCCCCTCTATTAGTAGAGACCCCCAGGACAACCCCCCCATCATTAGTACAGACCCCCGGGACAACCCCCCCCTATTAGTAGAGACCCCCAGGACAACCCCCCCTTCATTAGTACAGACCCCCGGGACAACCCCCCCCCCCTCTATTAGTAGAGACCCCCAGGACAACCCCCCCTCTATTAGTAGAGACCCCCGGGACAACCCCCCCTCTATTAGTAGAGACCCCCAGGACAACCCCCCCTCTATTAGTAGAGACCCCCAGGACAACCCCCCCATCATTAGTACAGACCCCCGGGACAACCCCCCCTTCATTAGAACAGACCCCCAGGACAACCCCCCTCTATTAGTAGAGACCCCCAGGACAACCCCCCCATCATTAGTACAGACCCCCGGGACAACCCCCCCCTAGTAGTAGAGACCCCCAGGACAACCCCCCCCATCATTAGTACAGACCCCCAGGACAACCCCCCTCTATTAGTAGAGACCCCCAGGACAACCCCCCCATCATTAGTACAGACCCCCGGGACAACCCCCCCTATTAGTAGAGACCCCCAGGACAACCCCCCCTTCATTAGTACAGACCCCCGGGACAACCCCCCCCCCTCTATTAGTAGAGACCCCCAGGACAACCCCCCCTCTATTAGTAGAGACCCCCGGGACAACCCCCCCTCTATTAGTAGAGACCCCCAGGACAACCCCCCCTCTATTAGTAGAGACCCCCAGGACAACCCCCCCATCATTAGTACAGACCCCCGGGACAACCCCCCCCCCTCTATTAGTAGAGACCCCCACTGCATTAGTGTACATAAAAACACCCGGGCGGCAGCTGGAGAGGAGAGGACAGTGTGCAGCCGCGCCGCCCGGGTGGAGAACAGATGGAAACAGGAGAAAACGTCAGGCATGGACGGACCGCCCCACCGCACAGCACAGAGAACAGCTGCTCCGATTTTCGGCGGCTGCTCTCCTTCTCTGACAGGAGGAGGGAGGGGGACGGGCTTGAGCCTTGACAAAACAGCAGCGGCGGCGGTGACCTGCGCCTCAGTCTCGACACAGAGAGGAGGAGGAGGAGGCAGAGGAGCACTCTGGCGCTTCAGCGCCCCCACCTCTCTGGCGCCTGGGTGTACTGCATGCAGCATGCTACTATGTTAGTGTGAGGGGCGGCTGAGAAGTCGCCGCAGTAGCGGCGCCGCCCCTGCACCACTGCCGCCCCGAGGCCTGGCCTCGGTGGCCTTGTGGGAAATCCGGCCCTGCTTATGTGTCTTCTGTTCTGTCCCCATCTTCCCGCCAGCATAAGCTTTTTATTTTTTTTTTTTAGAGAAGCCTCGGCTTTAGCACCTCCCCTCTCCTGTCGCCCTCAGGCGGCCGCTTGGGCAGCCTTATGCTGGCGCTGGCCCTGAGCCCAGTACCAACCACAAGAAACCCTGTACAGTATATGCAAACAATAAAGCACGCTGTAGTACATTACCAGAACATACTGTGCTGTTTTATTAAAGTAATGTACTGTATTTTCAGCAAACTTTACTAGGATAAAGAGACAAATTGTTTACTTGGCTTGGTAATGCACTATAGCGTGCTTTATTCTTTGCATACACAGGGTTTTCTGTGGTTGGTACTGGACTGAACGGAATGGTGAATGGCCACTTTTGGGAGAAAGTCATCATACCTGCATTGTTGGTTTTTGAGTGAAGTGGCTGCAAATATAGGGTAGATGACAAGCACACATCACTTCATCATTTTAAGAGGACACATTTTTTGGTAAGCATGTGCTCTGTCTTAGTGATATTAAACTGAAGTCGGTGCAAACAGCTTGCAGTAGATCTGCGCAAGTTTATCATGACACAATTTTATTGCACTTTTTGTATGAAATGTATTTATGTATATAATTATTTATTTACATGAGCAGTCCAATTGGATCCGCCTGTCTGTTTTTTAGGCAGGCCCAATTGGAACCTCTAGTCCAGGGATATGCAATTAGCAGACCTCCAGCTCCAACAGAACTACAAGCCCCATGAGGCATAGCAATACTCTGACAGCCACAAGCATGACACCCAGGGGCAGAGGCATGATGGGACTTGTTTTGCAACAGCTGGAGGTCCGCTAATTGCAGATCCCTGCTCTATTCTTTTGGAGCAGCAAGTGTAATCTCCAATCAAATCCGGTCCACTAAAAACCAATGGAAGGGGATCTGTTCCCCTCCGTGGATCAGATCAAATCACAGTTTGGTGTAAACGGAAAGCAAAGTCTGTTTACATCTGAGCAACCATAGAGCAGAGCGGGCTCCATCCATCAGCTCACAGATCCCCTACTGAGCAAAGCAGAGTCCCCCCGTCTCTTCTGTTCTGTCCCCATCTCCTATGCTCTGTCTGTGTAGCTTCTCTAACTGTCCCCCTTCCATGTCCCCTTGTCTCTCTTTTCCCCTTGCTCTATCTCTCCTTCTCTGTCCTCTTTTTTTCCCCATGTGTTCACCCTACAGAGGGTCCCCATTTACATGCAGTGTACTGTATTATAAAAGCACACACAGTCATACTGTCAGAGCTCGGCTCAGCCCTTCCTTCTCTGAGCTGGCCGCTCAGCTGTCAGGTAATTGCCAGATCCTATTTCTCCACAGTTGGGATGAGCTTTATGTTCAGGTCGAGGATTGAACATGATGAAGTCACGTGGTGTGACGTCACGCGTAGGGACGAGACAGGCTGCAAACACAGACAGAGGCACACGAGCACGCTGCTCGTTGGATTGTTACCACTGCTTTTCAATTTTTATGTGAGTACCTGTAATCTATTAATAAAAAGTGTTACTTTTAATCAAAAACTGGATTACACTATTGGCTTCTTCTCTGCTGATTACCCCCTATGAATACAACCCCCCTGTACTACACCTGAGGGAACTCCCACCCAGGACCCAGGATAGAGAGGGACGCGCTGGAACCCATAGGTGGATGTTTCAAGCAGTTCTCTTGGCACATGCTTTTGCCCCATTACTTAAAGGTAAGGGGCCATTACCCACTAAAGTGGTCTAGCACACGAAGAAAACACTGGATGTGATTCACCCCAGCACTCTAACTGCAACGTGTGCATGCCAGGACGTTGCCGTCACAACCATACATAAGGACTGCTCTTGTGCAGCATATGGATGCGTCTTCTAGCACTTTAATTTCAACGTGTGCATGATAGCACGTTGCTGTCACTTTTTCAACAAGGACTTTTTTCTTACGTTTTCTATGCTAAATTATATACTTCTCTTATCTGTAAACAAAATCATTTTAAAAAAACTGTTCACCTGCTTTCATTCATTTTTTTCAGCATGCACAATATGCACCATATATAAGAATCATTAGCTACCACTCCTCCCACCTTGAATTGCACCAGCACTTTATTTGCACCATACACTTTGCTGGCCTTACTATAGATGTACGTCTATTATGCACTCTATTCTTTTGCTTTAACTTAAAACCAGTCACTGGTGCGTTGACAACCCCACCATCACGTTTTTGTATTGTAATTATATGGATTTTATTGTAGGTGATTGAAGTGATATTTTTATTTTATTCTATATACCTATGTTACGTTTTTATGCATTATTGAAGGTATTGAACATTCATAATCTTTTAACCTTTGATATACACAATTCCTTTCACTCTCTTGTGATTACACTCTTTTACCAAGCGCATATTGTCTATTTACTAGTCTCCTCGTTAAGGATTAGCGCAGCACCACCCACTCATATACAGTTATCCAAAAGGTTAGGTGTTTACCCTATCGGTGCATGCGGCTTTCCCACCCCTAGCCTCTTCCATTATTGATAGCGCGGGAATAACCCCCCTATTCACAGGTCGAGGATTGGCTGTTCGAGCGTTCGTCGAAATACGAACATTATGGGGCGTTCATGCCAAATTCGAGCGGCGCGTCAAACCCCATAATGCACTACGACATCGCAGTGCATTGCTGTCTGATGATTGGCCAAGCATGCACTATGACCCGCATGCTTTAGCCAATCACAGTGCCGTCAGCAAAGAGAACCATAATTGGCCAAAGGCAGGGTGCCTTTGGCCAATTATGGCTCAGGGGGTTAAGTCCACGCCCCACACTATATAAGGCAGCCTTCACGTCGGCCCTGTGTAGTGTGTTGCTGGAGTTGACCGAGAGAGTGTCATTTCATTTAGATTGAGCAGGCAGGCGATTCAGTTAGCTGCAGTGTATTTAATATATATATATATATATATATATATATATATATATATATATATACATATATATATATATATATATCCACTGTAGCCAGTTTAGCTAGATCTGACTGCAGTCCATTCCTTGTGTACTGTTTCTAATATACTTCAGGCAGGCAGGTGATTCAGCTAGCTGCAGTGCATATATATATATATATATATATATATATATATATATATATATATATATATATATATATATATATATTTATATACATATATATACACACACACAGTCTCGTATATATATACACATCCACTGTATCCAGTGTAGCTAGATCTGACTGCAGGCTGTTCCTGGTGTACTTTGTCTAATATACTGTCAGGCAGGCGATTCAGTGAGCTGCTGTGCATAAAATATATATACAGTCTCCTACATATATATCCACTGCATTCTAGTCTAGCTAAGCCTATATCTGACTGCAGGCCATTCCTGGTGTACGTTTTCAAATACACTTTCAGGCAGGCAGGTGATTCAGTGATCTGCAGCGCATAAAATATATATACTGTCTCCTACATATATATATCCACTGCATTCCAGTCTAGCCAAGCCTATATCTGACTGCAGGCCATTCCTGGTGTACAATTTCAAATATACTTTCAGGCAGGCAGGTGATTCAGTGATCTGCTGTACGTAAAATATATATACAGAGTCTCCTACATATATATATCCACTGTATTCTAGTCTAGCCAAGCCTATATCTGACTGCAGGCCATTCCTGGTGTACGTTTTCAAATATACTTTCAGGCAGGCAGGTGATTCATTGATCTGCTGTGCGTAAAATATATATACAGAGTCTACTACATATATATATATCCACTGCATTCCAGTCTAGCCAAGCCTATATCTGACTGCAGGCCATTCCTAGTGTACGTTTTCAAATACACTTTCAGCCAGGCAGACAGGTGATTCAGTGATCTGCAGTGCATAAAATATATATATATAGTCTCCTACATATATATATATCCACTGCATTCTAGTCTAGCCAAGCCTATATTGGACTGCAGGCCATTCCTGGTATACATTTTCAAATACACTTTCAGGCAGGCAGGCAGGCAGGTGATTCAGTGATCTGCAGTGCATAAAATATATATACAGTCTCCTACATATATATATATATCCAACTGCATTCCAGTCTGGCCAAGCCTATATCTGACTGCAGGCCATTCCTGGTGTACGTTTTCTTTCCAATATTTTTTATTGAATATAGTGTATGAAAAATATACAATACATATTTCTCAAATATAAACAACAATGTAGAAAAGATTAGAGGAACAAAGCTCGGCCAACATGGCCTACACACAGTACATATAGCAAAATGTAACATTTTTACTGGTGAGTATATCAGTTCTACATCTGTCTGTCCTTATATTTTAGTACCTTAGAATCGTTACTTTATCACTTATGTATTCTTTGTAGAGAGGCTGTGGCGCCAGGAGCCCACCCGTCCACCCCGCATGGGATCAATTCTGCGGACGAGAGGCTCCTTGCCCCCCAACCCCCCCCCCACTTACAAGCAGCAATGCTACTATCGCTTCTTGATTCTTTTCTAATGTTGCGAGGGCAACAACACCAGACAGGAGAACCTACGTAAACTAATAAATGTGGAGAGAGGGAAAGTTAAGGAGCAAGGGAGCAGAAAAAGAAGAAAAGAAGAAATAGGGGGAAGGGTTGGGGTTGAGTGCACCCCTAGGAAACTTTTCTTAGATCCATTAACTATCGAAGCCCACAGATAGGTATGTTAACCATGGTTCCCAAATCCTGTCGAAAACCCGTTGTTTATCCAATAGAATCGCCGACAGGCGTTCATTAATCATGATCCATGTCAGTTTAGCTTTTACCAGTTCAAATGGAATCAGAGGTTTTCTCCAGGATCTAGCAATTCTAGCTGCTGTGAAGACAAAGGATATGAGTTTTTTCGTGTATCGAGGCACACCTTCCACTGGACATCCCAGTAGAGCCTGTTGTGGGGATTTGGTTAGGTTAACTTGGGTCAATGAGTAAATAAAATTGTAGATGCGTATCCAATACCTTCTAACCTTAGGACATGACCACCAAGTATGATATATCGTGCCCTCTCCTCCACACCCCCTAAAGCACAATGGGGATGCGCCGGGAATGTATGTAGCGATTCTCGCCGGGACCATATACCACCGTAATAAGACTTTATAATTCGCCTCTATTAGGGAGCTATTTATATAACCTTTTGAGGCCAATTGGGCCGTATTAAACCACGTGTCCATTTCCATCGTTTCCTCTATATCTTGTTCCTACTTTTGCATGTAAAACAATTTTTCTGACTTGGAGGAAAAAATACCATAAATGTTAGATATGTGACCTTTATGTTTATCGAAGGACCTGCATAAATATTCCATTGGAGTGAACGTCATAATGTCAGCTTTGCGCTATAGAGTTTTCAGGAAATGTACTATTTGGAGGTAATGATAGAGTTCTGTGTTAGGTAATTGGTATTTTTCTATAAGGAATTGCTTCGATAGTATACCTCTATGGTCACATAAGTCGGCTATACGAATCAAGCCCTTATTGGTCCACCATAATAATCTTTGACGGTTAAGACCCAGGGTGAATTCTGGGTTGCCCGTTAATGGGGCTAGGGGGGCATGAGGTGCGGAAGGTAAAAGGTTTTTGTAATCTATCCCATAAACCTAATGAGAATGATAATGTGGGGCATAAAATGGTCGGTCTGTCTTTCATATGGAGCCACATCAAATGGCTTATCGGTTTTGTGGGGTATGGGGATGATTCCAGCTTCATCCAAGATGGTTGAGGCAGTACAGAGTGAGTGCGAATTAATTGGGCCAATTGGGCTGCTTCAAAATACCTGACCAAATTTGGTACTCCCAACCCCCCTTTAATTCTGGGGGCGTATAGGGTTCATTGATTCACCCTGGGTCTTGTGTCTACCCAAATGAACTGCATAATCTTTTTCTGAAAAACCTTAAGATCGTGTCTATTGATTGCTATTGGAAGGGTTCTGAACAAATACAACAGTCTTGGTAAGATATTCATCTTAATGGAATACAGTCTGCCAAACCACGATGGAGGGCTTTTAGCCCATGACGATAAGTCTGCTGATAGCTTCTTATAGAGAGGGGGGTAATTGGCCTGATACAGAGTCTGCAGATTGTTGGTTAGAAAGATTCCCAAATATGGGAGTTTATTTTGTTGCCATCTAAACTGAAATGATTTTTGGAGAAGTTGTACAGTCTGTGGTTCTAGGGTCAGATTTAGGGCTTCAGATTTGGAGTGGTTTATCGTGAGACCCGAGAGTGCGGTGAAGCGCCTCAAGACTCGGTATAAGTTAGGAAGGGACGTAATCGGGGAGGAAAGGAACATAAGGATATCATCAGCGAACAGAGAGCATTTCTGCTCCCCATCGCCGCAGCATATGCCTTTTATGTCTTGGTGATTCCTAAGCTTTATCGCTAGGGGTTCTAATGCTAAGACAAAAAGAATAGGAGAGAGGGGGCACCCTTGTCTCGTTCCCCTGTGTATGTTAATTGTGTGGGATTTGTAGCCTTTTATCTGGATTTTGGCCGTGGGTGTTTTGTATAGTACTTGTAATATATTCAGGAAATGGGGCCCAAATCCATATCTTCTCAATGCGTAGTATATGTACTCCCACGTTACCGAGTCGAAAGCCTTCCAAAGGTCTAATGACAAAATCATACCCCTCCGCGGCCCCCGATTGTCCCAGTTTGAATTAAGTGCTGCAATGATGTCTATCGCTCGTCGGGTTTGATCCAGGGCCTGTCTGTTTGGAACAAATCCCACTTGATCAGGGTGGATATATTTGGCCAGAAAAGAGTTCATTCTGGTTGCCAATACTTTGGTCATTAGTTTAAGGTCCACATTAATAAGTGATATCGGGCGATAATTTGCGGGATCCCCATGGTCCCTTCCTGGTTTTGGGATTACTTGAATGAGGGCCTCATTTTCATGTAAAGATAAGGGGTTGCCTTTCCGTATCGCATTAAAAAAGGAACACAAGTGGGG
The DNA here is from genome assembly GCA_037952925.1 of Lithobates clamitans. NCBI lineage: Eukaryota > Metazoa > Chordata > Amphibia > Anura > Ranidae > Lithobates > Lithobates clamitans. The sequence continues at coordinate 132,285 of JBBGZY010002199.1, forward strand.
AGTCAGTATGGCTGCAAATTTTCTGTAATAGTGGCCCGTAAAGCCATCTGGGCCAGGTGCCTTTGAGGGGTTCAAGCTCTTAATGGCTGCTAGAATTTCTCCTTTCGTGAAGTCTGCTTCCAATAATTCTGTGTGTTCCTGTTCTAATGTTGGCAAGGGGATGTCTTTGAAAAATTCCTCTGCTCGGTCCTTGGAAAATGGGGTGGGCTTATTATACAGATCAGTAAAGAATTTTGAAAATTCTAGAAGTATCTCTTGGGGGTTTTGAGTGATTTTCCCGTCTCGAGTACGCATTCTAGGCATGGCTGGGTTAAATGGTCGCGGTGTAAGTTTTCTAGCTAAAAGTGTGGTAGGTTTGTCTCCCTTGGTATAATAGCGATGTCTAGACCAGCGTAGAAATTTCTCAGCTTTGGTTGTTAAACTAAGATTTCGTGCCGTTCTAGCTGTGTCTATTTAATGTCGCAGGTCAAGATGAGGGTTAGATTTTTGTTCCTGAACTATTTTATGTAATTCATCTTCTTGTTGTTGGATTTTTTGTGCATCATCCCTTTTTTTCCTGGAGGCCACTTGAATCAGTGTGCCACGAATGGTGGCTTTATGTGCCGCCCAATTAATACTTGGGGACGTGTCGTTAGCTCGATTAATTGTAAAAAATTGTATGGCCTTCTCAATTTCAGTGTATATGATAGGGTCATTGAGTAACGATGCGTTAAGTCGCCATATGGAGGGTTTTGGTTTTTTCCATAGGTCAGTCAGTGCCATCAGCACTGATGAGTGATCTGACCATGAGCTAGGTACTATTTTGACTGATTCAATTGAGGGTAAAAGTGAAGATTGTGTTAACAAATGGTCTATGCGCAAATACGTTTTATGGACCTGAGAATAATGAGTATAGTCTCTGGTGGTGGGGTGGGAATCCCGCCAAGTATCTATGAGATCATAGGAGTGTAGGATTCGGGCCAGTTTGACACCCTGTTTGGGAATATGTTTCAGGACAGGTTTGTGTATATTGGTCCTGTCTGCGGCTTGATCTAAGGAGACATTACTATCCCCTCCCATTATCACTTGGCCTTGCACATGTGGCATCAGTGTTCGCAACATAGTGTCGAAAAAAGTCACCTGACCCATGTTGGGGGCGTAATATGAAATGAGAGTGACAGCACTATCATTTACTTTCCCTGCTACCATGACATACCTCCCCTCCTTATCTCTAATGACTGTTGAGGGGGTAAATGGTACCCTTTATGCAATGCATATCGCTACCCCTCTTTTTTTATCCACCCCATTAGATAAGTAAATCAAGGGGAACCTAGCATTTAGATATTTGGGAGCTGAAGTGCGTGAGAAGTGCGTTTCCTGGAGGAGCAGAAAATCTACATCTAGTTTATGGTAGTCAAGGAAGGCTTTAGCGCGTTTAGTAGGGGAATTCAGACCTTGCACATTATGTGTTAAAACTTTAGTATGTGAAAGAGACACCTGTGACTTTATCATCGTGTTCTGGCAGACCGTACTTGCCTGTTGCAGATGGTCATCCTGATTCTCGAGAAGGAAGAGTTTCGGCAGGCCTCTCCAGTTTTCTGGCCCAGGGGTGCACTCAAGTATAAGGGGAAAACAGAAGAAAAGAGAAAAAAGGAATTAGTGTTAGGATAAGATGGACTGGACCAATGTCCACCTTTCACCTCAGAGATAAGGTACATAAAAAACTGAACCATCATCGTAAACATATTCTTAATGGTCCTTGAGACTATAGTCTCTACTAAGTATGGCGAGGTTGTTTTCATCTAAGCGATGAAGACAAGCTCGTCTGGGAGTGGCATGCGGTTTCGCCTCGGCACTTTCCGTATAAGGCATTGTAGTGGTATAGAGGGGAGTCAGTTGGAACCGTAAGGTTTAAACTATTACATTTCCTCTATTCTAACCAAGCTAAGCAATATTAATCCAAATTTTTAGCTTTAGATTGGGGGGTTCAGGATGTGTTATAGCTAGGGAAACATTCTAGAAGAGAGCAAATAAACATGAGTGAAACAGCTCTAATCTCTCAATACCGAGAGGGGGGTTTTACCCCTTCAGGGTGTAGGCAGTCTCTTTAGTGTTCTGAAGACAAATAAAGAAAGCTAATGTTAGCCAACAGGGCAAAATCTAAACTGTTAAACTGCTAACAGGGGGGACCCGTACGGGTTTACTGTGGTACCCTATATTAGGGTGTAGTGGATACTTCTCCTAATAAGGTAAAAGTTAGAAGAGTAGACAAGTGGGTTTCCTCTTCAACTTCATCCGTCCGGTCCGGTTGCTAGGTGTCGCCTTCTAGAGGAATATCGCTGGCGTTGTTGTTCCCAAAGGGGCGAGATTGGGCGATCCATTTCCTGTTGTTGTGCTTTGGAGGCCGATGAGTCCCTGGATATCAGACCAAGACCCAAAAGGATATCTTCTCCATCCGGAAAATTTGCAAAGGAGTATGTTCTCCCCTTAAAGAAAAAAGATAGTCGGAACGGAAACGACCACCGATATTTGATTTGTCGATTAGTGAGCTGTGCCAATAATGGTTTCAGGGCCCGTCTTTTTTGGATAGTCATCTGCGATATGTCCGCAAAAATTTGTATCTGGTGACCCAAGAGGTTTATTTCGCCCTTTGCCTGGGCTGCAGACATTATTTGTTCCTTGATTCTATAGAAATGCGGATTGACTATGACATCTCTCGGAGGGCCGTCTTGTCTTGGTGCCGTCAGAGCCCGATGTACCCTGTCAATTTCCATGTGCTGTGGGGAAATATCTGGAATCAGATCTTGCATGAGAGTATGTACTGCGTCTTCTAGATCAGTAACTGCCTCTGGTAGACCGCGGATTCGAAAATTATAGCGTCTGGATCTATTTTCCTGATCTTCAATTTTGGCGTTGGCTTGGTCTAATTGATCTTGCAGTGAGGCTATCATACCTGAGTTTTGGTTTACCTTCCGTACTGTGCCATCCATTTTGGATTCAATGGTATCCAATCTGTCCCCTATATCATTAAAGTCATGCTTCATTTCTGCTGTAATCAGTTGGCAGGCTTTTGTAAGCTCTTGCTGTAGTAATGCTGAGAAGCGAGCAAGGAGGACAGAATCCCCAGAATATGCTGCTGGAGGTGGAGGCTGTTGTTCACTTCCTATGCTGTTTTGGCTTAGTGCAAGTTCTGCTATCTCAGCCATGTTCCTCTCCATGGAGGAAGCAGGGGAATCTGCGCCATCTAGTGCCCCCTCCTGATAAGTTTGGGAGGGGGAGAGAGAGAACCTTGGGGACCCATCTTTCTGCAGTCCTGTAATATCCTCCTGTGACTGGGAGGAGAAGGGGTCACGTTCTCTCTCTGTGCCTGCAGTCCCAGTGTTATGGGGAGAGAATCTTTGTGCAGGGAGGCTTTGGTGTCCCTGGGTCCCGCTCACCTGCTTTGCTGTATCAGCCTCTGTCCTCCGTCCCGACGCCATCTTGCATGGGGGAGTCTTTGCTGCAGCGTTCCCCGAACGAAACGAGTAGTTAGCAGTTGGGGGTTTCTTTTTGGCTGTCCCCCCTCCTCTCCGGTTCATAGTGCGGATCGCTCTAAGAATGGCGATGTGTGCGGCTTCCCTCTGGCTTTTTGTGGCTTGGAAAGGCCGTGCGGAGCAGGTCAGAACATGTCCGCTCCCGTGCCCGCGCGCATGCGCATATCCTGGTGTACGTTTTCAAATATACTTTCAGGCTGGCAGGTGATTCAGTGAGCTGCAGTGCATAAAATATATATACAGTCTCCTACATATATATATCCACTGCATTCCAGTCTAGCTAAGCCTATATCTGACTGCAGGCCATTCCTGGTGTACGTTTCCAAATACACTTTCAGGCAGGCAGACAGGTGATTCAGTGATCTGCAGTGCATAAAATATATATATATATACAGTCTCCTACATATATATCCACTGCATTCTAGTCTAGCCAAGCCTATATCTGATTGCAGGCCATTCCTGGTGTACGTTTTGAAATACACTTTCAGGCAGGCAGACAGGTGATACAGTGATCTGCAGTGCATAAAATATATATATACACAGTCTCCTACATATATATATCCACTGCCTTCTAGTCTAGCCAAGCCTATATCTGACTGCAGGCCATTCCTGGTGTACGTTTTGAAATACACTTTCAGGCAGGCAGACAGGTGATACAGTGATCTGCAGTGCATAAAATATATATATACACAGTCTCCTACATATATATATCCACTGCCTTCTAGTCTAGCCAAGCCTATATCTGACTGCAGGCCATTCCTGGTGTACGTTTTGAAATACACTTTCAGGCAGGCAGACAGGTGATTCAGTGATCTGCAGTGCATATAATATATATATATATACAAAGTCTCCTACATATATATATATCCACTGCATTCCAGTCTAGCCAAGCCTATATCTGACTGCAGGCCATTCCTGGTGTACGTTTTCAAATACACTTTCAGGCAGGCAGGTGATTCAGTGATCTGAAGTGCATTAAATATATATAAAGTCTTACATATATATATCCATTGCATTCTAGTCTAGCCAAGCCTATATCTGACTGCAGGCCATTCCTGGTGTACTTTTTTCTAGTAAACTTCAGGCGTTGATTTGCTAATAAAATTTTACAGCATGTCTGGAAGGCCACCAAGGAAAGGCAGACGCTCACAGGCCACTAAAAGAAGGCAAGCAGGCTCTGTGTCTACAGCCAACAGTGCTGGTCGTGAACATGGTGCATCCTCAGCACATGGCCGTGGGGCACGCTTGTCCTTTTTTTCGGCAGCTGGCTGCGTTGATCCACAACATGCAGAAGAGTTGGTAGAGTGGATAACTAAGCCATCCTCATCCTCCTCATCCTCTGTCACCCAGGCTCAGAGTAGTTTGCCTGCCAATGCAGCTGCCAAAGCGGCCTATTCCATCGGCTCAATGTCATTAGTCACTCCTTCCCTAGCACCACCATCATGCACGAAGGAGTCCCCCAAACTGTTCGACCACAGTGTAGGGTACATGCTGCAGGAGGATGTGCAGCGTTTTGAAGGCTCCGATGATGGTACCCAGGTTGAGGAAGGCAGTAACGTGAGCCCAGAGAGAGGGGGTGCTCAAGAAAGACAAGAAACTGGCAGTCATGTTCCCCCAGCTGCAGCATACTGCCAGGTTTGCTCCAGTGACGAGGAGGGAGGGGATGATGGGGTCAATGACTCTATGTGGGTGCCTGATAGAAGAGAGGAGGAGGCACATCTCCAATGAGGCAGGATGCCCTCCAGGGGCCAGCTTAAGGACAGCCGACTGCATCACACCGTAGAGCTCTGCATGTGCAGAGTGCTGCTGACTCTGCGCGTTTTTTCAAAAGTTCTTTGGCGTGGGCCTTTTTTGAGAGGTGTGCAGCAGATCACACCATTGCTGTTTGCAACATATGTCTGAAGCGCATCAAGCGTGGCCAAAACAGCAGCCGCTTGGGCACCACATGCTTGACCAGACATATGTCGAGCTCCCATGCAGTCTGTTGGCAGCAGTACTTAAAAGACCCACACCAAGGAACAAGACAGACCTCTCCTTGCTCCTCATCAGCTGGGATCTCCAACCCCACTATACTTTCAGTCCTCTCAGAGACCTACACTTGCTGGCAATATGCTATTGGTACACCTAAATCCGATTGTAGCAGGCAAATTTCCCTACCCCAGTTGCTAAACCATCGAAAGAAATTCAGTCCCAGCCATCCACATGCTCAGCGGCTGAATGCTAATTTGGCTAAATTGCTAGCACTCCAACTGCTGCCTTTTCAGCTGGTAGACTCTGCCCCCTTTCGAGAATTTGTGAAATGTGCGGTACCTCAGTGGCAGGTTCCCAAAAGCCATTTTTTTTCTCGGAAGGCCATTCCGGCTCTCTACCAGCATGTGGAAGGCAATGTCTTGGCTTTGTTGGACAGGGCGGTCAGCAGTAAGGTGCATATTAACGCTGACTCATGGTCCAGCAGGCATGGTCAGGGACGTTACCTTTCTTTCATGGCGCATTGGGTAACTCTGCTGGCAGCTGGGAAGGATGCAGGACAGGGTGCAGTAATGTTGGAGCTTGTTTCGCCACCACGCCTCCAAAATGCTGGTAGTGGTGATTCTGCCACACCTCTCTCCTCCACCCCCTCCTCTTCTTCTTCCTCTATGGCCTCTTCCTGTGCAGATTTGTCTTCGGAACCAGCGGTGCTCCGTAGGTGTTCTAGGGGCTACACAAGCAATCAAGCAAAAAGATGCCATGCGGTGCTTGAGTTGGTCTGCTTAGGGGGCAGGAGCCACACCAGGTTCAGCCAGGAATGGTGGTTTGCGAAAATGGCACCAACCTCCTCTCCACCCTCCGACAGGGATACTTGACCCATGTTCCCTGTTTGGCTCACGTCCTTAATTTGGTGGTGCAGCAGTTCTTGTGCAGGTACCCAGGCTTAAAGGATCTCCTGAGGCAGGCCAGGAAAGTCTGTGGGCATTTCCACCGGTCATATAATTCCAGTGCTCAGCTGGCTGACCTTCAAAAGGGATGCAACATGCCCAAGAGCCGCCTCATCTGTGACATGCCCACCAGGTGGAACTCAATGTTGGCAATGCTCCAGTGGCTGCACACGCAGCAGAGGGCCAAGGGTCAGGGGAGCTAGGCTTTTTTTCACCACGCCAGTGACTAATGATCAAGGATGCATGCACTGTCCTGTCATCATTTGAGGAGGCCATGAGGATGGTGAGCAGTGACAGTGCATGCATCAGTGATACTGTCCCTCTTGTCTTGCTGTTGGAGCACATGCTTCGTGGAATAATTGACAGGGCACTTGAGGCAGAACGGAGGGAGGAAGAGGAGGACTTCCTTACCTCTCAAGGCCCCCTTTATCCGAACAGTATTCCTGCAGGCCCACCTATCACACAGGAAGAGGAGGAGGATTATGTCAGCATGGAGGTGGAGCCTGGCACTCAGCATCAGCAGCAGTCTTCAAGGGATCGTTTCCAGTCCCCAGAAACCCATGACCTTGTACGTGGCTGGGAGGAGATGGCTGCGGATCATGATGTCCTTAGTGACCCAGAGGACTCCGGACCGAATGCCTCAGCAAACCTACGCTGCATGGCCTCCCTGATCCTGCAAAGCCTGCGAAAGGACCCTCGGATTCGTGGTATCAAGGAGAGGGATCAGTACTGTCTGGCAACCCTTCTTGACCCACGTTACAAGGGTAAGTTTGCGGAACTTATCCAGCCTTCGCAGAGAGAGCAGAGGATGAAACATCTTCAGGAGGCCTTGCAGAAAGGTTTGTGCAATGCGTTTTCAGAGCCTGGGAGGTTACAATTTCCTGATCCTCCTGGCACCTGATGCTGATATAACCGATTAATTTTTGTATGAATGTGAGATCCCTTGAAGGCTGCCTATACTGATGCTGAGTGACTATCCTGTTACGCTGAGTGACTATCCTATTCCTCCTCAATGTTCATGTTGATAGCTTCTAAGAACATTTTTGGTCCTGGGCACCAGCACCAGTGCCTAAAGCCCAATTTTTCTGCCCCTGTTTAACAGGAGCCTATATTTACAATTTTTCCTGTAATATTTTGCAGCAGGGCTCGTTCCTGTGCTCAACTAGAGTATCTGCGAGGGGTTGCAGTGTTGTGGCACCAGCACCAGTGCCTAAAGCCCAATTTTTCTGCCCCTGTTTAACAGGGGCGTGTATTTACAATTTTTGCTGTAATATTTTGCAGCAGGGCCCATTCCTGCGCTCAACAAGAGTATCTGTGAGGCTTTACAGTGTTGTGTCACCACCACCACCACCGCCGCCTAAAGCCCAATTTTTCTGCTCCTGTTTACCAGGAGCGCGTAATTACAATTTTAGATCTAATATTTCATAGCAGGGCTCATTCCTGCGCTTAACAACAGAATCTGCAAGGGCTTACAGTGTTGTGGCACCACCACCACCACCAAAGGCCCAATTTTTCTGCCCCCCCCCTTCAACAGGGGCATGTAATTACAATTCTTGATATAATATTTCACAGCAGGGCCCATTCCTGTGCCCACCTAGAGTAACTGTGAGGGTTTACAGTGTTTTGGCAACACCACCACACCACCACCAAAAGCCAAATTTTTCTGACCCTGTTGAACAGGGGCATGTAATTACAATTCTTGATATAATATTTCACAGCAGGGCCCGTTCCAGCACCCGCCAAGAGTAACTATGAGGGCTTATAGTGTTGTGGCACCACCACCAAAGTCCCAATTTTTGTGCCCCCCTTCAACAGGGGCATGTAATTACAAATATTGATATAATATTTCACAGCAGGGCCCGTTCCTGCGCCCACCAAGAGTAACTCTGAGGGCTTACAGTGTTCTGGTACCACCAACACCTAAGGCCCAAATTTCTGCAGAGTATATAGGTCAGGCCGTATAGTATATCCCCTACTTTGAAACATCCGACTTACAAATGACTCCTACTTACAAACGGAGGGAGACAACAGGAAGTAAGAGGAAATCTACCCCTAGGAAGAAAATTCTCTCCTGTAAGAGTTAATATGGGAAAAAGGTGTGTCCACTGATGCTTTATCACCAATCCTTGTTTCCCTAAAAACCCCAAATTTTCAAAATCTAATTGTCATTGGGACAGAAAGTGAGGTGAAAACTTCTGAACAGGGGCACAGACAGCAAAACAAATGTTACAGAGGTGATGATAACCCTTCCCTATGTTATTCAAAAAGCTTAACCGCTTGCCGACCACCTCACGCAGATATACTGCGGCAGAAGGGCTCGTACAGGCAGCATCATGTACCTGTACATTCCCCTTTAAGAGGCGGGCAGCGGGCGCGCGCCCGCGGCAAGCTCCGTGAGTCGGGTCGCGGGTCCCGCGGACTCGATCGCCGTGGGGATACCCGCGATCACCTCACGGGGAGGAAGAATGGGGAGATGCTAATGTAAACAAGCATCTCCCCGTTCTGCCTAGTGACAGTGTCACTGATCTCTGCTCCCTGTCATCGGAGCAGAGATCAGTGACATGTCACACACAGCCATGCCCCTAACAGTTAGAAACACGCCCCTAGGACACACTTAACCCCTACACTGCCAGCTAGGGGTTAATCCCTTCACTGCCAGTGTCATTTACACAGGAATCAGTGCATTTGTATAGCACTGATTGCTCTATAAATGACAATGGTCCCAAAAATGTGTCAAAAATGTCCAATGTGTCCGCCATAATGACACAATAAAAATCACTAATCACCGCCATTTAAAAAGAAAAAAAAATTATTAATAACAATGCCCTAAAACTATCCCCTATTTTGTAAACGCTATAACTTTTGCGTAAACCGATCAATAATCGATTACTGCGATTTTTTTTACCAAAAATATGTAGAAGAATATGTATCGGCCTAAACTGAGGAAAATAATTTTTTTTAGATATATTTTTGGGGGATATTTATTATAGCAAAAAATGTGTTTTTTTCAAAATTGTCGCTATTTTTTTGCTTATAGCGCAAAAAATAAAAAGCACAGGGGTGATCACATACCACCAAAAGAAAGTTCTATTTGTGGGGAAAAAAGCACATCACTTTTGTTTGGAAGCCACGTCGCATGACCGCGCAATTGTCAGTTAAAGCGACGCAGTGCCGAATCGCAAAAAGTGCTCTGGTCAGGAAGGGGGTAAATTCTTCCGGGGCTGAAGTGGTTAAAAATAGATTTTTTGGCTGTAGCTACACTTAAAAAATGTACCTGTTCCAAAATACAAACAGATTCAACTTAGGAACAAAGCTACAGTCCCTGTCTTGTTTGGACCACCTGTATACTGCTGTTCAGAGTATATAGGGCCTGGGGGCCCCACGCCTTTTCTTTTTTTTAATTTGGGTGCGGGGTTCCCCTTAATATCCATACAAGACCCAAAGGGCTTGGTAATGGGCTGGGGGGTTGCCCATGCCGTTCCTTTAGAAATGTAATTTTGTGCAGGGACTGTTCTACACGGTAAACATGCACCACTTTACAGGCATACTATAGACACCCCCAAATTACGATATTTAAAGGAATATTTCACTTTTATTTTTTCACTTTAAGCATCATTAAAATCACTGCTCCAAAAAAAACTTCTGTTTTCAAAACTTCCTTTTGCATTGATACATGTCCCCTGGGGCAGGACCCGGGTCCCCAAACCCTTTTTAGGACAATAACTTGCATATTAACCTTTAAAATTCGTACTTGTGATTTCTCACGTTCGAGTCCCATAGACTTTAACGGTGTTCGAATGTTTGCGCAAATTTTCGGTCCGTTCGAATGTTCTGGATGTGAACCGAACCGGGAGGTGTTTGGCTCATCCCTAAACAGGAACAAAGGGAAACATTTTGTTGAGGACACCTATTCTGGTGGTGTTCCAGGGACAACATGCTGGTTATGCCCTCTGTAACTTGACATGTGATCTGTTATATCTTTTGTGTGTTTGTGTACAACATATTATGCAGAAGTGCCACCAATAACTTTCTGTGCCTCTGTATTTTACCACTGATAGTGTAAAAGAAATAAACCAAACAATTTAACTACTAGATTACTATGTTTAGGAGCCCTAAGGGTCGCACAATAAGTGACAAAGGGCCCCGCTATCAGGTGTTTATTGCTGTTTGTGTTAAAACGATAGGGGATTCAACCCTTCCCAACCCCACACAAAATTTTTTTAAAACGTGGCTTTCCATACAGTTTAGCCACTTATTTTTAGAACAGTGTTTCATATTCTTCTCATGGTCAGGGTGTTATCTGCATGAGAGCTGCTTATACATTTCAGAGATCTTTAGATAAATTCACTTTGTTGAATATCTGCCATGGTAGGCTACCATTGCGGGTTAATGTGTTATGTGATTCCCAACAGTAAACTTCTAATATCTGATCTTTGAATATCTGCCACTGCCTTGGGCAGTATTTTTCGGGGGGGGGGGGGGCCTGCAGGCAGAAGGGACACTACAACCTTCTTCCCTCCCTGAGCGCACAGTGGTGAAGGGGGATTCCCTGTCCTCACCACAACACACTGCCATCCCACAGCAGCTACAATCTGAGCTATCCCCTCAGCACTCAGGGAGCTTCATCCATTATTAATGTCTATGAAGCTATACTGTATATTGCCGGTTGCTGCATCCATCTGTCAAGCGAGTCCACACATTATTAATGAGCGTAGAGGCACATTGTGGGGTTACCCCGGCTCAGAATCACCGGGCTCCTCCAGGCTACCCATACAGAGGGCAGCGCACATGTGAGGCGCCGCAGTGCATGGCAGGAGCAGCTCTGGAGGGAGGCAGCCGCTACTAATCATCTGTACAGACAGGTGGAGGGATGGGGAGCAATGGAGCTTCTCTGTTTATAATGTACCCTGGTGTGGAATTATTTATCTGCAAGCTTTCACTATCCTACCATCCTCCATACACTGTGCATACCACAGAAGGGGAATTCCCATATGATTCCAATCCAACTAGGAGCACTGCGAGGGCGGCCACGTCCGGCATTGTACATTCAGGGTTGTCTAACCCTTCTCTTTTCAATCTTCCTACTCAACTCCCTTCAGCTTTACACATGTTTAGGGACTTAGTGTTGAAAGATCTTGCTAAAATACCACCAAAACGGAATTTCCACAACTCTCTGCCTCAAGCGGGTCTTAGGTCCTTGTGTGATAATAAGGACCTGGTCATCCGCCCTGCCGATAAAGGCGGAGGCATAGTTTTGTTGGACAAAACGAATTATATGAGTGAAATGTACCACATTTTAAATGATCATGAAACATACAAAGAATTACCTAATAACCCAACGTCTAAGTTCAAAAAAGAATTGAATGGTCTCATCTCTAAGGGTTTTAATTCTCTAATTTTAAACCAAAAGAAAAGTCGTTCCTAGTTCCTTTGGCTCCACGAATTCCAGTTATTTATTATTTACCAAAGGTCCATAAGGACCCCTTATCAACCAATCCTAAAGGAACAATTTTTCTCTTAATTTTATTATTTTTAACATTTAATTTTTATTTTTTTATTTTAATTTGATAGTACATGGCTATCTTTACATTAATAAATGGAAGATATAATTAAATTTTTATTGGATATATCATAATTTGATAGCACATGATTATCTTTATATTTTCCATATGGAGAAAATATAATTTTAATTATGTATTTTTATGGAGATTTGGATATTTTCATAACCACTAAATCTACATTATTCATATTTTTATATATTTTTTGTATGTAACTGATGGCCCCATATTGAATAATGCACTACCTATTTATAATTTATATATTTTTATTTAATATCACTTTCATTTATATTTTTCTCTTTGATAGTGCCATCTAGTGGATTTTTTTTATATTATCTATTAATAGACTTTTAGTGTTTAGAGCTTTGTCTATGTGTTTTCACTTTATAGTGGGACATGTGACGATATTTAATTTTATTGTGCCCATCTTTAAATTGGCTGAACGTTTTTTGTCATGAGATGGCATTTAGGTTCAGACCTGACTCAGCACCTTGTTTCTGACATGGCCGCTGCGTCTCTAGCGGCCATGTCATCTGACTTGGAATAATCCTGTCATGTGCCGCTACTCATATCAAGGCTTGGTCTGATTCTCGGGTCTTGCGCCGCGTCGTTCATGACGTTATGACGTCACGAGCGGCCGCGTCGTCTGACCTATTTCAAAGTGAGGCGTGGTTCTATCTCCTAGCTACAACGCTATGGAGAATTGACGTAGTGACGTCACGAACAAGCCTCATAACGAGGCTTGGATCCGCTTCAACTCTAATTTTAACACCCGTCTTTAAAATTCTCAATTCTTTTTCTGTTTATGCCGGTGGATATATGTGTGGCTTAGTGATTTCCCACACACATATAGATTACATCCATTTTGATTAGATTTATTAGATTTATTAGATCCAAGATATTTAACTTTGATCTACACTTCCGGTTTAATAACTGGAAGTGACGCAAATAATGTTTACTTCCGATATTTAGCATTGTTCATGTGGGGTCATTAGGGTTTTATAAGCGGTAGTGTTTGTGGGGTCCGCACCCCAAATAATGGCTTTTTAGTTGAAACACGCGTCGGGTGGACCCACGCATATACCTCTCTTGTTCCTGTATTTACTAAGCCTACTTGATGATCCTCTAACATGTGAGTTTACTACTTTTTTCATATAAGAAACCCTATTCAAACAGTATCACGCTATGGGAATTTTTTATTTATCTCTGAACACCGAGCCTTTATCCTAGTGGAATATTATCTCCAAATTTAATGTCTATAAACGTCTGTGTCAAGTCGGTGGTTTGACCCAAGATCTGTCGTGCCAGTTTAGTCCGGTGTATCCATCAAGTCAGTTGACTTACAAGCCTGTACAACTTGGGGGACTTAAGCCTCTCCAGGTCATCGACATCTGGGTTTTTGAACACCGAGCCTTTATCCTACTGAAATATTATCTCCAAATTTGATGTTTATAAACGTCTGTGCCAAGCATAGGTGTGCGCAGCCTATTGCATTAGGGTGTGCACCCCAAACAGAAGCTCAAACACACGTCAAATATATATATCTATATATATATATAGATATATATCTATATATATATATATATATATATATATATATATATATATATATATATATATATATATATATAAATATATAGATATATATATCACACAAACCAAGCACACAGAACTCTGTGTACATAGGAATAGTGATCTGGTCCTTTCTTGTCCCTGAAGAGCAGGGAGAAAAAACAGCCAGACTAGTAAATAAAAGCAGCACACTTTTTTACATTGTTAGACTCACAGTTAACCCCTTGATGTTAACCCTTTCCCAGCCAGTGTCATTAGTACAGTATTATCACTGTATTATCACTACACTAGTGACATCAGTGTCAGTTCGTGACCCTGCCAGCCAGTGTCAGTACCAGATTGCCCGCAGAGGGGCACAGTGCCCCCTGACATCAGAGCATGGCACAGTGCCCCTGACATCAGAGCATGGCACAGTGCCTCCTTACATCTGAGAAAGGCACAGTGCCCCTTACATCAGAGCATGGCACAGTAGTGCCCCCTGACATCAGAGAATTGCACAGTGCCCCTTTACACCAGAGCATGGCACAGTGTCCCCTGACATCACATCAGAGCATGGAACAGTGCCCCTTACATCACATCAGAGCATGGTACAGTGCCCCCTGACATCATAGCATAGTACAGTGCCCCCTGACATCAGACCATGGCACAGTAGTGCCCCCTGACATCAGAGCATGGCTCAGTAGTGCCCCCTGACATCAGAGCATGGTACAGTGCCCCCCTGACATCAGAGCATGGCACAGTAGTGCCCCTGACATCAGAGCATGGCACAGTAGTGCCCCCTGACATCAGAGCATGGTACAATAGTGCCCCCTGACATCACATCAGAGCATGGCACAGTGCCTCTTACATCACATCAGAGCATGGCACAGTGCCCCCTGACATCAGAGCATGGCACAGTGCCCCCTGACATCAGAGCATGGCACAGTGCCCCCTGACATCAGATGAGGGACTGCTCACTCACCTGGCTGGTATATGTAGGATTACACAGGAGAATCAGTGTAGCAGCCCCCACGGATCTTCCAGCTGCTGTACATAAACTCTCCCGCCCACATATCTCCTTTCTCAGACACAGGCTGCACACAAGGATTGCAGTGTGGGCGGGGCAGACACAAGGGGATGGGGGCTGGAGGAGCCAGAGAGGGGATGGGGGCTGGAGGAGCCAGAGAGGATCGAGCCCCTTCTCCTCTCCTGTTCAGGCAGTGTGGAGGGGGGAGGAAGGGGGGATTTCTGCTGGCAGAGTCTTGTAAATGAATTGAATTCTACCCTCCTATATTCACCTATGCTCCCCACTAGATGCTGCTTACCTCCTATCCTATGGCAGCAGAAGAGACACTGGAGGGCAGGCGGAGTGCAGCTGTATCACTCCGCTGCCTACAGTAATAGATCACTTGCCAGAACTATAGAAGGAGCATCGGGAAATGCTGCCAGCTGTCAGCTTACTCCGCGGCTGCAGTTCTCATAAGGGGAGTCTAGGGGGTATACTTACTAATCAAAATTATCTCACTGGCAGCGCTGTCATTGCCAGTGAGTGTCCATTAGCAAACCCAGCATTTTGCCTAGAAAAAAGCCCAGGCTGGCACAGGGGGATTAGGGTGTGCCCAGGCACACCCCGTGTGCACGCCTATGGTGCCAAGTCGTGGTTTGATCCAAAATCTGTCTTGCCAGTATAGTCCCATGTATCCATCAAGTCAGGTGACTTACAAGCCTGTATGACTTGTGGGGCGTAAGCCTCTCCAGGTCATCGACATCTGGTAAGCCTCCTTTTGTTCATTGGTGGTGGCCCATTTAATATCACAGTTCTTTGGAGTATCAACGCCATATGACTACTTGTCTAAGTGTGTTTTGGACCATCCTTGGACTTGTCATAATTATATGTATTTGTTAAATCCCAAAACGTACTTGCTAGCCTTGGTCTTCATATTCACATTATATTATTTTTTGTGGTACGACTGTTTATATTCATGTACTCAGTTATTTTTATTGTTTTTACTCACGTTTATAGTAGATTATTTATTGATTGATTTCTTCATATATCATGCTGTTTATTAGAGTTATTTATTTATCTGAGTATAAGTCACCTTTTACACTAAGGTAAATCCTTTATGCACTTTTATGTTTACCCTTTTGTTCAGTAGGGTACTCTTTCAGCAGTTTTTCACCTTTCATGGTTAAATTTTATTTTTATTTGGTTTAATAGCGCTACACTTTTTTACACTCACAATTCCCATATGATTGCCTAGTTCCTGTCTTCCTATAAACTAAGGGGAATAATAGAGGATGAATGAGGAGTGCACTGGAGCACTGGAGCAGCTGTATAGGTGGGGTTGGGTGAGGAGCAGGCTTTTTTTTTTCTGCAGAGCTCTACAGTATATAATTTTTCAGAGGCATTTACAAGTCGATTGGTAATCTGAGCTGTCTCACTGACGCACACTATTAATACCAGAGACTGCGTGTTACTACCCCGCAGTCTACTAGAGACCCTACACTGCCTCCAGAGACCCTGCATAGCTACCAGAGACCCTGCAGAGCCACCAGAGACCCGGAAAAGCCACTTGAGAAGGAAGGGGTGGCACAAATTTAGATGGGGGGTGCCTGATTTTAGTCTTTCCTAGGGCAGCACAAAACCAAAATACACCACAGGCTGTATGTGTATCCTAAAGATAAAGAACACAGAACACAGTGAAGGAGAACACAGTGATTATTGCTAGTGGCTATAGCCATCTATGGACCGATTTATGTTCTTGCTTTTTGGCCTTTTGAAAGGATCTTGTTAAATCTGTTCATGAAATACATATTTATCCAGCCAGAGATCTTGTGAGCTGATAATTTCACAACCTGTGCTTACTGTTAAATAAATTATGTGGTTCTCAGTTCTTCTCTTGGCTACAGAACAACCCATCCAGACTATGTCATAGATCAGTGATGGCGAACCTTGGCACCCCAGATGTTTTGGAACCACATTTCACATGATGCTCATGCACTCTGCAGTGTAGTTGAGCATCATAGGAAATGTAGTTCCAAAACATCCGGGGTGCCAAGGTTCGCCATCACTGTCATAGAGGTACACTGTCCCCAATTTGCCTATATCCAACCAATCAATGCTGTGTCCTGGGCCATGTCTCGGAACACTGCGTGTAAAGGTTGGGTCTGGACAGGATCAATCCATAAAATGGGTGTGATGGACGGTTCCCGCATATTTATAAGTAGAGTCTGAGTAGGAGCAATAATGGAGATAAAGAGAAGGGGTTATGTTTTGTAGACCTGTCCTAGGGTGACAGTGCTGCTCCTTCATAGATAGGGATTCTGTTGTGGAACGGCAGCTTACTGTATATTTTTGTGCCACATCCAGTAATAAACTAAATAATAAAACAATGGACCCCCCAATGGTGGACTTTTAAGGCACTTAAAGAAAATATTACAAAATATTAATACCAATGTAATTTATTAAATTTCAACATTAAAAACAATAATAGTATAACAAATACCGTACGGAATGCATATCATTATGTATGACTGAACACAATGTGCAACATGTCTATGTTGTTCAATAAGTACTTCCATCTAACTATTGACGTATATTCATATTTATACTTTTTAATATACCTGGATCCATGTAACTAAAAAATTCTATGCAACCCTGTCATTTTAAATAACATCTGTCACCAATTCTTCTTGTTTCCAAAAGGCTCTGCATTACAATCAAATGCATCAAATCCATACATGGAATATAATTTCTGTTTACCAAGTATGATTCTGAATCTGAGCGTCGCCCGGCACACAAAGCCGCCCGGGCTATGTAACCCGTGGCGGCTTATGGTGTGGGCACAGTCACTATACAGCCTGTGACTGTTCCCCACATTGCGACCCCAGCGGACATGCGCAGTCTGCTGGGGAAGCTTGCTGTGTTGGCGGGTGAAGTGGGGGGCCCCGCTCTGACGTGCGTGCGGGCTCGCGCAGGCACGTCATGGACGAGGCGGCGCGCACTTAGCCCAGGGGGCCATACATGGCAAAATCCTGCCTCCTCTCCCTCCCACACCATCAGCTGTTGCAATTTGCAGCAACAGCTGATTGGTAGGAAGAGGATTTTTATACTGATAGCCCAACATGCTGGATGTCTATCACACTCTGTTGTATGACACCGGTCTGCTTTTTCATTTCCCAGTAATTGATAACAAATTATAATAAACAAATCTACCCTGTTTCTAAAGCTTACAACTAAACAATAAACATGTTAGTGCATCTGTGATGTCTATATATAAGATTAAATTTTTTTTTTAAATTACCAATTACCAGGTGATTTTTCATTTTTTGATTTTATAGTTACTCCCTATACACTAACAACATCAGTAGCCGGGCCGCTAAATAACTCTCAGGTATGATTTATCGTCTGCACACAAATAAATTACCTTTATTAAAATAAAAACTATAATAAAATAAACAAAAATAGTGTTTGTAATTTCCAGAAAATATGACATATTTTTTTTATTATGCCTTTTTTTGCAGGATTTGCTTCACGGACTCAGTGTATTCTCAGAAATACTATATCTTTACTCCCCCTACTGGCCTCCCTTCCTCTTTTTGTTGGAAGGCCAAGGGAGGATCTAACCCCCTCCCTCACCAAAGATATTTTTGAATGAATTTTTTCATCTCAATTCTCTCCCAATACGGATACCAAACAAATTTCTAACAACTGAAAATCATTGCTTCCTCTTGGAACCAAGAATTTTTATGGTTGACAGACCGTGTCCCTGCTGTTGTTTTTAATTTTCAATTATATGGAAGGCTAAGTCAGCAACACACTACAATAATGTAAGTGTAAAAATAAATGGAGATTAAACCATATTGCTATACCCATATATATGTTTGAATGTTGACATATATTTCTATTTTTTCTTATATACTCTTTTTTAGAATAAAAATGTCTCTAACTTACACTCACCCCTGAGGAAGGAGGTGTATTTACTACGAAACACGTCGGGTGCAAGAGTACTTCTGAAACTATGTACATACATGTAAAAATGTCTGTTATGCATTCCGTACGGTATTTGTTATACTATTATTGTTTTTAATGTTGAAATTGAATACATTACATTGGTATTAAAATTTTGTAATATTTTCTTCAAGTGCATTCAAAGTCCACCATTAGGGGGTCTATTGTTTTACTCCTTCAAGGATACAGCACAGTAAGCGAGCTTAGTCACCCTCAGACAGGAAGCATATTACTGGCAGGGTCACCAGGTGAAAATAAAGCTCAGCCCCTGCTGCTATAGGGGATGGGGGAGCGTATTGTGCATACATTATTTTTGAACAAGAAAAGACCTTGCTCCTGCAATGCTGGGGGCAGATGCCCAACATCTGGTGCATCTCAGATCCTAGCCAAGACGGGACTGATTGACATGCACTAAAATGACTGCATTAGCATGCACTACAATGACTGTATTAGGAGACACTTGTACAATCTGTGGTGTATTGACAGTACTAATGAAGGGTCTTCCCTAATGCAATGCACATTTACACATCGCAGTGTGAATAAAGACTAAAGGTCACCATAAACATTACAACCTGACTGTACACTAGTTGTATAATCAGCTTTATATTTACCAAAACTATGTACAGTAAAACCTTGGTTTGAGAGTAACTTGGTTTGAGAGCGTTTTGCAAGACAAGCAAAATGTTTTAATACATTTTGCCTTGATATACAAGCGATGTCTTGATATAAGAGTAGCATCATGTCACAATTGAGTATAAAAAAGAAGAGAGGAGCCTCTAAGTGTAGCAATATGGTTACATTTAATGAAGGTACAACATTTAGCAACTTATTGCTACACTTAGAGGTGCCTTTCTTCTCTTTTATACCCTGTAAAAAATGCTTTGATATACAAGTGCTTTGGATTACAAGCATGTTTCTGGAACGAATTATGCTCGCAAACCAAGGTTTTACTGTAATATGAAGACCTACCTAAGCTATACAACCAAGTTGGATCCTCTCAGGCAGAATTTGCACTACATAGCTGTTGGTAAATGTAAAGGAGATTGTACAATCAGATTGTAACATGTGTGGATCTCAGTGAACTGATTAGATTGACAAAACACAGCTTACATTATAAACAGTTCATTCACTACACACAAACAAAATAAATCTATTTTTGTGGTGGGATTTTTCAGGTTTATTTTATAGAAAATAAGCTCCTGTGAAATATCAGTCATCTTTGGCTAGAGTTCCATAGAGTGACCTATTATGTGTCTTGTTCTGTATATTTCCATATCTTTCGGATTTCATCCCACAATAATGAATATTTCTTCATCCTTCAGATACAGGGCTGCCCTCTGTGTATAAAAAGTATCATCAGCTGTAATGACTAAAAATGGGTTTAGGATTTTTCTTTTCCAGCATCGCTTAGTATAAAGTTTGTTTCCTTATTTCCTCATCCATTGGACTTTGGCAAGCCGCTTCAACTAGTCTACAAATTTCTTATGTACAGAGTTTTGGTTTTGTCATGTCTGAATTACAGGCGAGTCTCTTTCTGTGCCCAATAGGAGCTCTGTAAAAGATGACCATTGCTGTCAAGATTAGTGGGCGTGGTCAAGCTCTGACACCCTGCACAGGGGGCGTGGCTTTCCTCTGACAGGCATCGTTTCCGCAGCATGAAGAGTATGGCAGAACAGAAGAAGATGAAGCCAGCACCCAGCGCCACCGTCATCCCCAGATAGATGAACCTTGAAGAAACAGAGTGTTAGTTATTATTATCAAAACCACAAAGAGCTTCATACTTCCAATGCCCCTAAAGGTTCAGTTCATAAAGTTTTGACACAATCGTAAGCTTGCCCAGGAACCCTGGGTTGTAGCTTTAAGGTTTCAGGCCCTCGGGTCAGTCACCTGAGGCTGCATGGCAGCCTATGCTGGGGAGAGGCAGCCGCCTCCTCCCCACCTGAACCTCTCTCCTTAGAGGTGGGCTGGACTGGAACCCAGAGCCCATGTGCTCCTCAGATATAAATACAGTTACCCAGCATTCCCTGGGGCACATCCCCTTCTAATTGGCTAGGGCTTTATCTACATCCATAATCTCATCTGCTGGGTTTCCTCCCACTGTCCAATATGCCTTCTTGCTATTGGATCAGTGTGAAACATCAAGACAGCATGAGCAGCACCAGAGCACACCGAGCAGACCTCATGAATCAATCACTGCTCTCTGTTAAGCAGACAGCACCTAAATTTGCCTGTCTGCTTCTCTGTTAAGCAGAAAAGCCAAAAACTTTTTAAACTTTCTATAGGGTTGCCACCTGTCCAGGATTCACTCGGACAGTTCGGGTTTGGAATCATGCGTCCGGGATTCAGACTGCCTGAAACACGGACACATTATTCAGACTGGACTATGGCTTCCAGCAGGGTTGCTGGCTCCAGTTGTCTAAAGCTTAGAGTGTCTGTTACACTCTCTTTCACACTGCCAGCACTAACAATCCCCCCCCAAACAAACACACAGACAGGAGAGGAGAGAGGGTTCGATCTGCACCCCCCACCCCACCCCTCTGTGTCTGCCCACACTCCAATCCCTGGCTCTGTGCCTCAAAAGGAAAAGTGGGGGCTGGAAATTTGAAGTCCAGCAGCCTCAGATACATCTGAATGAGGGATGCTGACTGCAAAGAGGTGAGTGAGCTCACTATCCATCTCTGTCTGTGACTGAAGTCTCCCCCCTTCTCTCTCCTGCCTCTGAGTGAGTACACTAAGGTAAATCGGGGTTCTCAGAACACCCCATACATCAGATTTCCCCTTTACACCAGAGGCCACAGTGTTCCCCCTTACATCAGAGTCCTCTCCGTACATCAGAGTTCTCAGTGTTCCCCCTTAAATCAGGGTTCCCAGAGCATCCCTTATGTTACAGTCCCCAGAGTTCTCCCTTACATCAGAGTCTATAGAGTCCCCCCTTACAGTGAACGGGAACTCTGCGGGTTCAGATGTAAAAGAGGGACTCTGGACTCAGATGTAAAATTGGAACTCTTGTTATTAACTTCATATGATTAGAAATGTTATTTAATAGCAACATATATGTATAGTTTATACTATAAAAAAAATTGCTGTGCGCCGCTAAGTGTTCGGGTTTGACTTGAAAAAAGGGTGGCAACCCTAACTCTCTAGCACCTACCTATGAGGGGGCTACACAAGTAACTATAATATACATTCCTATTTACTTACATATGCTAACAGCAAAAGGATTATAAATTATTAGTATTGATTGAGAGAGTTTAGTTCTGCTTTAGTCTCTTAGGGCTAGTTTACACTTGCTTCAAAACAAGGCTTCGGACAGGCTTTGTTAAAGCTCTCTGAACGATAGTCAAAGCCCTTGTTACTAAATAAAACGGTTAGCTTACAGTCCTATTTACACCTTGCGTTTGCTTTGCTTTGGCTTCACTGCAAAAATTATACCCCATGTCGCTTTAGTGGTGCTTCAAAGCATCTTCAAAGCCTCCATAGGAGTCTATAACAAAGCTCACTTGAAGCACCTGCGGCTTTTGAGAGGCTTTAATTCAGCTTTAGCTTCCCTTTGTTTTGGAGAAATTGCAGGAATGAGATATCCACACACAGAGCATCTGTCAAGCTTCAAGAAACCTTCAAAAGAGCATCACCGACGCATCACCAAAGCTTCACTGATGCACCACCGAAGCTTCATTGAAGCACTACCGAAGCGTCCAAAACACATCATAAAAGCATGTTGAAGAGGAAGGCGCTTTAATTTGTGATGAAACCAAAACAAGTACAAATGAGCCCTTACTAACTGATATAGTGTCATGCACCTGGGGGTCCTAGCACCAAGTGGCCCCGAGATATGGGGCCCCAAAGTTAGGTCACAAAATGTCATTCTCTGCTGCAGAAATGCTTGACATTTTGTGACCTGAATTTGGGGCCCCATATCTCGGTGCCACTTGGTGCTAGGAACCCCAGCTGAATATGTTGTAGTGTTAGTCCCACTGTGTTAGCACACAAAATTTGGGGTTCCTAGCACCAAGTGGCCCCGAGATATGGGGCCCCAAATTCGGGTCACAAAATGTCAAGCACTTTTCTGCAGCAGAGAATGACATTTTGTGACCCGACTTTGGGGCCCCATATCTCAGGGCCACCTGGTGCTAGGAACAAATTTGATGTGCTAACACAGGGGAACTAATACTACAACATCCAAATTTGGGGTTCCTAACACCAAGTGGCCCCGAGATATGGGGCCCCAAAATCGGGTCACAAAATGTCATTCTCTGCTGCAGTTTGCCATCATATTTGTGTTTTCTGGTCCAAAAAATAGGGTTCCTTAAAAAACACTTATAAAAGCAAACGCGGCTAAACGCGATACCGACATTTTGCCGCGTTTGGCGTCTGAAACGAGGAAAACTTTTGCGTCTGAACCCATTTTTTTGCTTCTGGAAAAACAAGGTTAAACGCAACTGCCTATAAAATGCCAAAAAACGAGGCTGTGTACATGGAGACATAGGATAACACTGAATGAGTTCAGGGGCAGTTGAAAAAAGTGTCCAACTGACTCTGAACGCACATTTAACAGCGTCTCGTGTGCATGAGGCCTTACCTGTTGGGCCACAGAGGAGTTCTGGAGTTATTGCAATGTTCTCTCAGCTTGATGCTTTTCCTTGGACTCACTAGCCCCACCTGCTGCCAGTTGCAGACAATGTACAATCAAGCAGCCCATAAATAGCAGCACTTCCTGTTACTCAGTGTCCGTTTGTTTGGACTTGCTTTTATTTTGACTACCGTGTATTGAACCTCTGCCTGAATTCTTGACCATTCTCCAGCCTGCTGATTTTGTACTTCACCACTCATGTATGACCTCTGGATTTTCAATTTTGTACCGCTTTGCCTGATCTGTTGCAGACTTGACTTGCCTGACTACGTTTTCGTCTGAATCCTCAGCATACAAGCTCCACTTCGGACACTACCTACAACAGGTACCTGACATTACAAATGGGCCACAATGGCAGTGGACCCTGCTGAGATTGTTAGGGCGATTTCGCATCAGGGACAATTTATTGGAGCTCATGAACAGCATCTTTCTTCTCTGGATGCCAAGTTAGACGAACTTGCTTAAGCATAGCATATGCTATTCTTAAATCTTGGTTGCTTGGTCCCTCTGTACCAGTCCAGACTCCAGCTCCTACTCCAATCCATTCTGCCTCTTCTGTGCCACCCAAACTTCCCTTGCCTGAAAAATTTGGTGGCGATACTGAGGACTGCAGAGGTTTTTTTAAATGTTTGTCGTCTGAATTTCCGCAACAACCCTGGGACTTTTAGCACTTCGTCTGCCAAAGTGACTTTTGTAATTTCCTTGTTAAAGGGGAAGCCCCTGGCCTGGGTCTCTACTTACCTGGAACACAATGATCCTATGCTGCAAGACGCTGACACATTTATGGCTTCTCTCCAGACTGTATTAGGCAAGCCAGATAGAACTTCTGCAGCTGAGTACTCACTTTTGAACATACAGCAAGGAAGCAGGTCTGTGGCACACTATGCAATTGAGTTCCGTACCCTGGCTGCTGAGACTAATTGGGACTCAAGGGCATTACGTGCAGCCTTCCGAAAAGGTCTTACAGATCGCATCAAGAACGAATTAGTCTATAAGGATTCCCCAGAAGACCTTGAAAAATTCATAGAGCTGTGTGTATGTCTGGATGTCCGGTATCATGAAAGCTTCCTAGGCTAGTTTACCTTTTGGCCCCTAACTGCCAAGCACCAACTCAACCAGAACCTGAGATTTCAGTTGAATCCAAGGCACCTGTGGAGCCCATGGAAGTCAGCTGTCTCCACCTAACAGAGTCAGAGAAACAAAGGAGGCGTGCATTGGGCCTATGCTTGTACTGTGGACTTAAGGGCATTTGTTATCTGTCTGCCCTTCCCATCCAGTAAAAGGCAGGGTCTAACCAGTGTTGGAGGAGCTAGGTTAGACCTTACAGGTATATCCTCCAAGACCAATATTACCGTCCCCGCAATTTTCCATTTAGCCTCTAAACTTGTCTCCTGTGAGGCCTTTGTGGATTCTGAAGCTGCTGGCATATTCCTGGAGTACCCTTTTGCTGAAGAAAATAACATCCCATTTGTTCCTAAGTCTAGACACCTGAGCATCACCACCCTGAATGGACAACATTGGGGGATGGCCTTGTAAAATTTGAGACTACGACAATCACCCTTCAGGTAGGCGCACTCCACAAAGAAGAAAACGTCTCTTATTGATTCTCTACTTCTGCCTGTTATCTTTGGTTACCCATGGTTACATCAACACAACCCTTCTTTAATTGGGAAAATGGAGAACTAACCTCTTGGGGGCCATCCTGTTATCTAAACTGTTTGTCTCAACCCAAAAGACTTTCTGGTTGTCTGTTGGCTTTCATGGCCATCCCACCTACCTTGGCTCGTGAATACCATGAGTTTGCAGATGTATTTTGCAAGCAAAAGGCAGAGTTTTTACCTCCACATCGTTGTTTTGGCTGTGCGATTAATTTTATTCTTGGAGCACCTCTTCTCAAAGGAAGGACCTATCCCTTGTCAAATCTATGGAGGAATTTGCAAAAGACAACTTGGAAAGAGGTTTTATCCGACCCTCTTCTTCTCCAGGAGGGGCAGGTTTTTCTCTTTATTGGAAAAAAAGATGGGGGTCTTCGACCATGCATAGACTATCAGGGGTTAAATCAAATCACCGTAAAAGACTCCTACCCTTTGCCTCTCATTCTAGAACTGTTTGACATACTTAAGAGAGCCGTTATCTTCTCTAAGCTGGACTTCCGGGGGGCTTATAACCTGATTCAAATTAGAGAGGGAGACGAGTGGAAGGCAGCATTTAACACCCGCAATGGACATTTTGAGTATCTGGTTATGCCATTTGGGCTTTGTAACACCCCTGCTGTCTTCCAACGTTTCACGAATGACATTTTTCATGATTTCAGCAACAGTTTTGTGATCATCTACTTGGACGACATTTTAATCTTTTCCAAGACTCATCTAGAGCACATCTCACATGTAAAGCAGGTATTACAATGAGAGAAAACCACCTTTACGCGACGATTGAGAAATGCAGTTTTCATCAAAGGTATATAGCTTTCCCTGGATACATCATAAGTGCTGTCAGTTTCCAAATGGACCCTCAAAAACTTTCTGCTGTCTTGCAATGGCCCCAACCAACCACTTTAAGAGGGCTCCAAAGCTTTCTAGGGTTTGTAAATTACTACAGGCGCTTCATCAAAGATTTTGCCTCCATTGCTGCCCCCCTTACTGCTATGACTAAGAAATGTAAAAAATGCAAGGTGTCCGAATCAGCTTTCTAGCAATTAAAAGACATGTTCAGCAAGGCTCCAGTTCTTCAACACACAAATCCCAATCTCCAGTACATTGTTGAGGTTGATGCCTCCGAAATACGAGCAGGTGCTGTGGTCTCCCAGAGACAGCCTAAAGCCTCGAAACTACGATCGGATTGTTGGCCAACAAAACCGTGGACTTTTGTCCGAAGGGCGTTGGCCCAAACTTGTCTTGCATACACACGGCCACACAATTGTTGGGTGACAAATATGAACGTAGTGACATACTACGTTGTTTTTGAGCTCTTTACCCCCACCCTTTAGGCTCCTTCTGCTAATTTTGTGTTAGTAGAAGTTTGGTGAGTGTTGATTTGCGCTTTTCGTTTCACACTTTTCATTCGCACTTTCCATTTTGCGCTTTTCATTTCACGCTTTTTAGTTTGTTGCTGAACGGCCGTTCATCAACCAGCCATGTTGCGGAATCGGAGGCGATAACGTGTTATTTATTATTGACCTTGGAGTAATGCTTTGACATTATTTTTTTGGTTGAATAATGATTTGATTTGGTATATTTTCTATATTTTTGGATGCATAGAATGTACTTTTTGGTTAAGTTCTATTGGCAGATAGTATGTCTAATTTTATTTGTTTTCTTTTTTTTAATGCACAATAAAAAAATTGTGGAGAATAATACTTGGCTATGTGTTTTACTTCAAATGCCAATTTAGGAGTAGGCAGTTACATTTAAAAAAATACAATGTAAAATTAACAAGGGACACCAACATACAGTCAGGTCCTTAAATATTGTGACATCGACACAATTCCAATCTTTTTGGCTCTATACACCACTACAATGGATTTGAAATGAAACGAACAAGATGTGCGTTAACTGCAGACTTTCAGCTTTAATTTGAGGGTATTTACATCCAAATCAGGTGAATGGTGTAGGAATTCCAACAGTTTGTATATGTGCCTCCCACTTTTTAAGGGACCAAAAGTAATGGGACAGATTAACAATCATCCATCAAACTTTCACTTTTTAATACTTGGTTTCAAATCCTTTGCAGTCAATTACAGCCTGAAGTCTGGAACACATAGACATCACCAGATGCTGGGTTTCATCCCTGGTGATGCTCTGCCAGGCCTCTACTGCAACTGTCTTCGGTTCCTGCTTGTTCTTGGGGCATTTTCCCTTCTGTTTTGTCTTCAGCAAGTGAAATGCATGCTCACTCGGATTCAGGTCAGGTGATTGACTTGGCCATTGCATAACATTCCACTTCTTTCCCTTAAACTCTTTGGTTGCTTTTGCAGTATGCTTCGGGTCATTGTCCATCTGCACTGTGAAGCACCGTTCAATGAGTTCTGAAGCATTTTGCTGAATATGAGCAGATAATATTGCCCGAAACACTTCAGAATTCATCTTGGTGTCACCATCACTCTTTAGACCTTGCAGTATCATGTCTGGTGGCCTCATATGAAAAAAGATGTTACTGACTATGTGGCTGCCTGTCCAACTTGTGCTGCTAATTTTGTACTCTGCACATTGCCTACTGGACTGTTACAACCACTTCCTGCACCTCGCCAGCCTTGGACCCATTTGACTATGGACTTCATTACAGAGATACCCAAGTCCGAGGGCATGACTGCTATATGGGTCATAGTGGATCGCTTTTCCAAAATGTCTCATTTTGTACTGCTCCCTGGATTACCTACAGCGGAAGCACTGTCTACCCTCTTCCTTTCCTGTATTGTGAAACATCATGGCATACCAATGTCGTCTCAGATCGCGGATCCCAGTTTGTTTCCCAATTCTGGAGAGCGTTCTGTAAGAAACTGGGAGTAACGCTCTCACTGTCTACCTCACATCACCCTCAAACAGATGGCCAAATCGAACGCATTCACCAGACCATGGAAACCATCATTATGTTAATGCGTTACACTCCAATCGGTCTGAGTATTTTCCTTTGGCTGAATTTGCCATTAACTCCCATTTACACAGTGCTCTTCATACCACACCATTCTACGCAGCCCTAGGCTATCACCCTCAGACTCTTCCCCTATTTCAACCTTCTTCTGATGTACCAGCAGTGGATCAGCTGGTGAAAAATATTCTGCTACACTGAAAAAAGATTTGCTTATTACTATGGAAGTCAGCAGGCAAGTATGCGCTTTTCTCCAACAAACGAAGACGCCATATACCTCTATATGTGGTGGGGGACAGATTTTGGCTATCAACCAAATACGTGAGACTGAAACAACCTTCTACCAAATTGAGCCCTCGATTCATTGGTCCTTACAGAATTATTGCTCGAGTTGGGCCAGTCTTCTATTGGTTACAATTGCCCTCCTCTCTCCGGATATATCCCGTATTCCATGTTTCTCTCCTCAAAAAGGCAATTTTCAATCGCTACTCCAGAACTCAACAGCTACCTCCTCCTGTTCTTGTTGATGAACATGAGTTTAAAGTCTCTAAGATTCTGGATTCTAGAAGGCAGGTTTGTGGCCTACAGTATCTGGTTCATTGGAAGGGATATCCTGTCACAGACCTTTCCTGTTGTCCAGCCAAAGCTTTGCATGCCCCTGCTCTTATTTGAGACTTCCATGCCTCCTTTCCCACTAGGCCTCGCTAGGCCCCTGGAGGGGTCCACTGGGGAGGGGGCCCTGTCATGTACCTGGGTGTCTTCGAACCAGGATGTTCCTGGTCCCACAGCTGCAGTCTTACCTGGTGTGCCACGGAGGAGCTCTGGAGTTATTGCAATGTTCTCCCAGCTTGATGCATTGCCTTGGACTCACTAGCCCCACCTGCTGCCAGCTGCAGACAATGTACAATCAAGCAGCCCATAAATAGCAGCACTTCCTGTTACTAAGTGCCTGTTTGTTTGGACTTGCTCGTTGGGTGTATGGATAGCGCTGTGATTTTTGACTACCGTGTATTGAACCTCTCCTGAATTCTTGACCATTCTCCAGCCTGCTGATTTTGTACTTCACCGCCAGCTCATGTATGACCTCTGCCTGCCTGACCATTCTTTGGATTTCGATTTTGTACCGCTTTGCCTGATCTGTTGCCGACTTGACCTGTCTGACTACGCTTTCGTCTGAATCCTCAGCTCCACTTTGGACACTAACTACCACAGGTACCTTACATATAGTTGCAGTTGTATGAGTGTAAACTTTTTTTTTTTTTTTTTACTGGGCATGATAGGTCTTATAAAAATTTACCGGGTCCTCCTCAAACTAAAGCCTGGTACACACTAGCAGTTTTTTTTTTGTACAACAAAATAAAACTTAAGAGCTTGGGAGGAGCCACTGTACAAACTATCCAATGTTAGTACAGCGATCTCCCCAGCTGAGCTATTGTGTTCTGACAGGGGGATAGCCCCCTCCCCCACCAGAACACACCAGTCAGCGCTCTCAGCCTTTGGCGAACCAGCCGCCATACACATGGGCCGAATATCGACCGGTTTCTATTGAACGGTCCGATGCCACCCGATTTTTGGGGCCATGTATACGGCTCTTAAGGTTGAGAACCCCTGATAAAGTTGCTGATATGATCACATGATTAGGAACCACTCACATGATGAGGATTGAAGAGCTTGCTTTGACAAATATATGCTTCCTGAATGTCCCTTTCTTTCAGTTCCTAATTGTTCAGCAAATCTATGTAAAATAATAGGTGTGGGGTGATTTATTTATCTGGCAGAAAATGTTTAATTTTTAAATCCTACCGGAAGCGGTCAGTGTTGTAGAGGCGGCAGAAACCTCTCCTATTGCAGCTCCGGCTCCCCCACTTTAGGCAGGTGCTGTCAATTAGGGCCCCGAGGTACATGGGGGCCGGGACCCCCGCTGGAAAGGATAAACACACAGATATTAATTCCTCTAGGTGGTGGAAAGTTCCGCTACATCTATTAGATCATTCATTGGCTTCTAACCTGCCAAGCTATGAAATCTGAATGACTGTACATGAAGTTAGAAAATAGCAATGAGAGAAGTGATTTCATGGAAATGGCCTCAAATTCCACCATATGAAATGCTTACAAAAAGGGGTTTGTTTTCCGACAGCCAAATTACCAGCATTACCCATCACTATTAGCCACTTGAATATAAATGGTTTGTTGATGAAGCCAAAATTAATACTAAAGTTAGCACAAATCCTAAGCAACCCTCTACAGTTATCATAACCATTTGTTTATAAACAAAGCCATGTGATCATAGTTTTAGTGCTGATGATCACACTACTTTGTTGAGGGGTTTAGAACAACATTTCTCAACTGCAGTCCTCAAGTACCCCCAACAGGTCATGTTTCCAGGCTTACTATTATTTTGCACAGGTGATTTGATCAGTTTCACTGCCTTAGTAATTACCACGGCCATTTCATCTGAGGGAAATCCTGATCACATGACCTTGGGGGGTACTTGAGGACTGGAGTTGAGAAATATTGGTTTAGAATTGCTGGGTTCCTCTGTATTGAATGTCATGTTCTTAGCTAATGAGGGGCCATTTTTGAGACACAAACGGGTCAAGGATAGGAAAAAGGAACTTCTGTAACTCTCAGGAGACATTTAAAAGCCACTATATTTTTTAAATGACTAAAAAATACCTTAAATGATTCTTTCCCTTTGGCTCCACTATATTCCACTAAATAGGCACAATTTTGGCAAAATCTCCTGATCATGTCTGAAATGTTGTCACTTGAAAACTCCCAGTTGCTCTCATTCCAAATATAGAATAATGAACACAGGGCACGTGTATCTATTTAAATGGAAATTTCCCTTGAGACTTCAGGGACATGGCAGTGGACTGATACTGAATCTTTCATTAATAAATATACAATCACGTGTCTAATTTATTCTTACCGAGAACCCTGATGGCCATTGTGTAGATCCCCAGAGCCAGAGACTTCAGCTCAGGTTTAATACATCTGAAAGGACAAAGATTTGTCAGTTTGCCTGTGTCGGCTCAGTACATATAATAAATTCATGATTCATGTAATACTGCACTGTGGGTCCATAGCTCATCCAAACATTCACATAGCTCCCAACTGTCCCTGATTACGAGGGCCTGTCCCTGATTTGGAGCAATGTCCCTCTGTCCCTCTTTCCCCCTCATTTGTCCCTCATTTTGGTCTGATTTATATAGTTGTATATAAAATGCACTTTTTCTCTTTCAAAAAAGTGTTTCCCAGTGCTAAACCTTTCATCCAAATTCTAAATAGCTGCATTTGTAAATTTTAAAAGCCAATAAAGGAATAGTAGTGGTAAAAAAAATTGTGGCATTACAGAGTCATCAGACAATGGAGTGTTTGCCATATGTCCTGACTCCTGATACAGATAATGAGACAACAACCTACAACTTTACCATCATTTATAGGACAAGATTGCAGAGAAGACCAATACAATGTAGAAATAATGTTTATTCTTCATATCTCTACAGCCAATGATGAGTGA
This sequence comes from Lithobates clamitans, assembly GCA_037952925.1. Taxonomy (NCBI): domain Eukaryota; kingdom Metazoa; phylum Chordata; class Amphibia; order Anura; family Ranidae; genus Lithobates; species Lithobates clamitans. Next base: position 163,569 of record JBBGZY010002199.1, read on the forward strand.
CAAGCACTGGAAAAGCAAAGCCTTATTGCCCTCTGTGCAATATTAACTGATCTTATAAACCTCTAGGTTAAAATATAGAAATGCACATCAAGTAGAGGTTCAGTAGCTCGATACATAAGATTGCAGTTGCCTCCATGAATTTAGTATTACATCATATTCATCAGCTCCCAACTGTCCCTGATTTGGAGGGACTGTCCCTGATTTGGAGGGACTGTCCCTGATTTGGAACAATGTCCTTCTGTCCCTCATTCCTCCTCATGTGTCCCTCATTTTGTTCTGATCCATATAGCTGTATATAAAATGCACTATTTATCTTTCAAAAAGTTTCTCAGTGTTAAATCTTTCATCCAATTTCTAAATTGCTGCCATTGTAATTGTCAAAATCCAGTATAAAGGAATAGTAGTGGTTAAAAAAAAGCACTTGTGGGTTTAACAAATCATTTTTTTGTAGAACTCTCCTTTAAGGGAGTGTGGCAGGGGGGGGTGTCCTATGCTTACATACTTTTGCTAATAGGTGTCCCGCAATCCCATCACAAAAAGTTGGGAGGCATGATTACATTGTAACATCAATCTGAACACCAGCATAAACATTACTTTAATCAGTGAAGTGTGCTGGAGGAGGTTATAATATGTAAAATGTACATAATACGTAATATGTAGGAGAGCAAACTTGAGAGTTTTCGCTTAGTTCAAAACTAAGGCTTAATGTACACGGGCCGCTGAGGCAACCTCCTCTGAACAAATTTTTGACAGCTTCAAACCGGTGTTTAAAAACGCCCGTTATGCGGCGTTTGCATGCTTCGTTTTGCCTTTTTTGCCGCGTTTGCGTCTAGGATTGTTTATTTAATATAACATCATAGGACCCTCCCAAAGCCCAAAAAACAGTATTATTTAACTATTTTAGCCATTCTGTGAGACTTGTATTTACCTCAATTTCAGTGCTTTTACTATAGTTCCCATAATGAGCATATGTGAGGAAAAATGCTAATTTTTTAATATATTTAATTTTTAAATTGCAATTGATTAGTATATTTTTTTGTTTATTTTTTTTTATAAGCTGTATATGTAATTTCATTTTTTCTATTTATTTATTTTGTTTTTTTTATGCAAAATTTAATTGCAATTTTTTAAATTTATTTAATTTTTAAATGGCAATTGATTAGTATATTTTTGGTTTATTTTTTTATCTTAAGCTGTATATGTAATTCATTTTTTTTAATATATATATATTGTCTTTTTTATGCAAAATTTAATTGCAATTTTTTAAATATATTTAATTTTTAAATTGCAATTGATTATTAGAATTTTTTGTTTATTTTTTTTTAAAGCTGTATGTGTAATTTCATTTTTATTTATTTATTTATTTTGTCTTTTTTATGCAAATTTTAATTGCAATTTTTAAAATATTTTTAATTAACTCTAACCGGAAACCCTAACCCTAACTTGTTCTTCAAGGGGAAAACCGGAACCCTAACCATAAACCCCTTAACCCTAATGGGAAACTCTAACTCCTAACCCTAACCGGAAACCCTAACCCTAACTTGTTCATCAAGAGGAAAACCCTAACCATAACCCCCTAACCCTAATGGGAAACCCTAACCCTACCCTTAACTCCCCACCCTAACCCTAACCGGAAACCCTAACTCTAACTTGTTCTTCAAGGGGAAAACCATAACCCCCTAACCCTAATGGGAAGCCCTAACTCCTAACCCTAACTGGAAACCCTAACCGGAAACTCTAACCCTAACTTGTTCTTCAAGGGGAAAACCCTAACCATAACCCCCTAACCCCAATGGGAATCCTTATCTCCTAACCCTAACCGGAAACCCTAACCCTAACTTCTTCTTCAAGAGGAAAACCCTAACCATAACCCCCTAACCCTAATGGGAAACCCTAACCTTAACTCCTTACCCTAACCCTAACCGGAAACCCTAACCCTAACTTGTTCTTCAAGGGGAAAACCCTAACCATAACCCCCTAACCCTAATGGAAATCCCTAACCCCTAACCCTAACCGGAAACCCTAACTTGTTCTTCAAGGGGAAAACCCTAACCCTAACCATAACCCTCTAACCATAACCCCCTAACGGGAAACCCTAACCAGAAACCCTAACCGGAAACCCTAACCCTAACTGGTTCTTCAAGGGGAAAACCCTAACCATAACCCCTTAACCCTAACCGGAAACCCTAATGGGAAACCATAACTCTTACCATAACCCTAAACTTGTTCTTCAAGGGGAAAACCCTAACCATAACCTCCTAACCCCAATAGGAAACACTAACCCTAAACCCCTAACCCTAAATTTCATGCAAATATGTTTGATCAAGTTGGGGGTGAAGCTCAATGGTGGAGTCATCTGGTTGAAATCCAACAACATATAGGTCAAATTCCAATTCTTTGACTAACAGCAATGCTAGTGGCATATTGGATTGGATCATGCTCATTAGGGGTATATAAATGGTCTATGAAGCATAGCAAGGCATTACAAGTTTTTAAAAAAAATTTTAGTGTTTTTTCATCATTTGCTATAATTTTTAAGTTTTGTAATGTTAAAAAAAGGGCATCTGTAAAAACGCTTATAAACGAAATTGCGGCAAAACGCCGGTACTGCATTTTGCGTCTGAAACGTCGGAAACTTCGGCGTCTGAAGTAATTTTTTGCCTCCAAAGAAAAGCCTATAAATGCAACTGCCTAAAAACTACATTAAATGAACCTGTGTACATGTACACATAAGATAACATTGGATTAGTTCAGGAGCAGCTGAAAAAAGCAGCCAACTGCCTCTGAACGTCCGTTTACCAGCAGTAGTGTACATGAGGCCTAAGAGTTTGCAATTTTGTTAAAAATTAAGACATTTGTGAGAAATGCATTGGAGTCAATTGGAAAGGGGAAATTAAGTTTTTTTTTTTTAAGGTGCAATAGACTTTAAAGTGGATGTAAACCCAATGTCATCCTCTCTAAACTACTGCCATAGGGGTTATCTATAAGGATATACATGCCTCCTGCATGTGTCTTTACCTGTCAAATGTCTCCCCTCTGTCTGTTATTAGACCCGAAAAACTTCATATTCTGTGGGTTGGTCTGTTGTCTGGAGCTCGGTGGGTGGAGTGGTGATGTCAGTAGACTCCCCGCCCACCTTTACACTCCCCTTGTCAATATGTATTTTCTTTGTGTATTTCTAACACTGAACTTCTGCTATGATCTCTAACATCCAGTGAAAAGACAGGAAAGTAACCACATGACTTCAGCATGCCAAATCATGTTGAGGTGTGGAACAGCCAATCCTTGCAGAGCTGCTGAAGAAAGGAGTGGGGGAGGGAATTTAAAAATACTGCCTGTGTCTTAGGCTAATGCACGAGATGTAAATCACCTGTCACTCACAGCAAGGGGGAGTATTTGACAAAGTTTTTCTCAGTTTGTCAAGAATTGTCTCACTGAACAATAAAAGAGGATTGCTCAGAGATGGATTAACTCTTTGTGGCAAGACTGGGCTCAAGTGATAGCAAATCTTATACTCTACAGTATGACATAAAAAAAATAATAAAAAAAAAAATTTCGGGTTTATATCCACTTTAAACACCTCTTGATAGTTTTCAAAGCTCTTTGTTTTTTGTTCACTATTTTTAATTTTATTTTGCTATTTCTTTTAACCACTTCAGCTCTGGAAGCTTTTACTCACATCCTGACCAGGCCATTTTTTTGCGATACAGCACTGCGTTACTTTAATCGATTACCGACCGCCGTACCTCGGCAGAATGGCACGGGTGCGCAAAAGGGCGTACCCGTACTTTCCTTCATAATCCCGGGCTAGCGGCCACGCACCCGCGGGTCGAGCAGACTCGATGTCCACCGGTGGCCAGAGATCGCGACGAGAAGAGGCAGAATGGGGGAAATGCCTATGTAAACAAGGCATTTCCCTGTTCTGCCTAGTGTCATGACAGGGATCTACTGCTCCCTGTCATCGGGAGCAGTGATCTCTGTCATGTTAGTGGTAGCCCATCCCCCCTACAGTTAGAACATGCTGAGGGAACACAGTTAACCCCTTGATTGCCCCCTAATGTTTAACCCCTTTCCTGCCAGTGACATTTACACAGTAATCAGTGGCTATTTTTAGCTCTGATTGCTGTATAAATGTCAATGGTCCCAAGATAGTGTCAAAAGTGTCCGATCTGTCCACCGCAATGTCGCAGTCCCAATAAAAATCGCAGATTACCGCCATTACTAATAAAAACAAAATTAATAATAAAAATACCATAAATCTATCCCCTATTTTGTAGATGCTATTACTTTTGCGCAAACCAATCAATATACATTTAGTGCAATTTATGTTTTTTTTACCAAAAATATGTAGAAGAATACATATCGGTCTAAACTGAGAAACAATTTCATTTTTTTATATATTTTTTGGGGATATTTATTATAGCAAAAAGTAAAAAAAATAGCTTTTTTTCAAAATTGTCAGTCTTTTTTTGTTTATAGCACAAAAAATAAAAACAGCAGAGGTGATCAAATACCACCAAAAGAAAGCTCTCTATGTGGGGAAAAAAAGGGTGTCAATTTTGTTTGGGTACAATTTCGCACGACTGCGCAATTGTCAGTTAAAGCAATGCAGTGCTGAATCGCAAAAAATGGTCTGGTCATTAAGGGGGTGGTTAACTGACAATTGCACGGTTGCACAACGCTGTACCAAAAATAATATATGTCCTTTTTTTCTTATAAATTTCTTTTGGTGGTATTTGATCACCTCCTGAGGTTTTAATTTTTTGAGCTATAAACAAAAAAAGACCGACAATTTTGAATAAAAAACAATATTTTTTACTATATTTTTTAGCAAAAAAAAATCTAATTTCGTCATCACTTTAGGCCAATATGTTTTCTGCTACATATTTTTGGTAAAGAAATCCCCATAAGCGTATATTGATTGGTTTGCGCAAAAGTTATAGCGTCCAAAATCTAAGTGATATATTTAGGGACTTTTTATTTTTTTTTTGTTTTTACTAATTGCGATCAGCGATTTTAAGCGGGACTGCGACATAACGGCGGACAAATCTGACACTAAGTGACACTTTTTGGGGACCAGTGACACCAATACTGTGATCAGTGCTAAAAAATGCACTGTCACAGTATAAATTACACTGGTAGGGAAGGGGTTAACACCAGGGGCGATCAAGGGGTTAAGTGTGTGCCTGGGAGGTGCTTTCTAACTGTGGGGGGGATGGATACACTGGAGGAAAAGAGAGATCGTGTTTCAGCTTAGCTGAAACACAAGATCTCTCTTTTGCTCCCTGACAGATCAGCGGTTTGCCTTGTTTACATAGGCACACTGCTGCTCCGTCTCTCCACAGAACAATCGGCAGGTCGCGGTGGCTCACCCTGTGTCCAATCACAGCGGGAGCAGCGCTCCGGAAGCGTTCGTGCCCTCCTACTCCGCGATTTTGCGCAGCCGGGCCACCCTGCCCCAGTATATATTCGGTGGGTGGTTCGGAGGCGGTTAAGGTGCCTTTTGCAAAAAAAAGTAAATGCAGCAACACCGACCTTGCATTTACTACTTTTACTACAATGATGCCTACAGAGTATTGCACCTGTGATCAGTGCATTGTGGGTGCAATGCATAGGCTCTTGCAGTGTGTACCCCTGTACAGACCTTTTACTATGGAGCTAAAGGAAGTGCCACATCTACTCATCCAACCAGAATAAAATAACATTCTTATCAAACATCTCAAATCTAATCTAGCGATCTTCTGAACTAGTATTACTGGTTACAAGAACCAGACAAGGAAAGTAACAAATACAGAACCGTGCCCTTTATGGCTTAATGTTTATGAACCCCTTACCATCACACCACCACACCCATTTGAGCTTGTTGTTAATCCCTTTCCAAAACCATGCACATAACAGAAAAAAAAAAGAAGAGTGCCTTTAAGTGCAGACTACTGGGTAGATTTTTTTAAAAAGCCAAGCAATTGGCTACTCGCATTTGGATGATAAAGGAAAGGCTCACCATAAAACATCAGGAGGTATGAAGTGGGGGGCCGCCAGGGTCAACTGCATTGAGGAAGAGGGAACCAGGAAGCCGACTGTATCTCTCCAAGATGGTGTCGGAGCATGGTGTGGTCCACAATATGTGCGTGATGACAAAACCAGTATACCAGGAAGCGACGCGTTTCCGAGCATGCGCCGTGAGCCTTTCCTTCATCAACCAAATGTGAGTGGCCAATAGTTTGGCTTTTTTAATAAATCTACTCAGCAGTCTGCACTTGGCAGGCTTTATTTTTGTTATTGTATACAGAGTTTGCTTCTGCTCACTGAAGAGCCTGCCCCTGGTCAGGCTATATTGATTCTTCATGGATCACACCTTGTTTTGAACTTTATTTTTTCGAATGGATTTTTTATGGACTTTACTGATCATTATATACTACATATTAGGTTTTATACATGGTGTGAGGCTCCTACCTGGCCGCACCTATACTCCCCTCTTTTTATCGCCCAAACCATGGACATTAATGGGGAGTTGACCCTCCACTGCTTTGTGGCTCTAACAGGCTCCACTATTCTGGGAAGGCTTTCCACAAGATTTTGGAGTGTGTCTGCTGTACCCATTTGTGAGGTTAGGTAATGGATGAGAAGACCTGACCCAAAGCCATTCAGTAGGGTTGAGGTCAGGGCTCTGTGCAGGTTACTCAACTTCATCCACACCAGACTGGTCACATCATGTCTTTATGGAGCTGCCTTTATACACAGGGGTACAGCCATATTGAAACACAAAAGAGCCTTCCCCATACTTCAGAAGGTTGGAAGTACAACATTTCCAAAACTGTCTTTGTACGCTGTAATTTTAATTGTAGCCTTCACTGGAAACACCTGAACTAATCAGTCCACATAATTTTGGTCATATAGTGCATATCTTGTGCCCCATGATATCACATTGTCTCCAACCCTAATCCTCAGTAGAAACAAGTGCTCTCTCAGCCCAAAAAGTGTTTCTAGCTTTTTCTATGAGCTACTGTATGGTACTAAGCATTGTGATAGACCTCCAGAGGAGTGAGCGCAGGTGGTGGGGGTCACCTCAATAGCAGGATGTATCCAGGAGTCCCTCCAAGAGACAGCGTGAAAGATGTGACCACAGATATCGCCATAAAATACAGGAACATTCTAGAACAATGTCTTCCTTTTGAGCATGGACCAGCTGTGGCAGAGCCACCACTTAAACCCAATAATGGCTGCATCACACAACTGCAGTTATAGTACACCTGTAAGACAGAATGCATAGTGATGCCTAGGTCATCCAATCAGATTTTAGCTTACTGTTGACATTCCAGTGAGTTTTGAATCACGATTGATAATTTTAAGTCTCTGCATTTTCCAATTTTAATTTATTTTCTCAATTTTTATATTGGTACCTTTCAACAAACAGTCCTGTATATTAATGGGTCACTTACAGCAGTGTTGCCAGTCCTGTTGGACATTCGACAGCCCGCATAGCACGCAGAGTAATAGGTGACCCCGTTATCTCCGCAGACTGGATCCCAGTGATTCTTTGGACACAAACACTGAAGATTACATTGTGAGTTGGGGCTTTCCTGAGAGGAGATCTGTGCAGATCTAAACAGAGATTGCATTATGTCAGGTTGCATAAATCTACCCACATTGCGTACTGACCCCTCCCTATGGTGGGAATTGTTCTTTTGTTCTTACCATCCAATCAAAGTGATCTTACCCCTCATAGGAGAAAGTCAGGCCAGCCACTGTGGAACGCTCACAGCCCAACATAAACAAGGTCATTAACATTAAGTATCCAATCACAGCAGATATTAGTAACAGTTTTGCTGCTCCCAGAATATTAATGCGGAATTTCTTCATGATGAGCCCCCCAGAGAAGATCCCGAGAGCCACAGCCGGAATATTAATGAGACCTAGGGGAGGAGAGACAATCACATTAGATTCTTCCAGAGGGACAAGGGTACCTGTATAACAGACCGACCACCAATATAAGAATCATTCTTCTTACTGACCACTAATGTATTGATCATTATTCCCACTGGCCACTAATGTAAGGAGAATTCTTCCCAATGGCCACCAATGTAAGGGATATTCTGCCCACTGACCACCAATTTAGGGAGACTTCTTCCCACTGACCACCGATATAACGGGCATTCTTTCCAATGACCACTAATGTAAGGAGAATTCTTCCCACTGGCCACCGTTGTAAGCTGAATTCTTCCTACTGACTACGAACGTAAAGGTTTACATTTAGCTAACAGCTAAATGTAAACTAAACACTTGCCGGCATTAAAAAATTGAGAGAAAACTGTGTGGGGGTCCCCCCAATCCATATCAGGCCCTTTGGGTTTGGTGTGGATTTTAAGGGGAGCCCCACGCCAAAATTAAAAAAAATGGCTTGGGGTCCCCCTCAAAATCCATACCAGACCCTTATCCGAGCATGCAGGCTGGCAGGCCAGGGAAGCGGGATGGACAATGGTTGAACCAGACCAGGCCACATGCCCTTAACATGGGGGGGTGTACAAAAGGTCCACACCTGTCTGACAGCACCGCTGCTAAATAAATTAAGAGGCAGGGGCCACCCGGTCACATAACCGGGTGACCTCACCCCCTTGTGACTTCATTGACCCAGCATGCCCTGGTCGATGATGTCACAATGGGGCGTGGTCACCCAGGTGTGGACTTTTTCTTCATGAACTGTGTTTATCGTGATTGACAGATCTACGCTGGGGGACAATTTTTCTTTTTCTTTTCTTTTTTTTATTTTATTTATTTAATTTTTTTTTAATAAAGAACTTGTCAAAAGCTGCCTCCTGTGTTTCGGACAACTACCACTGAAGAGAAAGCCGCTCCAGGTGAGCTCCAGCAGCCATCCAGCCACAGCATAGCCAGGGTTTAGGTGAAGGTGCTAGCACAGCTCTGCAGATACACAATCAAAAGAAATCCGGATATCGCTGCAACACTTCACCTTTATTGATCCTTCAATAAAGGTGAAGTGTTGCTGCAAATTCTGGATTTCTTTTGATTGTGCCTCCTGTGTTTATTTACACTACACTTTTTTTTGGTGAATGAATAGCGGTACTATGTACGCCATACTCATTTACTTGTAAAAGGGGGCTTATAGATTCCAATAAGCCCCCCGCCCGCAGAGCCCCACAACCACCGGCCAGGATTGTGGGGAAGAGGCCCTTGTCCTCATCAACATGGGGACAAGATGCTTTGGGGGCCCCCCTGCCCCAAAGCACCCTCCCATGTTGAGGGCATGTAGCCTGGTAAGGTTCAGGAAGGGGGGCACTCGCTCATACCCCCCAATTTCCTGAATTGCCAGGCTGCATGCTCGGATAAGGGTTTGGCATGAATTTTGGGCCCCCATGCCATTTTTTTTCTAATTTTGGCATGGGATTCCCCACAAAACCCATATCAGACCTGAAAGGGCCTGATATGGATTGGGGGGACATGCTGTTTTTTTTATTGCTGGCAATTGTTTTGTTTACTTTCAGCTGTCAGCGGGGAGCCATCTGTTGTTAAGGGCGTTGCGGCTGGCTTCTCGCCCCACTCCTTAAAGCAGAAATCCGGCGACCAATCTTTTTTTTTTTTTAGGTCATTGAGACACTTTGCTAATCCCAAAATAATACTCACAGTTTGGGTGTAATATTTCCGCCCCTGTCTGTTTTCGTACTGAAGAATAACTTAAACAATGTGATGCTGGCTGTTTCCATCTTGCTTGTGGGCATGTGAAGCCCACAAGCTTTGATTTCCAGGATGCGGTGAATGCTGTTCATTCACAGCTTGTTCATCATTGTATGATCATTGTTTCCGCACTGAATCTTGGGAGGCCTGACACTAAGCTCTCAGGAGACAGTGCGGCGCCGGGGAAAGGCAATAAACACACCTACTCCCATGGGAGGAGAGACAGAAAGTGCCACAATAAAGTACAATATAAAGGTAATTACAGCGATAAAAAATGTTTTTGTGCGGCATTTGAACATCTATGCAATTAACTGAAGGGGGTAAGATTAAGTTAAAAATTTGAGTGGAACCGCGCTTTAACAACCAGCTATACTCTGTTTTTTAAGGATGCCAGGGGGCTGCTGGCTAATAAAAAAAAAAAACACGGGAAACCGATGCTTAGCAGCAGTTACCATCGCTTAGGAGCTTCTATGAGCTGTCAGCTTTTTTTTGCTGGCAAATTGCTCCCAAAAATGCAAAAAAGGTGTCTTTTTTTCTGCTCTTAGAAACTGAAGCTTGAAAAACGCTTCTAACCTAAAATATTGTGTATGGACACATAGTATAACACTATTTGTGTCTAGGGCAAATAAGCTAGTGTGCAACTGTACATGGAGCCTAAAGCCTTGTACACACAGTTCGAGTGTTGGCAGGGGATTGTCTCTTGACAGACTGTTGTCCTAAAATCTCAGATTGCTCAGAATCAATGCTCACACAACACAAAATTAGCAGAAGGGGCCCAAAGGGTGGCGCTCAAGAGCTGAAATTACTCGTAGTACGTCAATGCGTTTGTGTTTGTGCCACGACAATTGTGTAATGTTGTATTAAGCAGCCCTGGTTTGCAAATATGCTGAGTATACCACATTTCTTATTCTTTTATTCATCTTATATAACTATGTCGTAACTTAGGGGGAGATTTATTACAACTGGACTCGGAATCTGGTGCAGCTGGACATGGTAGCCAATTAGCTTCTAACTTCAGTTTGTTCAATTATTGTCAAAGCCTAAGTCTGGAGATAAAGTAATTATTAGCAGCGTTTCCCCGAGACCTGAAAATATTTCAAGGATTTCCCAGTGTTAAAAATATTAGGAAAGACTGGTCTGGAGATTCCAACTAAAGTGAAAATAACTGAAAAAAAATCAATCTGCAGAGAAATCACAGCAATTTATAAAGACTTTCTGCCTGTTGTGTTACCCAGAAATGTTGCTGATAATTTACAGTATTCTAAATTGGCTGTAACACATAATTCTCAGCAGAGGGAGATAAGGTTCATCCTTCATTACGCTCTCTTCTCCCGTCCCCATCCCCAATGCCTGCCATAAAATTATACTGCTATAAAATTTATGTGAATAGCTCTACACACTGTCCTGCATGATGTGATCAATCTGGGGACACACCCAGATGCAGTTACTGCAAATCAATAAATTTGGTGATACATGGAAATTGTAATCTTTTGTATGCAGGGGGATCATGGGAAAATGTAACAATTTTGATTAACAAATGGTAACTCTATTCTATTAACCTTGATGAAGTTTATGATCAAGCAATTCATTTTTCAGTGTAACTGCTCCGCCTTCCTATTGTCCAATGAGCAGGGAGCCAACCCATGAAGGAGCAGAAGGATGACTGTCAGAGCTGTGTTTCACCTGACTGGCCAGTTACAATTACAAATCATCAGGCAGGTAAAACGGTAATCATGAATGTATGTAAATGTCACCTAGGAGTTTCTCTTTGAATTCCACTTTAATAAGGGATATTCCTCAGGAGTATATCTGTACAACCCTTTCACAGATACCTTTCATAACAATAAATACCAGTGTTAAAAAATACCAAGCACAAATTATTTAATGAAACAGTGCTGCCTTCTAGTGGCTGTGTAATGACACAGCACATGCTGCATACATTTGAGTGAAATTCCAATGTTAAAAAAAATGTGGGAAACTTAAAGCGGAACTTCAGTCATTTTTTCATCTTTCCATCTATTAAATCTTCTGCCCTTGTTGTTTTAACTTTGAACAGTAAAACAATTTTTTCTGCCAGTAAATACCATATACAGCCCACTTCCTGTTTTTGTCTGGTCATTAGCCTAGGCTTATGACATCATGCACAGCTCACCCTCATGAGAGTTTGCCAGGAAAGGAAGGGAGATGAGTCATAAGAGGGCCAATGAGAACTGCAGAGCTGGAGGTGTGCCTCTGTGTGTCTGTGTAAATCCAGGTAGTAAACAGGCAGCAGCTTCAGCTGCCCACAGTTAAAATGATTGCAGCCAGACTCAGTGGAGGGAGATTTCTGCAGCATATTTGGCAAGTACAGAATCACAGTATATATAAAATAATATGCAAAGTGGTTAGAGGGAAGCTTCAGAATGGCAAAGATGTTTTTATTACAAATTATGTAAGCAGACTGCAGTTCTTCTTTAATTGCAGTTTATTATCCATTATCTGTCCTGTCAATACTGATGTTATGACATTAACCAACTTAAATTGACTGCTAACTGGTGGGGAACAGAGAGGGTGGGGGGTTGGAGTCAGCCTTCTACAATCACATCATCAGCTGCAGTGATATAAGAAAAAAAGCTGCATACTGGTATCTCAGCAGTTGTGCAACACCCCAGATTGTGTCTTGCCATAATTAAAGGGTAACTCCACTTTCGTGGGGAAAAAATACCAATAATAAGAATATTAATATAAGGTATACAATTGCGACACATATTGTAGTTGAATGTTATTAAAAATCATTTTCAATCAGCAGCTTTGACATTTTCTGTAAAATGCATTATGGCTACCTGGAGGTGTTCTGTACACAGAATGTGTACAGAACGCCCCCCAGAAACATCATTTCCTGCTTGTGTGATTGGCTCACTGATTTTCCCAGAAGTCTGCACTAAGATACAAGTCAGATTTCAGGCACCCCCTGCAAATTTATTTTTATTTTTGGTGAGATACTCCCAATAGGAAATCACATCTAAACATATGCAGACATCATTTCTTTAAATAACAAAGATACTAAAGTGGAGCACCACTCCTTTGACATTTGACATGAATAATGCACCATCATTGATGTCAAAGGAAGGAATAGTGCCCCATCATTTGTGTCAATGGGAAGATCAGTGCTCCATCATTGGTGTCGGTGGGCGGAATAGTGCCCCATTATTAGTGTCAGTGGGAAGAATAGTGCTCCATCTTTGATGTCAGTGGGAAGAATAGTCACCCCATAATTGGTCTCAGTGGGAGGAAAAGTGCCCCTTCCTAAAAGTCAGTGGGAGGAATAGTGCCATATCATTGGTGTCAGTGGGAGGAATAGTGCCCCATCACTGGTGTTATGGGGGGGGGGGGTAGTGCCCCCACCAATGGTGTCAGTGGGAGGAATAGTGCCTCTTGATTGGTGTCAGTTAGAGGAACAGGGTTGGTTACATACAAGCCAAGGATTACAGTTAAGAGCATGGTTTTATTGTACGTTTGGCATAGTGATAGACTTACCGATGATAAAGTTTGTCTGGGTGGAGGTCTGCCCATACTGCTGCTCAATGTATTTTGGTTTGTAAGTCACCATCCCAACCAGAGAGTTAAACTGGAAGACACTGCCACACAGGTAAAGGAAGAACACCGGATTACCCAGAAGGTCCTTCAGGGACGGCAAGAAATCTGAAAGAGGTGGAAAAATAAAATAAGGACATTGTACAGAGACGTCTCCATATGCTACTGGGTCATTAATAAACGCAGGGAAATTATTTTTTTTATTAAACACATTGTTGATACCTAAATTTAAAAAAGAAAAACTATTTTCCCTTTCAGAGTTTTCTGTGTGTAGTTTTACAGCAGGTACCATCCTAATCTTTTTCAGAGAAAGCATAGCAGCTAAGTGTCACTTTCTGGCATAATTCTCACACCTCTGAGGGTAATGGAAGGTATATGTGGATATGTATATGTCTTTGATCTGTACTCTACAGATTTCATTTAACCAACCCAAGTATAGATTAAGGAGGTCTTATTCTAATTGTTTATCACAGCCCTGAAGTGAGATTGTGCTCAAGGGGAAAATTATGTACCCAGGACTGGGAGCTAAGCAAGAGTTGTTTGCTGTTACATATTTATATCTATAAAGATAAATTAGTCATTATTCACATGTAAAACAATCAACAATACCAGTGTGGTAATGTGATCTTTGTATAATGTACATATCACATACAGTATATGTCAGTGTGACATTGTACTGGAACCCTCAAGTGTCAGTATGACATTGCCCTGGTACCTCCAGTTCTCAGTGTACCATTTTTCTGGGACGACCCAAGTATCAGTGTTCCCTTATTCTGTGTCAGTTTGCATTGTTGTAGGTTTCCAAGGGGTTGATTTACTAACAAAAAAAGAGACGGTATTAAACCAAGAGTTTGAGGGGTAAAGAATTCACTGACTCACCTGTAGGGTTTGGTTGTGCCTCAGACAATTTAGGCAAAAGGAAAAGAGAAACAGTGATAAGAGCACACTGTCAAAAAGGTACTAGTAATCAAGCAGTTTAACTCCGTTAGTTTATTAGAGAAAATATATATGGTGGATTCCATATGTTATCACCTTCCAACATTACATACAAAAACATTTAATAAAAAGACAATCCAAATTGTTACCCCGTGTGCTGGAAATTTTCTGATATAATCAGGTAAAAAGTAGCTGAATATAAATATAAAAATAGATCCCAGGCTGATGATGGTGATTAAGCAGACTCTGATGATTTACTAAAACTGGAGAGTGCGAAATCTGGTGCAGCTATGGATGATAGCCATTCAGCTTCTAACTTCAGCTTGTTCAATTAAGCTTTGAGAAAAAAAAAAATGGAAGCTGATTGGTTTCTATACAGAGCTGCACCAGATGTTGCACTCTCCAATTTTATTAAATCAACCCCCAAGTGTCAGTGGGTTATTGTATTGAGACCCCAAGGTGTCAGTGTGCCACTGAAATGGAACTCTTAGGTGTCTGTGTCATTGTTCTGTGACCCCCAGTGTCAGTGTTCTGGGAACCCCAGTGCCATTGTTCCAGCCCCCCAAGTGTCAGTGTGTCATTGTTCTGGAATCCCATTGTGCCTGAGTGTAGTTTTTCTGGTATTCTCAGTAGGACTTCCTTCATCTTGTTCTCTTACCTTTGCTCATTCTTAGTAGCTGACCCTCAATTTTGGGGTCTTTCAGATCTTCTAGAATGAATTTGGACTGTTCAGATGGCGTACTGGAATTCTTACGAAGGTCAGGCCGTGGTTGCTCCTTTGGTAAAAACCAAAATGGTATAGTGGCAAACAGACTAATGGCACCGGCTACTAAGTATCCAAGCCACCAGGCGCCGACCCAGCGGGAATCCTGAGGAGTGATTGGCACCTGGTCTGAACAAAACACATGGTGGATAAGTGAGCTTTATGTAACATCCCTATTTTTACAGCATTTAAATGACAACTATGATCCACCAATTATTTCCTAAATTCAGAAAACACTTTTTTTTTTAGAATTATCAGCTTAACAAATCACATTTTCTGGGCAGTTTAAAACACATTTCTGGATTATTTAGGAAGCAAATAAAAAAGTATTAGTCAAAGTTGGAGAATGATTGTTTTTTTTTTTTTTTGTACAGATTTTTGCAATATAAGTCTGCACAAACATATCCTTATAGGGCGTACACACGGTCGGACTTTGTTCGGACATTCCGACAACAAAATCCTAGAATTTTTTCCGACGGATGTTGGCTCAAACTTGTTTTGTCTACACACGGTCGCACAAAGTTGTTGGAAAATCCGATCGTTCTAAACGCGGTGACGTAAAACATGTACGTCGGGACTATAAACGGGGCAGTGGCCAATAGCTTTCATCTCTTTATTTATTCTGAGCATGACACTTTGTGTACACACGATCGGAATTTCTGACAACGGATTTTGTTGTCGGAAAATTTTATCTCCTGCTCTCCAACTTTGTGTGTCGGAAAATCCGATGGAAAATGTCCGATGGAGCCCACACACGGTCGCAATGGGTGCAACGCGTGGGTTAGCTTCACTTTTCCATAGACTTCTATTATGTCCAATGGAGTTTATGCACTTTCTGAAAATGCACCAAAACCACCCTTTCAGTTTTTGTTTTCAGATAGAGCACTGAAACTGCAGGATATAATAGAAGTCTATGGCAAAGTGCAACTTACCCACGCGGAAACTAGCATGTAAACCATATTGCATCAGTGTGAATGCACCCTACTGAAGGGAGGGAAGACCAAAAGCATATTTTATGGGTACAGGAAGCTTTTTGTTTTATTTAACCATGCCCCTTTCAGCCCCTCCCACTGTGGTCACAACTTAGCCACACCCACCATTCACCGCAGCTTTGGGGTGCACACCCTAATGCAATAGGCTGCACACACCTACAGTATCTCACAAAAGTGAGTACACCCCTCACATTTTTGTAAATATTTTATTATATCTTTTCATGTGATAACACTGAAGAAATGACACTTTGCTACAATGTAAAGTAGTGAGTGTACAGCTTGTATAACAGTGTAAATTTGCTGTCCCCTCATAATAACTGGAAACACAGCCATTAATGTCTAAACCGCTGGCAACAAAATTGAGTACACCCCTAAGTAAAAATGTCCAAATTGGGCCCTATTAGCCATGTTCCCTCCCCGGTGTCATGTGACTCGTTAGTGTTACAAGGTCTCAGGTGTGAATGGGGAGCAAGTGTGTTAAATTTATTGTTATCACTCTCACGTTTTCATACTGGTCACTGGAACTTCAACCGCATGGCAAAGAACTCTCTGAGGATCTGAAAAAAAGAATTGTTGCTCTACACAAAGATGGCCTAGGCTAAAAGAAGATTGCCAAGACACTGAAACTGAGCTGCAGCACGGTGGCCAAGACCATACAGCAGTTTACCAGGACAGGTTCCACTCAGAACAGGCCTCGCCATGGTTGACCAAAGAAGTTGATGTTGGGAAATAGACGCATGAGTGCTGCCAGCATTGCTGCAGAGGTTGAAGGGGTGGCGGGTCAGCCTGTCAGTGCTCAGACCATTCGCCGCACACTGCACAAAATTGGTCTGCATGGCTGTTGTCCCAAAAGGAAGCCTCTTCTAAAGATGATGCACAAGAAAGCCTGCAAACAGTTTGCTAAAGACAAGCAGACTAAGGACATGGATTACTGGAACCATGTCCTGTGGTCTGGTGAGACCAAGATAAACTTATTTGGTTCAGATGGTGTCAAGCGTGTGTGGTGGCAACCAGGAGAGGAGTACAAAGACAAGTGTGTCTTGCTTACAGTTAAGCATGGTGGTGGGAGTGTCATGGTCTAGGGCTGCATGAGTGCTGCCGGCACTGGGGAGCTACAGTTCATTGAGGGAACCATGAATGCCAACATGTACTGTGACATATTGAAGCAGAGCATGTCTCCTTCCGAGACTGGGCCACAGGGCAGTATTCAAACATGATAACGATCCCAAACACACCTCCAAGATGACCACTGCCTTTCTAAAGAAGCTTTGGGTAAAGGTGATGGACTGGCCATGCATGTCTCCAGACCTAACCCCTATTGAGCATCAGTGGGGCATCCTCAAATGGAAGGTGGAGAAGCACAAGGTCTCTAACATCCACCAGCTCTGTGATGTCGTCATGGAGGAGTGGAAGGGGACTCCAGTGGCAACCTGTGAAGCTCTGGTGAACTTCATGCCCAAGAGGGTTGAGGCAGTGCTGGAAAATAATGGTGGCCACACAAAATATTGACACATTGGGCCCAATTTGGACATTTTCACTTTACTTTAACAATAAGGATGGGCTGTCAATACTTATCATAGCTTGGGTTTCTATTATTCTGGTCCCCCAAGTTACAATTCAACTTGCTAAGAATTTTCATATTTCCTCCTTTTCTTCCTGGGTGATCTCATTATACATTATCTTGCCTTTTTCTAATGAACCCCTTTTTAAAAAGAAATTCCAATAAAACTATCAAACTTTGAATCTTCTGAAGTTTCCACATTCCACTGGACAACAAAGATTTTGCTTCCTGAACTGTTGTTGAAGCACATCAAGGACACCAATCACAACTGGAAAATCAGTGGAAATCTGAAGGTAGTGGCTCTGCTACTTGGCATGCTGCTCAGATATACCAAGTACTGCTGTTACATATGGGAATTGGGCAGCCGCGCAGGTATGGCTCATTACATTAAAAGGAAATGGCCAGTCATTAAAAAAAAAAAAAAGAAATGGCTACTCCGAAAGATATTGGTTCCAGGAAAGAAAAGCATGGCACGTGAACTAATTGGTAGCCCAGCAAAGATATTTTTGCCTCCGCTTCACATAAAATTCAGACTGATGAAAAACTGTGAATGCAATGAACAAGGAAAGTGAGTTTTTGTTATTTCAGATGTAGAATACCTGATGCCAAGATTGAAAAAGGCATATTTGGTACTAGAGAAAAATCGCCTGGAAAGCATTGAAGAATGTCACTGAGAATTTTGTTAACAACTTCAGAACACCAAACTACATTCAGCTGGTTGAAAAACATATTACAGCATTTGAGACCTTGAAGTGCAACACGTCACTGAAGATTAGTTTTGTGAATTCACTCTTCTTTTCTGAAAATCTAGGCACACTCAGTGACAAGCATGGTGAAAGGTTTCACCAGAACAATGCCACAATGAATAAACAGTATCAGGGCAACTGAAAGCCATCAATGCTTACTGACTATTGTTGGACACTGCATAGAAATGTACCGGAGTACAGATGAAAATCAGCAGCAAAACACTTTTAGCCCCATTGAACTCACGCAGTGTTTCAAAAACAATATGCAAATAAATTATTATAGTCACTAAGAGTTAATTTCATATTTTTCAAGGTTCTTTCTGTGTCATTCAGTAGTTGTATGTGTGTTCATGTTGAAGGGGTCTATCATAACTTTTCAGGAGGCAAAACTTTTGAAAAAATTGTTTTCCAGCGTTATATACATACATCGAATATACAAAAAATGTAAACTTACTTAAATCCACAAATCCAACGTCTACAAATAAAGATGCACAGAGCGATCCAAGAAGGAACCCAAATATTGGTCCGATCACAGCCGCTGTCTGGATACAGCCTGAAGATCAGATTGTACAACATAGTATAACACACTAAAAATTATATTTTTCACAAATAAAGAAAATTGAGTACTGTCCGTGATACTTTTTTTATTTGCACTAACATACAATATTTCAGGACAAGCTTTCAGGGTATGTCCCATTCTTCAAGGTCCAAGCAGTACTGATTCACAAATTTTTAAGCAGAATGTTAAAGAAGAAGAAGAAAAAAAAAAGAGAAAACCAAACACATACAAATCAATGGTAATAAAGATAGCAGCAGAGTTAGTGAGATAAGACAGAGGGAGAAGGTGAAGGTGAAGAAAATCTAAACCAATTCTTCTCATTGATCAACACTTTTCACCCATCTATCAAACTAAAAATGGACTATTCGAACACACATGTCAACTTCCTGGACACCACAGTATACATCAGGGATGACAAGCTTCACACGTCGATATACAGAAAACCGACTGACCGATGCAGCTATCTTCATAGTTCCAGTTTTTACTCCCAACACACTAAACGGGCCATCATACACAGCCAGGCCATCAGATACCACCGAATTTGTTCAGACCCAGAAGACAGAGATAAACATCTCAGAACACTGGCAGACTCCTTCCATAAGAAAGGTTACAAAGACAAAACCATCAACAACAGCATAAACACAGCCTTGAAAACCCGAAGATAAAATCTCCTCCAATACACAGAGAAAAAAAACAAATAACCGAGTACCTCTAGTCACCACATACAACCCAGCACTTGAAGGGATCAAAAAGATAATCAAAGATTTACAACCCATTATAACAGAGGATCAAACTCTGAAAGGAATATTCCAACAACCCCCATTATTGGCTTTCAGACAACCACCCAACCTCAGACACAAACTAATCAGCAGGAAACTTCACTCTGATTATGAAGTCACAAATAATGGAAGCAAACCCTGCAATAAAAAAACGCTGCAAACTATGCAACCAGATCAATCTATCCAAAAGTGTTACACACACAAATGGGACCTTCAATATCATGGGATCTTACAGCTGTACCTCAAGTAATGTTGTGTACCTCATCCAATGCAAAAGGTGCAGCAAAGGATCTTATGTTGGTGAAACAGGACAGAAGTTGCAAGCGAGGATGAATTTGCACAGACATACCATCAAGGAACATAAAGAAGACAGTTTATGCACACCTGTGAGACATCACTTCTCACAACCGAACCACACTATAGAAGACCTCAATGTTTTAGTTCTTAAAGGGAATTTCAGAACTATCCAGGAAAGGAAAACGTTTGAACTAAGAATGATACTTCTTTTTGACACGAAAAATAATGGCCTGAATTTAGATATTGGTTTCCTTACATATTATGCTAAAGTTTTACGACCCCCTCTGTGACTAGTATCCCCCCCTGCATTCTATAGCTCTCCCTCTGTCTTATCTCACTAACTCTGCTGCTATCTTTATTACCATTGATTTGTATGTCTTTGGTTTTCTCTCTTTTTTTTTTTCTTTTTTTTTTCTTCTTCAATAACATTCTGCTTAAAATTTGTGAATCAGTACTGCTTGGACCTTGAAGAGGGGGACATACCCCGAAAGCTTGTCCTGAAAAATTGTATGTTAGTGCAAATAAAAAAAGTATCACGGACAGTACTCAATTGTCTCTGTCACAATTGCACTAATACGGCTACAATCAAATCAAGTATGATCACAAATAAAGAAAAAAATCTACAACTACACAAGATAGCCAGGCAACAATTCAGGGATCACAGCATAAATCTCACACACCTCACTCAATTTAATATCATAGATTTTCTCAAAAAGAAAAAAAGCTATACTAACAACTACACTTTACAAACTGGTTAACTAGCAGATGCTGTGCATAACCTGACTTTTACATAACAAAATGGCTTTCAAAGCAAATTTTCTTGTAAGTATTCTAGTAATTCTGTACAAAAATCCCCTATGTCTGTGTGTTGTACTGGGGCTTGTTCACATCATTGTGACTTTTATTCCCTGACCATTTGATCTCCAGGCCTTTTTCTGACACCTTTGTTTGGTTTTTTGTTTTGTTAAAATCAGTATTTTTTGCTAGAAAATTAGAAAGAACCCAGACATTATATATTTTTTAAAGCAGAGGCCCAAGAGAATAAAATAGTGGGTTTTGCAATTTTTAGTCACAGGGTATTTGCGCAGCAGTTTTTCAAACGCAATTTTTTGGGGGAAAAAAATACACTTTTTTTTTTACTATAATGCAAAAAAAAAAATACATAACCCAATGTTTTGTAAAATATAAAAGATGATGTTATGCTGAGTAAATAGATACCAAGCATGTCAAGCTTTTAAATTGCCCATGCCCATGCTTACAGGTTACCACTTTAGATTTACAGAGGAGATCTGGTGATAGAATTACTGCCCATGATCTGACGTTCGCAGTGATACTTCACATGTGTGGGACGATCGCAGTTTGAGTGCATGCAGGACCGATGTGCATTTTCACCTTGGTGCGCAAGCATAAGGGGACGGAGGGAACCTTAAAAAAAAAGTATATATATATATTATTTTTTTTTTACTATTTTTTTTAATCACTTTTATTGCTGTCTCAAGGAATGTAAACATGCTTGTGACAGAAAAGGGCACGTGACAGGTACTCTTTAAGGAAAGATCTGGGGTCTATAAGACCCCATATCCCTCCTCTGCCTTTAAAAGCATTCAAAACACCAAGATTGGTGTTTTTGAGTGCTTTAGATTTTTTTTAAATTGCGCCGTTGACATCCGGATAAACCGACATCTATGTCAGGTCATTGCTTCCATGGCGGACAGCCGCTCAGAGATGGTTTTGTTCAGGTGCCTGGCAAGCTGGGGGATGCGCGGCTGGTCGCTCGGGTCTCTTTGTGGAACGGGACAGCCCGAGCAAGCCACAGAATTTGACGGGAGGGGAGGAGCATCCCCTCCCGCTGCTTGTAAAGTTAGCCACTAGGATTGCTTTTACAGGAGAGCCAACCCCGGCTCTAAAAATCAGTACCAGGATGATGACTGCATCTGCAGGCATCATCTCAGCATGACTGCTTGAAGTCCAGTGATGTATGGCCAGTGGTTAACCATGAAAACCCTCAGGAGTTGGATGAGCAGTAACACAGCTTATTTTTTTAAAAAGTGACAGTTATTTTCAGTTGAGACCAATGAGATTTGACAATTATGATCACTTGACTAATTTAGAGAACATTACCCTTGTGATAAAACTTAGATAACTGAGCCTATTGTGACTCACCAATATAGAAAGCCGCGTTATCCTCTCTGGCATAGTCATCAATGTAAGAGATTCCCAGGGGTTGGATTGGCGCCTCCCCCACTCCACGTAACAGGTTCCCCAACAAAACACACAGCCACATGGTGCTCGCAAGGTCGCCATCACACCCTGAGGGCAAACACAAGAAACATCTCACCAAAGACATGAGACAGACAAATATAGGGAAATATTTACATAAATATGAAGAGAAGGTTGTAGTGTTCTGTATTTAAGGGTCAGTTTATCAGTGTGAAAATATACTGGTTTAAAGTAACGGTACTATGTGCTTGACTGCATGCCTCCCCCCCCCCCGCCTTGTAGCTGAGAGGTGGGGGGGCACATACCTTCCTCACATACCTTCCTCCTGACCTTCCTCCGACCACCCAGCCTGTGGGATACTCTAGCGTAAGATCTGCCAGGTTTCAAACTTAGGTTTCTGGGAAAACACCTGGCACAGTACACAGTCTGACTTAACCAGCACCCCGCAACTGTACAGTCTATACCATGTAGTGGTCCAAAACAACAGGCCCCATTGCAGTCCAACACGCACCAGTCTGTCCCTACAAGAAGTTCCCATCTGTGGTTAGAGTAATGAAATGTCCGTATAATACATGCCTTTGGCCTTTTCTTTATTACACAGAACATTAGAATATTTGCAAGCAGTTCATTTAGTCTTTATAATGAAAGCACTTTATCCTTAGTTTACAAACCCCATAAAGGTCAACACAGTAAGTATCAGTGTGTCATTGTTCTAGGACCTCCAAGTGTTAGTGTGTCATTGTTCTAGGACACCCAAGTGTCAGTGTGTCATTGTTCTGGGACCCTCAAGTGTCAGTGTGTCATTGTTCTAGGACATCCAAGTGTCAGTTTGTCATTGCTCTGGGACCCCCAAGTGTCAGTGTGTCATAAATTTGGGTCTCCCACGTGTCAATGTGCCATTGCTCTGGAACCCCAAAGTGTTAGTGAGTCCTTATTTTGGACCCTCGGCACCCCAAGTCATATGTCATTGTTTTGGGACCCCAAGAGTCAGTAATTTGGGACCTTCCAAGTATCAGTATGTAATCCCCCCCTCATCCCCCAAGTGTCAGTGTGTAATTTTTCTGGACCCCCAAGTGGCAGTGTGTCATTGTTTTGGGTACCACAAGTGACTATGTTTCAAGGTTCTTTGACCCCCAAATGTCAGTGTGTCATTGTTTTGGGTACCCCAAGTGACAATGTTTCAAGGTACTTTGAACCCTAAATGTCAGTTTGTCATTGTTTTGGGTACCCCAAGAGTCAATATGTTGATGTTTTGGGACCCCCAAGTGTCAGTATGTCAATGTTCTGGGACCCCAAGTATCAGTGTGTCTTTGTTCTTCAACTCCCAAATTTCTGTGTGTCATTCTTTTGGGTACCTCAAGTGTCAAGATGTTAATGTTTCAGGACCCTCAAATATCAGTTTGTCAATGTTCTGAGATCTCAAGTATCAGTGTGTCATTGTTTTGTGACCCCCAAGTGTCTGCATGTAGTCCCCCCCACCCCCCAAGTATCAATGTGTCCTTGTTCTGGGACCCCCACATGACAGTGTGTCAGTGTTCTGGCTCCCCCAAGTATCAGTATGTCATTGTTTTTGGACCCCAAGTGTCAGTAATTTGGGACCTTTCAAGTGGCACGTAATCCCCCCACCCCCCAGTATCAGTGTGTCATTAAATAAAAAGAAGAAAAACTGTGCTAATTTGAATAAAAACCAACCCAAAATAAACCCGTTAATCAAGCAGCAACTCTTCTGTGAGATATAGACTCAGTACCATAATATTCAAAAAACTACAGAGTCATGCTAGATAGATAATAAATTTTACCCATACAAACAATAAGTATCAACCAAATGAAATAAAGTCCAAAAAGTGAAAATTATAAAGTTCAAAAGTGTGAAATTATGAATGTGGAATCCTTGTCAATACATCTGTAATATAGCCACCATCCGTCACCAAGAATGAAATCTTGTCTGGAGTACCACCACCTGTATCCGGACAAAATGTCCACTTACCAGCTCAAAAGGACCTCCCATCACAGAAGGTCAGCAACACTTGTGGCTACACAACCAGCTAGGGCCTTTCGTTGTCGTTAAAGATCCACTCAGAGCCATAGGTGAAAACCATCCAGATGATGCTTGCATACCATCCCCAGAAATACAAAAATGCTCCGCATAGTTATTGTATGACAAAACGCGTGGAGCGAGCAACAGGCTGACGTCATTGTTTTCTTCAATTCCCGGAAGCGCGGGCTGCTTGTGTAACACCGCCTGGCAAGTGTGTTATTAAGGCATTTTAACATTGTCTTGATGTACGTGCAACCTTACTTTATTGTAATACATTTTCCATAGGATTTTACACTATGTGGAGCTTTTTTGTATTTCTGGGGATGGATGGTATGCAATCATCTTTCAGATGGTCTTCACCTATGGCTCTGAGGACATCTTTAACGGCATTGAAAGGCCTTGGCTGGGTGTGTAGCAACAAGTGTTGCTGACCTTCTGTGATGGGAGGTCCTTTTGAGCTGTTAAGCGGATACAGGTGGTGGTGCTCCAGACAAGATTTAACTCTTGGTGACGGGTGGTGACTATATTACAGATGTATTACCAAGGATTCCACATTTATAATTTCAAACTTTTGGACTATATAATTTTCACTTTTTGGACTTTATTTAATTTGGTTGACACTTATTGTTTATATGGGTGCAATTTATTACCTATCTATTGCAACTGTAGTTGTTTTGAATATCAGTGTGTCATTGTTTTGGGACCCCAAAGCATCAGTGTGTCATTCTTCGGGGACCATCCAAATGTAAGTATGTAATTGTTCTGCCCCTCCAAGTGCCAAGGTGTCATTGTTCTGGGACTCCAAAGTGTGAGTGATGTGGAACTCTGTGTGTTGTAGGATGATTGTATACTGTATAGTATTATTGCTGAAAGTTTCTTACCATTGTCAGTATTCATGCGCGATTTCTCAATTTCTGAATATAATTTTTGGTCCTTAGAATCTCGCAGACATGGAGGGACAGCGATAGTAGAATTGAAGGGATGAAATGGAGTCCCCTCATATGTATAGCTGTATAATATAGAGAAAGAACATCAGTCACATATACTTATGTAATTTACAGTGATATACAGTATACAGTGATATAGATCACCCTAATCTTCATATAGTAAGTTTATGTATATAATGGTAGCAGCATTCTCATCCTTGTTTAACATGCACCATACACCCGTCACACCACTATACCCAGTCTGCTATTCCCAAAGGTCCAGTCCCAGCAGTGGCTGTCATCCTCATCTGTACTTTAGTACATAGTGGTCACCAGGGCTTTTTTTCTCAAACAATAGGTGCTGGAACTCAACCACGACCCCCAAAATCCCTCCCCCACACACACACCCTCCAAATCACACCAAATGGTGGGTGTGGTCATATTTCACAAACAGTGGAAGGGTCTTAAAGGGGCAATAAATTCAGGATTGCATTACATACAGAGTGCAGAGTTCATGGGGGTTACACACTGAGTGCAGAGCCATCACTTGTAAACACAGAAACCAGACTTCTGTGTTTACAAGTGATTGTGGTGAGCAGGCACCAAAGGGTCTGAGCCAGAGGTGGTGGAACTGAGTTCCACCAAGTTCCCCCTGAAAAAAAGCCCTGGTGGTCACCCATAGAACAAGCATGCAGATAGTGAAGTATAGTAAATCCAAACCTGTAGCTCCCTTGTTCTCTCCACTATAAATTCTACAGTGTCCTGTGGTGTGCCCTTCCCAGACAGACTTACCGACCCATAATAAAGTGTGGCACCGCAATTAGGAATGTTCCTAGTGACATGAGCAGACAGCCACTCCCAATCAGCTTTGGCCTGTGAAGTTTTGCTCCAAAGTAGCTCACCAGCAAAATGACCAGAAGGTTTCCTGGTGGAGATAGAAAGAAATCCACAATGAAAGACAGCAGATGTGCAGGAACTATGTAACCCCAGCTGCTACAAGGAGACAAAGAAATCATCTGTATGCATGCACAGGACCTACAGTCTTTGACTAAGCACAGGACTCAGGATATGTCTACAAAAGACAGTGCTTCTTCTTCTTAGATTGTTTCTGTTCTTCTCAGCCATGTCCATCTAACCTCCAGCATAATGTTATTATTTTGTATGTTCTAAAAGCTGTACAGAGCACAGCAGTGTCAAACCTTCTTCCTGGATAAAATAAATAATCTTCTATACCTGGCAGGGCTGACAACTGTCTAGAGCAGCCTTTCTCAACCTTTTCATAACAGGGGAACCCTTGAAATAGTTCTCCAGTCTCGGGGAACCCCTGCTAAAAATTAGAAATCTACAACTCATGATCAGGGCTGGACTTACAATTGGGCTTGACTGGGCTCAAGCCCATGGGCCCCTTCCAATAGGGGGCCCTGCGGGCAGGGCCTGGATCCACGGCAAACTCCTGCCCGTTAGCCAGCCCGTTTCATCGGTACCGCTGCTTATTTCACGGGGACCGATCAGGCTTGTGTTTACTTCCAGTTCCTGATAGCGGTGGAACGCACCATAGGGAGGACGTGATGTCATCAGGCAGAAATGATGGCCGCGTTGCCTCCTATGTCTTGCATCATTTCCAGCTGATGACATCACGTCCTCCCTATGGTGCATTCCACCGCTACCAGGAAGTGGGAGTACAAAAGCCCGATCGGTCGCCGTGAAATAAGCAGCGGTGCTGGCGAAATGAGCTTGCTAGCAGGCGGGAGTTTGCTGCCCCCCTAAATGTGCCCCTGAATGTTAGAAGTCACGGGGCCCCCGTACATCCTACCTGACGGGGCTCCCTTCGACCCGGTGGCAAGTGACGTGGCCCTGCATCCGCTGACAAGTGACACCCTGCATCCGCTGACAAGTGACGTGGCAAGTGACAATCCGCAATGTGTGGCAAGTGACAATCTGCATCTGAAGGCAGGTGACGTTGGCAAGTGACACGCTCAGGCTCCGACTGATTCTGCTTATGGTGAGTTGAACTATTTTATTTTATATAACAATGTAATAATAGAAATATTGCACTTCAATCATTTTTTTTTTGCGATACGGCACTGCGTCGATTTAAGTGACAATTGCGCAGTTGTGTGATGCTGTACCCAAACACTCGGCTACTCTCGGCTCTGCTCGGGACTGCGAGAGGACCCAAGAGCCGCTGAGAGGACCCGAGAGCCACCGAGAGGACCCGAGAGCCGCCAAGATACAGAGGACTCTGTATCTCAGCGGCACCATTTTTAAACTTCAAGACTGCAATGACAAGTCTGCAAATGACATGGCTGCAAATGACACTGGGGCAAGGCTGCAAATGACAAGGCTGCAAATGACACTGGGGCAAGGCTGCAAATGACAAGGCTGCAAATGACACTGGGGCAAGGCTGAAAATGACAAGGCTGCAAATGACAAGGCTGCAAATGACACTGGGGCAAGGCTGCAAATGACAAGGCTGCAAATGACACTGGGGCAAGGCTGCAAATGACAAGGCTGCAAATGACACTGGGGCAAGGCTGCAAATGAAAAGGCTGCAAATGACACTGGGGCAAGGCTGCAAATGACAAGGCTACACTGACAAGGCTGCAATGAAACTGGAAAAGGCTGCAGATGGATGGACAAGGCTGCAGATGGATGGACAAGGCTGCAGATGGATGCTGTGCAAGCCTGCATTAATGGGCATTTAAATGTAAGTTTTTTCCTTAAACTTCACTCCTAAAAGTGTTTTTCCTCAAAATTCCCTCCTAAACTTGGGGTGCGTGTTAGACGCTGGTGCGTGTTATACGCTGGCGTGTGCTATACGCCGATAAATACGGTAATGTATAGAAGGTAGGGCCCGAAAGTGACTCAAGTCCAGGGGGCCCCCACCACCCTAAGTCCTGCCCTACTCATGATACATTAGTGTGATGGTCAGTGGGAAGAATGGTCCTTACACTTGTGGTCATTGGGAAGAATTACCTTCTTACAGATAGCTAAAAAGATCAATGGTATCGGTGGGAACTTATCCGAGAGGCAGAAATGGTCCAATGCTGAAGGAACCCCTAGCAACATCTGAAGGAATCCTAGGGTTCCACGGAACCCTGGTTGAGAATCACTGGTCTAGATGTATATGGAAAGTCCCTAAAGAATGGAGCCAAATAATTATGAGCGTTTTGTATCTCACATGACTCAGTACAGCCAATCTGCCCCTTCCATGACAAGTAATGTTTGTTTCATAAGATAATTACATTATAACTCATAAAGTGACACTGTAGATGACTGTAGTGCTGCCATTGTGAGCATCTTTAAAATATATCATCAAGCATTTGCCCCTTCCTGCCCAGGCCAGTTTTCAGCGCTGTCACACTTTGAATGATAATTGCGCAGTCATGCAACACTACCCACATTTTTGTCTTTTTTTTTTTCACACAAATAGAGCTTTATTTTGCTAGTATTTAATCACCACTGGGTTTTTTTATTTTTTGCTAAACAAATGAAAAAAGACCAAAATGTTGAGAAAAAAAACCCTGTTTTTCTTTGTTTCTGTTATAAAATTTTGCAAACAGGTAATTTTTCTCCTTTACTGATGAGAGCTGATGAGGCTGCACTGATGGGCACCAATAGGCAGCACTGATGGGTACTGATAGGCTGCACTGATGGGCACTGAGGAGAAGGAGTGCAGGCTGAGCCGGGCCATCTGCAGAATAAACTAATAGAAGTTAGATACAAATTATTTAAACCAAGTAGTCGCAAAAAGATGGAAAACTGGTGACCATCGCTGTTTATGCATGCCCTCAACAGTCAGTGCTGTTCACCATACATACCGATTTCAAAGCTCCCGTCAATAATGCCAACCAGGGAGGAGGGGATTTCAAAGCGTTTCTCGATCTGGGTAATGGTACTTTTCAGATAACTGCCAGACAAGGCCTTGGCAAAGTAGACAAAGCACATGGCGGCCAGGAATATCTGCGGAGATGGATGCCAGTGAGTGCAAGCTGCAGGGACAACATGTGCGCAATTACTACGTCACATCAACGCAAAAAATGCATCAAAATGTTACTTTTACAACAAATTCTTCTACATTTATCCACCAGTCACCTCAAGCTTTTGTGCACATAATGTGATTTTTAAATACATTCTTATCCACTGTAGAGATGGTGGACAGTGACAGACCCACCTTGAGTCCTTCACAACATCTTTTCTTCACTGGCAACCCTGGACACTGACACGTGGAGGACGGCCGTCCATAGGAGGAGCCTGAACACAACTGCGCACTCTCCCTGTGTGAGGGGTCCATGCCAGGTCTGAAGTCCAATGCCTGCTCCAATGACAGAAGATTATTCCTATTATTTTTATTAGTATTAGTATTATTATGAGCATACCTCCCAGCTTTTTGAGATGGGAATGAGGGACACCTATTAGCAAAAGGCATAGGACACACCCCCTGCCACTCCCCCTTAAAGGAGAAGTATTAAAAAAAAATGATAAAATGATTAGTTAAAACCACAAGTGCTTTTTTTACCACTACTATTATTTTATATTCACTTTTGAAATGCTGCAATTGGATAAAAGGTTTAGCACTGTGAAACACCTTTTGAAAGATAAAAAGTGCATATTATTTGCAACTATATAGATCAGACCAAAATAAGGGACAAATGAGGGGGAAAGAGGGACAGAGGGACTTTGTTCCAAATCAGGGATAGTCCCTGGAAATCAGGGACAGTTGGGAACTATGTTATTAATATTAATGTTTTATTCAGAACTGTATTTAGACACCATGCTGTCCTAGGCACACCAGAAAAACAGGTGGCATTATGGTAAATATAGCCCTGAGTTAAATATTATCATTATTACTAAAACTTCTTCAGTAAGGGACATAATATTAAAAAAAAATGTTGTTGCTTTTTGCTGGGCCAATCTAACATTCCCTAACATTCGATCCTAAAGGAAAAATAGCATTGCTGGATGATGTAATTTTTTGTGAATGAATAGGGGTACTATGTACCCCTACTCATTCACATTGGAGGGGGGCAATATCTGTGGGTATGGTATGGATTTTGGCAAGGACCCCACATTTCCCCCTTATGATCCATACCAGACTCAAAGAGGTTGGTATGGAATTTTGGGGGGGGCATGCCATTTTGTTTTTCATGGGGGTTCCCCTTAAAATCCATACCAGACCTATAGATCCTAGTCTGAATTTTTGGGGGGTCTCAGCCCATTTTGTTTTCCACTATCCACACTACTTGTTATTTCGGGAATCTCTAACTGACAGGCGAATGGTTGTTGACTGATGGATGAATGGTTGCACTGGCTCCCTAAAAGCCAAGAGGAAGCTTTCACAACTGGCATTATACTGCTACCGCTGCTAAATATTTTTCTTCACACTGCAGCTGGAGATTCACTCAGCAAAGCACCCATTCATTCAGCCTCAAAGGTTTCTTCATAGACTGTATACAGTGCTGGGGTCTCTTCCATATTATTTCCCTGCTGGCTAAATAGACTTAGTCTATAGGCTATTTTCTGTATTGGTAAATGTTAATTCTGATGGTCGAATGTTTTTATGGCTATTTTCTCTTAGGATCGAATATTACATTTGCCGGGTGAAAGGCAACAAAGAGACTATTACATACTTTCTACAACATTCTGGATATTATTCATTACGCTTGCATTAATTTTGAGACATTTACAAAGCAAATCTTCTATAAATAAACTTCTAATGCTGCGTACACACAATCGGATTTTCCGACAACAAAACCGTGGATATTTGTTCGAAGGATGTCGGCTCAAACTTGTCTTGCATACACACGGTCACACAAATGTTGGGCAAACATTCCGAACATGAGAACGCGGTGATGTACAACACGTACGACGAGCCGAGAAAAAGGAAGTTCAATAGCCAGTGTGGCTCCTTCAGCTTGATTCAGAGCATGCGTGAACTTTTGTGTGACGGACTTGTGTACACGATCGGACTTTCCAAAAACAAGTTCTGTTGGCGGAAAATTTGAGAACCTGATATCAAAAATTTGTTGGCGGAAATTCCAACAGCAAATGTTCGATGGAGCATGCGCACGGTTGGACTTTCCGACAACTCACATCGAACATTTCCCTCGGAAAATCTGACCGTGTGTACGCAGCATAAGTGTCTATGGAGGTTTTATTTGTATAGACAGACCAGGCAGTGTGTTATAAATTGGGACTTCATTTATTGCTCCCCCAACCTCTGCCTCTCTTTCTTATCTTGGGTTGGATCATCTTTTCTTATCTGACTTGCCTCAGGTAGGTCCCCTGCTAAGACTATGATTAGGTTACCTGCAAGGTAAGAACCTGGACCACATTTTATTAAACAGGAGCCTGGGAAGTTATTTTAAATAGAAGGGTCAAACTTTGAACCAGGGACCTAAGGCTCTAAATTTATTATAAGATCACTCACACAGCAACTTGCTAATTGCGTAGAGATCCCTGTTTGGGGGGAGGGATAAGGAAACAGCTACTTTGGAGAGGTAAAACAAGACTGTTAAACAATTTATAAAGACTTCAATACCACCAGCCACCAGTAGAGGAAGACTCTACCAAAATCTAGCTGACTGGACACACAGATACAAATCTTGCATGCAATCCAATGCACACAATGTATGTGTAGCAGCTAGGTCATAGAATATATAGGCTATCCTGTGAATCAGCATCCTTGCATCACCTCTCCCACCACCGCCACCAGTAAATATCAAGCTATTATGGAAAGTCACTTGGAAATTGACCAGCATGCATTGGCAAATTATCATGAAAAGAAAAAACAAAAATGGAACAACCTTAATCAGCATTCACACTAATATCCACACTAATACCCACGTAGGTAACACCACCTGCAGTTTGCCAGCTGACTGTCTACTAGGCAACCATACACACACACTGGCACTGAGATCTTTCTATGTTTATGGCAGATACGATAGCTTCCACACTTGATTGACTGTCTTGTTCTCTGTAAACCATCCACTGCAATTACAGAAAGCTTGATGGTACAGCCACACAAAGCAATCTCGTACAGATTAGCAGAAAGTTTACAACCAAGCATCCAGGGCACTAGTAACATACTGCAACCATCTCTTTGGGAGTTATGAATACTTAGCTTGGTATATAAAAGGACACTTATTTGTTTTTAATATTTTCCATCCCTAGGCAGGCAGTACATAAAAATCTATAAAATCTACAAGAACCATAATTTCAATTAGAGATATCGGCTGTTTGCTATAAACTAAAACTGGGAGAAAAACATACGTTAACTTTCCCATTTGTGTTGTATGTTTTGTCTTGTTGGTGGGGTGGGGGGTACACCAAGGAAATCCAGTAACAGAACAAGTTGTTCAGAACAAGTTCCAGACCAAATAAAATGCAGATTTTTAAGCTACTTTATTTATAGTGGTACCCCGTCAGGTGTGAGGAAGGTTCTTCCCACTGAAGTGGCTGCAGGTTATATGAAACAACCAGTTCTGGGGACTAGGTTGAAGTTAGCATTTCCTAACACAACATGAGTGCTTGCAGAAAGTGTCCATTTAGCTTTTAGTCGGTCCCTAGGTTATTCTTTTAAGGCCAAGACGTACAATTTGGTATCTGAATGCAGCTCATAGCTTGTACTATCAAAGTAAAAACGCTCAGCTCGGATGGTGTTGTGCCCAGTGTAATGATTTCAGGCAGTGTGATGCCCCAATGTGGAATGACTTCCACCTCCCTTCCGACCCACAATTGTCAAGTCTGGAGAATTCTACAGATGACCTGCTACCCCAAGTAAGTGACAGTTGTCCACCATCATCTATAAACACAAGCCTACAGGGTCTTGTTAGAGAGCCTGAAGGGGGTTCTAATTCCTTTGATCCCCAGGCAAATTCAGATTCAAAATGATCAACTTTGTCCATGCATTACTCCTTGGTTGAATTATGAGCATATCTGTAATTCTATTATCCCCCTTTCTATATATAATGTTACATAGCTGAAAAGTCTCTTCACTCCACCAGTCAACCTGAAAGATTCTTCTAACTCTCAGGGACTTACCTTCTATGCCCATTATAGTTTGTAGAATCCACCTCCGTAACATCTTTAAAATTCACCCCTTTTTAACAAATGAAACCACCAAGCTCCTCATTCACTCCCTTGTTATCTCTCACCTTGACTTTTGCAACTCCCTTCTCATTGGCCTGCCTCTCCATAGGCTACCCCCTCTTCAGTCTATCATGAATGCTGCTGCCAGACTTATCCACCTTACCAACCGCTCAGTGTCTGCCAACCCTCTCCTTCAATCCCTACACTGGCTTCCAATCACCCAGCAAATTAAATTCAAAATACAAACCACAACATACAAAGCCATTCGTAACTCTGCCCCGAGCTACATCACCAATCTTGTCTCCAAATATCACCCAAATCGTCCTCTCCGCTCTTCTCAAGACCTTCTACTCTCAAGCTCTCTCGTCTCCTCCTCCCATGCTCGTCTCCAGGATTTCTCTAGAGCCTCTCCCATCCTCTGGAACTCGCTACCTCCACCTGTCCGGCTATCCCCTACTCTTGCTACCTTCAGGCGATCCCTGAAGACTCATCTCTTCAGGAAAGCCTATCACGTCTCCAACTAATCTCCTACCACTTCCATTAGCTCATTCCCCACAGTTACAACCTTTTGTACCACCTGCCCCACCCTATTAGATTGTAAGCTCTTCTGAGCATGGTCCTCCTTTCCTCATGTATTTTATTGTATTATAACTGTATTGTCTCCCTTTTATATTGTAAAGCGCTGCGTAAACTGTTAGCGCTATATAAATCCTGTATAATAATAATATGTGAGGTTTCCATCATTAATGTACTTAGTTCCTGGCTATTTTTAACTGCTGTTCCCATTATGAGTGGTCCCCCGCATTCCTACATGGAGTTGTCCAGACTGTACACCTGCTGTGCCTATCAAGTGGGGTTCCCGCCATCCCTGTGCTGAATTTCTGGGCCTGCACATCTGCTATGCCCATCATGAGGGTTTCCGACCATCCCTATGCTAAGTTTCCCAGACTGCACACCTGATGTGCCCATTATGCTGGGTGTCCATCATCCCCGCACTGAGCTTTTGGTCTCCTTTTTTATTTTATACAGTGTGGTTTTCTACAACCATTTGTGACATTTGTTCTTGCCACACTGGGAATTTGAGCTTAACAATCTATTCAACAAAGTTTGAATATGTGCCCATTATGAGGGGTTCCCAGCATCACCGCACTGAATTCCCAGCTTTGAACAACTGCTGTGCCCAATATGAGAGGTTCCAATCATCCTTGTGCTGAGTTCTGAGGTCTGCACACCTAGAGTGCCCATTCTGAGGGGCTCATACCATACTTGTATAGAGTTACCAGGCCTGCACAGCTGCAGTACCCATTTCCACAGGCTCCCACAATCCCTGTGCTAAGTTCCTGACTCTGCACATCTGCTTTGTCCATTATGAGGGGTTTCCACTATCACTGTACTGACATTCCAGCTTTGTACACCTGCTGTGCCTATTATGAGGGGCTCACATCATCCCTGTGCTGTGTCTTTAGGTCTGCACACCTGCTCTGCCCATTATAAAGGGGTTCCTACCATCCCTATGCTGAGTTTCTCAGACTGTACGCTTGCTGTGCCCGTTATGCTGGGTGCCCACCAATCCCTACATAGAGTTTTTGGTCATCTCACCTGTTATATAAAACCAACAAAAAGAAAAGGACATGGGGCACAACCCTAGTGCAATTAAGTTATATACCCAATAAATAATGATAATGCTTATTGCACTAGAGGTGTGCCCGATGTCTTTTTCTTTTTTATACAGTGTGGTTTTACCCAACCATTTGTGACACCATTTTCTTGCCACACTGGGAATTAGAGCTTAACAATCTATTCAACAAAGGTTGAATATGTGCCCATTATGAGGGATTCCCACCATCCCCACGCTGAGTTCCCAGCTTTGAACACCTGCTGTGTCCATTAAGAGGGGCTCCCACCATCCCCATGCTGAGTTCCTAGCTCTACACACTTGCTGTTCCCATTATGAAGGGTTTCCACCATCCCTGTGCTGTTTCATGGGTATGCACACCTGCTGCACCCATTATGAGGGGTTTTCACCATCCCTGTGCTGAGTTCCCAGCTCCACACACCTGCTGTGCCAACTATCAGGGGCTCCCATCATCCATGTACTGAGTTCCCAGGTCTGCACACCTGCTGTGCCTATTATCAGGTATTCTCACAATGCTTACACTGATTTGCTGGGTCTATGCACCTGCTGTGCCAATTATGAGGGCTTCCTACCATCCCTGCACTGGGTTTTATATTTGTTACATGATGGGGACAGTAAGGTTGGCTGGGACTCCCCAAGGTAGGAAGGATCACCCACAATTCCAAGCTTGTGGGGAACAGAGCCAGGAACTATGGTGGGGAAATTTTACCACTGTAATCCCCAAGATATATAAGTATCCAGCAGAATCATGTAACTGAAATACTACTTTTAGGTGGACACTCCCCCGGTTACCAAAGTACACATTTTTGTGTCATTGCAGATTTCAGAGCTACTTACAGATCTTCCTGTGCTTACCTGTGTAAGGAGGATGGCGGAGGTCTGCCAGAACCAAGGATAAGTATGGTAGGGTCAGACGTGGAGCTCATGCCTTATATCCATGTGGCCGGAGCTGTTGATCCCAGAATAATTGCAGCTTTCTCTCCCAATGAAAAGGGAACATTTCTGACATTCCGCTCTGACGTGCGACTCCCCTCCGAGAGCATTCTCTGAAAACTTGAGTACAACTCCACTCCGGGTACATGTGACACAATAGTGTGACGTAACCTGACTGGCTTTCGTGATGGCAACACGTGACTGGGGAATTAATGGGCAACATTCGGAAGATTAATGGGAGATTTGGGTCACTTTTAACCCCACGGAGCCCAGAAATCCAAAATACCTCCAAAGCTCTAACTCAATAAATTTGGAATACAGAAAAGAAGGAAAATGATGAACTGCCTTCAGAAACATTTTTCTGCACTCCAAAAAGTGAAACTTTGTGCAATTAGCTTTTTTTTTTTTTTTAGAAAAGTGTTCATGTTTTTATTCCGGTGTCACCATAGTGTAGAGCTCCCCACAATTCCTTTCCAGCTGACCACACAGGAAGTAAAAGATAATCTCTCTATATTTGTTGGATAAAGGCTCTTACCTTTTTCTACTTCATCCAAAACTTAAAAAGTACACTTTGGCTAGAATTCCAATTAAAGTATGACCTCCATCGAAAAATGAAAAAAAATAGGCTATTAAAAGATTAAATAAAAAAGCTCATGCGATAATCACTTTAATCTATAACTGTTTCTGCAGTCATTCTTCAGTTTTGCCACAGGATGTCCTCAGTCTTCCAGGTTTAATGACAGCCTGTATCATTCAACTACCTTTCTCTAAGTCCAGAGTGTCTGTCATGGACCCGCCCACCCCCCCCCCCCCCCCCACACACACACACACACACTGGGCATTGGAGGAGAAGCAGTACAGCGATGAGCAGATCTCTCTGCCACCCTTTTCTCCCTCCTATCAGCATGCTCCTTGTCAGCACATGAACTAATTGGCATTGGGCTGCTTTTCCTTCCCCTAACCTGTACAGGGACTGAAAAAGACAAAATTCAGGTACTTACACGGCTTTAGTAATGTATTAATGACCACAGAACTGCATTCATTTATTTGTTTTATATCTGCTTGGAGGTGAGCTGTAATACAGCTTACAAGAGCGGCTTGTGTTACTGTCATTGGTGGAAGTTATCACCTGAGGCGCTTGACGAGTCCCACTTTCACACTACCTATTGGGAATGTTCATATCATATATATTCATATATATATTCATATCTGGTTGCGCTGCACCTTTTGATTGTCTTTTTCTTGCCGAGGTGATGTGAAATATTCCTCTGGTGTCCAGCTTTTTTTTAATCTCTGGATTAATTGCCTATTAATTTGTTGTATGATTACTGCGCTGATTGATTTTATGCAAATTTAGCTTACAAGAATGGCCTGAACCAATGGCACCTTCATGCCTGGAACCATGAGCTGCTCCACCTCATCCTCTGATGACCTAAAACTCCTGCAGTGGTTCTTCTACCCTCTGCTATATAGGTAGGCTGGTCTGTGTTAGATTACCTATTATTCACCGTAAGCCAACCCAACAGAGGTTCAAAAAGAGGGTGCCACTGGTTTACATTGTTCAATAATACCCCAAAGATTATGGTTAAACCACTTGACCTCTCAAAGATTTTACCCCCTTCATGATCAGAGCATTTTTTGCTATTTGGTACTGCGCTACTTTAACCAGCAATTATCCACATTAATACAACAACGGTCATACATATGTAGATACAGGACAAAATGTTACAAAGTACTCAGCGGTTTCAGGTTGTCTAATATTCCACTCAATATACAGTGGGGACGGAAAGTATTCAGACCCCCTTAAATTTTTCACTCTCTGTTATATTGCAGACATTTGCTAAAATAATTTAAGTTCATTTTTTTTCCTAATTAATGTACACACAGCAGCACCCCATATTGACAGAAAAACACAGAATTGTTGACATTTTTGCAGATTTCTTAAAAAAGAAAAACTGAAATATCACATGGTCCTAAGTATTCAGACCCTTTGCTCGGTATTTAGTAGAAGCACCCTTTTGATCTAATACAGTCATGAGTCTTTTTGGGAAAGATGCAACAAGTTTTTCACACCTGGATTTGGGGATCCTCTGCCATTCCTTCTTGCAGATCCTCTCCAGTTCTGTCAGATTGGATGGTAAACGTTGGTGGACAGCCATTTTTAGGTCTCTCCAGAGATGCTCAATTGGGTTTTAGTCAGGGCTTTGGCTGGGCCATTCAAGAACAGTCACAGAGTTATTGTGAAGCCACTCCTTCGTTATTTTAGCTGTGTGCTTAGGGTCATTGTCTTGTTGGAAGGTAAACCTTCAGCCCAGTCTGAGGTCCTAAGCACTCTGGAGAAGGTTTTCGTCCAGGATATCCCTGTACTTAGCCGCATTCATCTTTCCCTCAATTGCAACCAGTCGTCCTGTCCCTGCAGCTGAAAAACACCCCCACAGCATGATGCTGCCACCACCATGCTTCACTGTTGGGACTGTATTGGACAGGTGATGAGCAGTGCCTGGTTTTCTCCACACATACCGCTTAGAATTAAGGCCAAAAAGTTCTATCTTGGTCTCATCAGACCACAGAATCTTATTTCTCACCATCTTGTAGTCCTTTAGGTGTTTTTTAGCAAACCCCATGCAGGCTTTCTTTTCAATCTTAGTTTATTTCAAGAGCAAAAACACACAGAGTATAACAGAAAAATATCGTTCTTTACAGTAAAACAACACATATAGCATACATAGATTAGCGAGGTGTACCTTGACCATGTATAAACAGGAATGATGCTTCTAGTATGCATCTTTAGGTGCATTACTGGTATATCATATTGTATATTGAAATCTTTGATATAGGAGAAGAATAGCAAGTGAGTGGGAGCCAACATATATTGAACCTGGTGGTTTCGTGAGTCTGCGTTATCTGAGGACTCCCTCTCACTGAATTAGAATGCTGTAGAGATCATGTATTCACCCATTATAGATAATCAAATCATTTGACTATTCTGAGGATATGATCTTTAATTATATGTGTAAGTGATTGGTTCAGTATTTAACAAAAAAAAACAAAAAAACAAAAAAAACAGAGAAAGTCAGAAATAAGATCTTGAGTAGAAGTAAGGGATGGTACCTGAGGTATGGGGCACTCCAGCAAGGCTAATCGGCAGGTAAGGGTGGGCTATCTCTGACCCATATGGAGAATTCATCAGAATAGCGAAACATTGACCATGAGGTCCAAGTGGTGGAAAACTGCTCCTCCTTCCCCGCTTCCTCTGCCAACAGACGCTCCAAATCTCTTATCTGGTCCACTTCAACAGCCCATTCCCCCAAGGAAGGCACATCTGTCGTTTTCCAATGTCGGGGGATCACTATTCTAACTGCTGCCAGAAAGTGACGCAGTACATCTTTTTTAATCGACTTGAGGGGGCCCGGGAGCATTGATAATAGGGCTATCTCTGGTGTGGGCTTAATTGATGTCGCCATCAGCCTGCTGTAAAGATCAAAGACCTTTTGCCATAGTTTCCGGATTGGAGGGCAAGCCCACCATATGTGAAGCATTGTCCTGCTAGAGGACAGACATCTCCAACAAATGTCTGTCAGAGAGGGGTTAAACCGTTTGATAACCACTGGGCATCTGTACCACATCGTTAATAATTTAAACCCTTTTTCTTGGTTCTTAGTTGCCAGAGAAATCCTATGCGATAGGATAAAGCTTTTTTGCCAATCAGTGGGGGAGATGGAGTGCTGCAGCTCCGCTTCCCATTTCTGGGTATATGTTGGAAGGTCAGGGGTGTATACGTTCAGTAGCAGGGAATATAATAGTGATACTACATGTGTTGGCGGGTCCGGTTGTAAGAGCAGCTCGTCGAAGTCTGATGGGTCGTCTAGGATCTCTGAGATGGAGGGGAAAGTGCGTATGTATGACATTATTTGACCCCTTTGTAACCACATTGTTGAGGGCCCTAAGTCCGTACGAGAGGGTATGTCTGTTCTCAAAGATGGGTCAGCGCGTAAAACCTGTGCTAAACATCTATGGCTATCCCTACTCCAGGGTCCAAATCTCAGCTTATTTGCTGCTGGGGGGAAGGCCGGAGTCCCAAAGAGAGGGGTCATTGGGCCCTGGAGTTTAGACAATTTACTCGCTGAGGTCAGGCGGTCCCAAATCTGGAGAGTTTGACGAGTGAGAGCAGTAAAAAGTATGTCGTCCCCACGTCGACCTGCAGGGGTCCACGGTAGGGCGCAAAGATCAACCTCATTAAGATATTTCTCTAATTGGACCCAAAGTTTGGAGGAAGAGTGGTGGAACCAATCCACTATACGCACGAGTACCGCTGCCTTGTGGTATATAGAGGCATCTGGGACCCCCGCACCCCCCCTGACCTTCGGGCGAATCATTGTGTCATGTTTTATCCTGGGGCGATGACCCTGCCATATGAATTTAGAGAAGATCTGACGGAGCCTTTTGAGGAACGAAGTGGGGATATGGATAGGAATGGTCTGAAAAAGGTATAGGAATCTAGGGAGAACGTCCACCTTCAAGACATTCACCCTACCCAACCAGGAGAGCTGTTTAGAGGAATATGTGGCCAGATCCGCTTGAGTTCTAGTAAGTAAAGGGGTGAAGTTGCTGGAGAATAGTTGAGATGCGACTGTTGGAATATGGATTCCTAGATAGCGGATAGATGTGGCCCATGCAGGCTTTCATGTGTCTTGCACTGAGGGGAGGCTTCCATCGGGCCACTCTGCCATAAAGCCCAGACTGGTGGAGGGCTGCAGTGATGGTTGACTTTCTACAACTTTCTCCCATATCTCGACTGCATCTCTGGAGCTCAGCCACAGTGATCTTTGGGTTCTTCTTTACCTCTCTCACCAAGGCTCTTCTCCCCCGATAGCTCAGTTTGGCCGGATGGCCAGCTCTAGGAAGGGTTCTGGTCATCCCAATCATCTTCCATTTAAGGATTATGGAGGCCACTGTGCTCTTAGAAACCTTAAGTGCAGCAGAATTTTTTTGTAACCTTGGCCAGATCTGTGCCTTGCCACAATTCTGTCTCTGA
This sequence comes from Lithobates clamitans, assembly GCA_037952925.1. Lineage (NCBI taxonomy): Eukaryota > Metazoa > Chordata > Amphibia > Anura > Ranidae > Lithobates > Lithobates clamitans. Next base: position 204,344 of record JBBGZY010002199.1, read on the forward strand.
GCTCTTCAAGCAGTTCCTTTGACCTCATGAGTCTCATTTGCTCTGACATGCACTGTGAGCTGTAAGGTCTTACAGTCGTATGCAAAAGCTTAGAGGTGATAATAACTGTAAGCGCTTATACAGAAAATGCATACAATCCTGGGGGTATATAAAAATTAGCCAGGCATACAGTCCATGGCCATAGTAGTGGCAGTCCAGGGGTTAATACAGTCTCTGATCGTTCAAGATGTGAAGGGCTGGCTAGTGGGATGGTTGGTCCTAAAGGCGGCTGCTGTCCTCAGAGAGCTGGCTCTGTGGTATTGCAAGAGGGGGTGGAGAAAAGGAAGCGCCACCTGAGTGCAGTATTAATGTAAGAATTTAATGACATAAAAAATAAACACTTACAGGAAAGACAAATTAAAAAGGCTCATCTGTGAGTAGGCAGTGTATATCTTCCTCAATTTCCAGTCCGGAAGTTGTATCAGCGTTGTAGGGCTGCAGATGGAGGCTTGTAGCTTGTATCTCTTCCTGTGGCCGTCAGGGAGAAGCTGGGACCGGCGTGGAACACACAGAGGAGGTGCGTGACGTCACAGGTCATTCAAAGACTTCCGGGTACACTCCAGGGGGAGGGCCAACATCAAGGGAGGGTTCTGAAGGCTGAGTGTGCTTGGCTAAGCGCTCGGAGCTGCTGCTCCTTCAATAAGCCTGCAGTTCCCTGTATCATCCCCAACACCAGCCTGGACGTTTGCCGTGCATCAGTGACGTCCTTTCCGCTTCCGCGCTCCAGAGTGGTCAGCGCGGAGCTTTCCATGCACTGGATGCAGCGGTTCAGCCTGTTTACAGACTCCACACCCAGACGCCTGAAGGAATGAAATCCGAGCCGGAGAAAAGATAACAGCACATCTCAGGACACTTACAATCTCAAAGAAACACCTCCACCCTGCGAACCAGTAAGTGTAATTGTTACACTAACTTTCATTTTTGCATAAACAAGCTACCACAGTTGGGGCCTTCACACCCCTCCTTTTTTCAACATTGATTATCAACAGAGGTAATGGACACCCTCTGAGGATGGCTGCCTCCTCATACTAGAATTTACCTGCCTTATGTTAATGTGCTATTATAGCTACCATTGTACTATTTACCTTGGACATCACATGCTGTGGAGCGCCGGAGACCCCCCCCCCCTTTTTGTTTCATAGGCTGTACACTGACTGCTGGGAAATGGAGTGTTCAGCCTATCATAGACAAGCAGGAGGCGCGGCTTTTGAAAGCTGGAATAGCCTCCGAACGGTATTATCACACACCGGCCACCGTCTGCCTGCATGACACGCTGATCATGCAGACAGACAGCGGTGACTCGAGTATAAGTCGAGGGGGGCACTTTCAGCCCGATAAAAAGGGCTGAAAATTCGACTTATACTTGAGTATATACAGTAAGCTGTCAGTGTCCACCGTGGGGAACATAGTGAGGAAATGGAAGACCACAGGCACAGTTCTTGTTAAGGTCAGTAGTGGCAGGCCACATAAAATATTGGAGAGGCAAAGGCGAAGGATGGTGAGAAAAAACAGCCCACGGACCACCTCCAAAGACCTACAACATCAACTTTCTGCAGATGGTGTCACTGTGCATCCTTCAACAATTCAGCGCACTTTGCACAGGGAGAAGCTGTATGGGAGAGTGAAGCGAAAGAAGCCTTTTCTGCACACAAACGGAGTTGCTTGAGGTGTGCAAACGCACATTTGGACAAGCCACTTCATTTTGGAATAAGGTGCTGTGGACTGATGAAACAAAGATTGAGTTATTTGGTCATAACAAGGGACGTTATGCATGGCAGTAAAAGAACACAGCATTCCAAGAAAAACACTTGCTACCCACAGTGTCAGTAACTTGGTAGGAGGCTGAGATGCTGGGAGGGCTCCCCTTGTGGCCGAGCGCAGCACACCACTGAAGGTGGAACAGCAGGTGTGGTGCCCACAGAAGCACGGGTGATGGGTTGCTGGAGACAGGCGTGCTTGAAAGGTCCAGGAGACAGAGTCCAGTGGAATAACTGAATAGCGGAGCCAGGAGCCAGGCCAGGGGTCATTCACAGAGACACAGTCCAGGATCAGAATGACCTAAGATCAGCTGCGTCTTAGTACAGGGAGCAAGATAAGCAGAGTCCAAAAGCCAGGCCGGGTCAGATGCTGGGAGCAGGAAGGAGGAAGTCAGGTGCAAGCCAAAGGGTCAAGCCAGAGGATCAGGAAGAGCAGGTCAAAACAAGCCAGGTCGGTACACAGGAGATCAGCAGATAATACAGGGCACAGGAACACAGGGGGAGCTGAAGACAAACCAGCAATTGCAGACACTAGCAGACTTACTTATATAGGCCCATGTGACCTGCTGGTAGAGATACTGGGTCCTAAAGTCCTTCTCCTGCCAGAGATGCTGGGTCCTAAAGTCCTTCTCCTACCATAAGTGCTGGTAGAGATGCTGGGTCCTAGAGCCCTTCTCCTGCTGTTGATTCCTTGACACACAGTAAAATTTAGTAGAGGTTCATCATGCTGTGGAGCTGTGTGGCCAGTGCCGATACTGGGAATCTGGTTAAAGTTGAGGGTCGCATGGATTCCACTCAATATCAGCAAATTCTTGAGAATAATGTTGAGGAACCAGTCACAAAGTTGAAGTTACGCCGGGGCTGAATATTTCAACAAGACAACGACCCAAAACACTGCTCAAAATCTACTCGGGCATTTATGCAGAGGAACAAGTACAATGTTCTGGAATGGCCATCCCAGTCCCCGGACCTGAATATCATTGAACATCTGTGGGGGGATTTGAAGCGGGCTGTCCATGCTCGGCAACCATCAAACCTAACTGAACTGGAGATGTTTTGTAAGGAGGAATGGTCAAAAAAAATTCATCCAGGATCCAAACACTCATTAGAGGCTATAGTAAGCGTCTAGAGGCTGTTATTTCTGCTAAAGGAGGCTCTACTAAATATTGATGTGGTTTTTCTGTTGGGGTGCCCAAATTTATGCACCTGTCTAATTTTGTTTTGATGCATATTGCACATTTTCTGTTAATCCAATAAACCTCATTTCACTACTGAAATATTACTGTGGCCTTCAGATATTAGATCAAAATGAAATTGCTGATCCAAACACAGAAATATATATAAATGACAATCATAGAAATTGTCAGAGGTTCCTAAACTTTTGCATACGACTGTATATAGACAAGTGTGTAGCTTTCCTAATCAAGTCCAATCAGTATAATCAAACACAGCTGGACTCAAATGAAGGTGTAGAACCATCTCAAGGATGATCAGAATAAATGGACAGCACCTGAGTTAAATATATGAATGTCACAGCAAAGGGTCTCAATACTTAGGACCATGTGATATTCCAGTTTTTCTTTTTGAATAATTCTGCAAAAATGTCAACAATTCTGTGTTCTTCTGTCAATATGGGGTGCTGTGTGTACATTAATAAGGAAAAAAAATGAACTTAAATGATTTTAGCAAAGGGCTGCAATATACCAAACAGTGAAAAATTTAAGGGGGTCTGAATACTTTCCGTCCCCACTGTATATCATATATCATCACTTACTTTTTCCCATAAACTCCTTTTTGTTAAGGTCATGTGATCACTCCCAATGGTAAGTAATAGTATCTAGAGAGAACACCATTGTGATATATATTACTGTATGATATATAATTTATATTATAAAAGTAGTGATGCCACTGCATCACATTTATATATTATAAGCATTTATAGAGGGCCGTGAGTTTACACAGCGCTTTACATACTGTACATTAAGGCCTCATACACACGGATGTTTTAAAAAAACGAGCTGTAAAGCTAGTACCGATGCCAGGAAAAAAGCAGCGTTAAAAACGCGATTTTATCCGCATTTTGCATTGGCATCAATGCGTGTTTAGCCACGCTAGCTTTCAGCCATGTTTCTCATCCTCTATTCAAAATCAAAGCTTCCCTATGGGAGCCCATTGATTTAAATAGAAGTTGCACCACATTAAAAAATGTCATACTATCTGAATTGCATCTTCAATGGGATTTATTATTCCTTGAACAGTATGTATCAGAACATATGGTACCTAGGAGTCTCAGATGGGATGTCCACCCCCAGCAAGGAGATATGGATCTCGAATCCTGGTTTAAATATTTCAATGAGGCTGGTACCAAATTCCTCAATTTACTTATCACAAGGAAGAGGAGTAGACCCTCTGTTCTTGACAGAGAGATCAAGGAAATTAAGAATAAACGTCTGTCTTTTAAAAACTCTATAGAGTATAATTCACTCTCATCTAACCTTCAGGCCCATCTTGAAAAAGAAGATAGGGACCAACGAAACAAAAAACACAAAAAATACTCCAGGGATGTAGGAGACTACAAATCTGAAGTAGTTTCTGCATGGCAGAAGCCAGTAGCTTCTGACCACACCACCGAAACTCTAATAGCTTCGTTAGCTATTATGGACCAATGGACCAGCCAATTCAGGTCAGGTAGCTAATCCTAATGCCAAACCAGTATATGTGCCTGGGATCGGACGGCGCAATCGTAGAGAGAGTTTGCCGCATCAGAGGGGTCGACATAACAGTATGCACATGCCAACCAATACGTATAGAGGTAGAGGCAATAATTACAATAGAAGGGGTGGAAGGGGCCATCCTAGGGGTAATTAATATAATCTCTAGGACCCATCGCCACCAAGAACAGGGAGATCAATATCAGAGGGGTTCACCTGTAAGGTATAGTGACCATCCTTCTCAATATTATAATTGTCTTCCGGTGATTACCTATATTAGATATTCCCCACTTCGTGATCCCTATAATGATGAACAATACTCTTATATGGAGACAGACTATAATTAATCTCCATATGGGTATAATCAATCTAACCCTAATTCTCAGGGGAATCAGGTTTTGTACGAGGACCATCAAGTGAAAAAAAAGAGGTCCAGATCCAAGAGAGGCACCCGAGGAGGGAGGAGATATAAGAGGAAAAAGCAGGAGAACATAACAGGTCAAGGTGTCTTTAACCTTAGTAAAAAAAGAGTTAAATTCAGAGGAACTTAAGATTTTGGATAAAGGCCTTAAATTCCCCCCCCCCCCCCCCCCAAAAAAAAAAATTAGACAAATTCAACACATTTATAGATGTACATAAGTATATTAGAAAAATTAACAAAGATATTTTATTTTAAATCCCTATCGTAATCCACCAAGTGCTGCCATTTCTGGGACAGTTCAGTCAGTATTATCGAATCCCTCTCTTTTTAATCCCCCTGCCCAGATGGCCCCTGCCATCAACATCTTTAGGGTTTTAGTCCTTAAGGATCTTGCTAAAATACCACCGAAAAAAATTTACAATCATTCTCTACTGAATACTGGTCTTAGAACTCTATGTGAGAGGAAGGAACTTCTCGTGTTAGACAAGGTAGACTATGAAAAAGAAATGTATAGTATTTTGAGCCTCTAATTATAAAAACGAATTAGTGAATCTCATTAACAGGGGTTATAACAAATACATTTTAAAGAAATAGCATTTTTAGTACCTATTGCACCCAAAATCACAACTATGTTATATATCCTGAAAATTCATAAGGATTCTTTACACCCTCCGGGACGCCCAATCGTGAGTGGCATAGATTCTGTGACCTCACGTATTGGTCGTTATATTGATTTTTTTCTCCAGCCATTGGTGAGAAAAACTCCCTCATATCTTAAGGACACTAGGGACACCATTAAATTGCTTTAAACTGTGAATATGCAGGGAGACTACATCATGGCCACAGCCACTGTCGCCTCCCTGTATACATGTATACCCCATCATTTGGGGATTGAGGCTGTCCGACATTTTTTAAGCCAGGACTTCTCTATTACTCAGTCCAAGGGTAGTTATATTATAGAATACCCACCCTATATAGGGAGCACCAGTTACCCCAATTTATTTGATAGAACTACTTGAGTTTGCCACGCAACACAACTACTTTTGGTTCAACAGTTGTTTTTATTTACAGCAGAAAGGCGTAGCAATGGGGGCTAAATTTGCCCCCAGCCTCACCAATCTGTTTATGGCCAAAGGAGGATGTCGTCTATGTCCATGGTGGACCTCAATTGGGCCTATGGGCCAGGTACATTGACGACATCCTCCTCCTGTGGGATGGCTGTTCAGAGTTCTTGGGACAGTTTTTCTCCTCGCTGAATTGTACTGACTGAGGTATATCTTTGTCTTATGAGTTCAGCAGGGAAAAGATTTACTTTCTAGATTTGGAAATAGAAATTCATGAGCATCAGTTTCAATTTAAAACATATTTCAAACCCACAGATCGCAATGGGTTCATGCCTTTGGATAGCTGCCACCATAGATCGTGGCTATGGTCTGTTCCACGTAGTCAATTTCTGTGACTGCGTAGGAACTGTACCGATATTGTGGCCTTTAAATCACAGGTCATGGTCTTGAGACAGAGATTTCTCAACAAGAGCTATGATCTATCCAAGGTTGATTTAGAGTTACAAAATACTCTGAAAGTGGACAGATGTTTTTTGTTGGTAGAGAAACCCCATCAGCATTCTAATTAATCTTTTAAATGGTCAATGTTGACAACATACTGTAAGAGAACTATTAGCTCCCGTCCGATGCCTGGGTGCATCAATGCAAATGCGCGTGCGCCGTGATCTGCATGCATGCTCAAGAGCGCGCCCATAATGCCAATTGGCACCAGACGGCCTATTTAAGGAAGTGCTCTGATCCCAGACCGTTGCTGACTGATCTTCAGCTGTTCCCTAATATCTGAATCCTGCTATTATCCTGCTTGATACCTGTTGACGAACCTGGCATGCCTTGACCCTGCTTCTGTATCCTGTTCCTGCTCTGATATCCGGTTTCTGATCCTGGCTTCCCATTTGACTCTGCCTCTGCCTGCTGCCTTGTACCATGCTGTCTGCCTGTTACCAGATCTGGCTATCCTTGTGACCTTGCTTCTGCCTGCTGCCTTGTACCTCGCTGCCCGCCTGTTACTGGATATCTTTGAGACCCTGCTCTTGCCTTCTGTGTTACTCCTCATGATTCTCTGAGTGTCTGCAACCACGGTCCTGCGACCCATTGCAACCTCTTGCTGCAGGTCTAACAGGAACGTTACATCACCTAACGTTCCAGTACCACTGTTCCTGCAGAGTGTCAGAGAGCTCACCTTGCTGGTCATGGTATTGGCCGCCTTGGGGCACGCCTGTGAGCATCGGCGTGCACGTGGGCGCCGTTTGGCGCCAAGCCGGCCTATTTAGGTTTGTCAGGCACTCTGTTCAGTGCTGCCTGATCATCAGCTTCCTGTGCCATAGTTCCTGTTTCCTGTCTTGTCTTCCTGTTTATCTGATCTCCTGACGACCCAGATTGCCCTTGGATTCTCCTGTTTGCTGCCTGTACTTGACCCTGGCCTGTTTGACTCCGCTTCTGCCTGCTCCTATTGTACCTTGCTGCCAGTCTGTTGCCGAACCCTGCTTGTGTCCCGATCTGCCTGTCTTGCTCCTGCTCAGCACCTGTTACCAGTGTTACGGACTACTGACCTGTTGTCTGAAGATCATCTCTCATCCTGTACCTGGATCTCTTCAGCAGGCTCTCATACCATTCCGCACTCTCGTGCCTCCTGTCTGCTCTACCAGGGGCCGTGAGTCGGATAAGTAAGGGAGTCTACCCTCTGCTCAAGCGGACTCATCAGTCTGGTAAGTAAAAGTCTGACACAGAGTGTCTCTTTAATCCCGGCTGATACTTGGTGCATGACTACCTATCCTGATCTGACGGTTCTCCTGCTCTTCCAAGATCGCATCCTCTACTGCAAGTCTCCGGGTCCAGATCTGCAGGCACTCGTGTTCCTCCTGGCCCTCGGTTCCCTCTGTTTCACTACCAGCGGGACCTGGGCTGGAGATACAAGATACAACCTCGTCATTTCAGTCTCCACCCAGGTACGTGACACATACTCTGTGCAGCATAAGCAAAAAAAGGCTATATTTAACAAACACTGGAGTGTATTAAAAAGGGATCGGGTTTTAGGTTCCTTGTTGCCAGATCAAGCTAAAGTTGTGTATAGGGTAGCCCCCTCTTTGCAGAGAAAAATTGGCCCCAATATCATCAATCCACCGGTCAGACCCTCCTTTTTTGGCAACATGGTATGCTATTATCCATGTAAAAAATGTGGTGTCTGTCAGTATAACACATGGGGCAGATGTAAGACCAAAGAGTTTAGGTCAACAACCACCAATCGAGTGTATCCTAATAAAGATTTTTGCACTTGTGCCACTAAGAACGTCGTATACTTACTTACTTGCCCTTGTGGCAAACAATATGTGGGCTGCACCTTTAGGTCCTTTACAACAAGGGTCAATAAACACAGCTAAAATTAAGAAGGGCAGTATCAAACATACTGTACCTAAACACTATCGACAATATCATAATGGAGATCCAAGGGGTACTGAGTTTCTGGTCATAGATAAGTACATTCCCCCTTGGAGGGGTGAAGCTATGAACAGGGGCGTTTTACGCCTCAAAACCTAATGGATCTATGAGTTGCAGTCCCACTCTCCATTTGGGAGGAATGTAGAGAGGGACATTAATGTCTTTCTCAATAAGGCATAATTACAACCATTTATTTTATAGTTTATCTATTCTCCATTTTTCATTCATTTTTTTACCAATGTTTTGGCATTATCTGGGTTCTGATCTTAATTTGTAATTTGTATATTTTGTTATGTAGCGGGCACCTACTTTCATGTAGGTGACCTTTTTTTTCTAGCTTACAGTTTCAGGTAAAATTTAGGCAGGCTTGTACTATTATATCAGGCCTGGTTGTTTATTTTGGGAACTGGGAGTGTCAGTATAGTGTAGGGTGTGGCCACCTGTGCTTGGACCCAGAGATGCCTCCTCTTGCTTCCAATGAAATGATTTTTGGAAGAGAGGTTGGACTTGGGATCTGAGTGACAGACAGCTTGTAGGTGAGTTATGGCCAATCATTGGTTTGTTTGGAAGGAAGCGGGACTCTCATAAAAGCTGGGGTCACATGACAGTTTGGGTCTTTTTACAGCAAGGGAGAGCCTTCAAGGAGAGGTTCCCCTGCGGGGAGCCAAGCGGAGCCCCCCTACAGGGAGGGAGGGGGGACCGGGACCTGCAGAAGAGTTGATGACACCGGACAGTATGTAGTCGCAGGTGCCGCTGAACGCCCTTATGGGGAAGGGAGCGTGCCTGATTGGAGAGAAAGTACAGAGAAACACTTATAGAAGAAGTAGCAACAAAGTGGACTACATCTGGGCAGTCGATTGTTTGTGAATGGAACACGGACTATCGATCCGCCCGGGGTGTCCTTGTTGACCCCCTTTTTTTTTTCTTTTTATGACATGCAATTTATTCAGATGTGGCTATAGGAGTGTCCCTTTTTTATTCTTTTTAGTCCTGACCTTTAGGGTGGCAGACACCCCTCCTTCTTTCTCTCCTTTTATTTTTACACTCCAATATTATATTTATATAATTATTCTCCTGTTCCTTTTTTGAGAATTTACGTTATATAAATTAGTGTTTTTTTTTTTCTTCTTCTCCCCCCTTCCCTTTGTCCTCTATCCCTTTAGAGGGAACAACTGGGAAGGATTTATGTTAGACATCAAACAAACATGTTGTGCTACTAAGGTTAATCAAATGGAAATGGAGATTCTCTACCATAAGCTCATGTCAACATTTGAACGTAAAGCCAGTTTATTCTGGCATATTAAGTACTTTGAGCAGTACATTTCTGAAGACCTGAATCCTAAGGGTCTTAGAATTCAGGTCTTCCCAAATATTTGGACAATCGATTTTAAAGCTTGCTGGGAACGTAATTTACAAGATTGTACAATAAAAATGATGGAGCTTATGGTGGAACATTACATGCAGGAACTTAAACTGGTAGACTGTGAGATTAAACGTATATTTATGATGACAATACTGCCCTACTTAACCACCCTGATTTTGTAGTCTTTGATACACGTTTAAAAAGACATGTTTTTTTTCTTACGAAAAATGTATTGTTGAAAAAGGAAGATAAAATGTCAAAGGATAAGCTAGCTTTCGCTGGTAACTATGCATAACTGGCCCATGAACAACAAACAGGGTGGCCGGAACCCCACACGTCCTTATAGAAATACTTTTAAAAAATATGGTAATAAAGTGAGCGATTCAGATTCCTCTGCTACCTCTCCTGCTTCACACAATTCACGGGCCTCTGATTGGGGACGAAAAAGGGGTCAAGGCTCGAGGAAACAACGTCAAACTGGGAACGGACAACAAACAGGCAATGATAGAAAAAAATCAATGGACGAACACGTTCAACCACTAGATAATAACCACGCCCAAAAACAGCAATCTATGCCTAAGGATAATGGAGGTATATCTATGTTCCCCGACCTAGCTGCATCTAATTTTCCCCCCATTACCTCCACCTCATCGGTTTTGGTGACTCCTTCTGCCAAATTGGATGTGGGACTTAGTATAGCTGACTGTGCACGATCTATTATTTCTTCTCGACCTATTAGCACAGCAGCAGCGGCCACGATTAGGAAGGATTTAAAATAATGACGCATTGACCAATTTTTCCCGAACATTAACAAACCCCGTGAGGATATTTTACCTTCATCCGTTTCCTTTTTTGAAAACCTTTCAGAGATCTCTCCTAGGGATACCCCACAATTAGAAATAATTATTCTTTTATCTTACCCCTTAGTGAAGTGTAAAAGAAGGTTTTGCAGTTGGGGCTGAGTTTCTGCTCCTGATATTTTTATCATCAAAGATCTGCATCTCTTTTCTAGAAAATTAACGTATACATTTCTTTTTGACCACGACAGACTAGAAAAACAAAAATAACTTGCAGAGCAAGAAATTTGGAAGGACCTCACAGTAGCCGAATTTCGGGCGCTGAGAGATCGGGTGCTCCTTTTAAAGGAAAATGATACGCATGTGACACAGATGACCGCACCTGAGTCCGACGATAATATGGGTCAGCAAACACAGACTAAGATCTTTTATAAGGAGCTTACCTTGTTAGGTAATGCTGTGAAACAGAAATCTACCCACTTTCCATCATTACATTCAAATCCAAATGTGTGGACTTTTCTAACACAAACAACTAAAGAAATGGAACTCTTAGTTTCCAAGAAATTGGCTAACCATAACGTTAGTCAAGCCCACAAGAATGCACTCATTGGACTTAGTGAAAACTCCCAGTTGGTGATCAAGCCCTCTGACAAGGGTGGTAATGTGGTTCTGTTGGACGAACTCCAATATAGGAATATATGTTGTGATATACTCAAAAACAGACAATGGTATAAACCAATTTCAGCCAACATTATAGCCAAATACAATCTTGTGTATAAACAAATTATACATTCAGCCCTTTCTGAGGGCTTGATTACCAAAGAAATCTTTGAGGGCATACAGGTCCCACACCCTAAGACCCCAACATTTTATGCGCTTCTAAAAATGCATAAAAATCTCTGCAATCCACCAGGGCGACCGATCGTCTCGGGTGTGGGCTCAATTACTGAGCGGGCCAGTAAACTGGTCGATGAATATGTTCGCCCTCATGTTATCACATTGCCCTCTTATTTAAAGGATACTACTGATCTGCTTAGAAGTCTTGATGGTCTTACTATTCCATCAGATTGCCTCCTTGTCAATATTGACATCGAGGCCCTATACTCCATTCCACACAATCTGGGGTTGGAGTCTATTTCCAAGTTTCTTGATGAGCGTGGTCCCAAGTTTTCTAGCATGAACCATTTCATATTACAGCTTCTATCACATATCCTTACGAGAAATTTATTTTCTTTTGACGAGTCCCACTTCCTCCAAGTACAAGGGGTTGCCATGGGCACATGTTGCGACCCCTCTTATGCCAATTTGTACCTGGGGGGTGGGAACGAGACCTTTTTTCTAACGACGATCACACCAACCTTCTCTCCCATATTCTCCAATGGGGTCGATTTATAGATGATGACTTTATGATCTGGGGCGGGTCTTCCACTTTGCTTAAACGCTTTATGCAAATGCTTTCTGAGAATAAATACAACTTGAAATTTACAATGGATTTTCATGAGAGCAGGATCTCCTTTCTGGACATTACCATCTCCATTGAAGCTGATGGCACCATTACTACATCATTTTACCGCAAACCTACTGCGGGCAATACTATATTGCATGCCTCTAGTGCACATCCTGATGCACTTGTTCGTAGCATCCCCTTTGGCCAATACTTACGCCTCAGGAGGAACTGCTCTGATGATATCAATTTCAAACAGGAGGCTGATTTGTTGTATAAACGCCTATTGACCAGGGGATATACAAAAACCTGTTTAAAGAAGGCTTACAAAAAAGCATGCAGTCGTTCCAGACATGAGATCCTTTTCTCAGAACCTAAACACAGCAGTTCGGAAGTATTGAGATTTATTACCACCTTTTCCGATCAGCACCAGTTGATACATTCTGTTCTCAGCAAGCATTGGCACATTCTATTGGCCGATTCGACACTTTCTAAGAACTTGGGACCACATCCTCAGATAACATACAGATGCCCGCGATCTATTAAGGACTTTCTTGTACATAGCCACTAGCACAAATCTCGTCATACACAACAAGAACCACCTGGCTTATTCCGCCGCAGTAGTTGTGATTTTTGCCACCTTTTGCTGGAGGGATCTTCTTTTACCTTACCCAATGGTCAATCACATTGTTTAAAGCACCATGTTAGATGTCATTTATATCATTTTGTGCCGATGTGGAGCGTTCTACATCTGTAAAACTTTTAGACCTTTATGGAAAAGAGTGAAAGATCATGTCTACTATGCCACCAATGGCATACTGAACAAAGCCATTGGATACCATGTGGCATTTAGGCATAACTATGATCCACATACGTTCAAAGTTGCCGTTCTGGATCGTATTTATGACGATCCCAGAGGTGGCAACTTTGATCAAAGGGTACTCCAAAGAGAGACCCAATGGGTATATAATTTACAAGCTACTTCATACCCTGGCCACAATGATATGCTTAGCTTTAAACCATTTTTATAGTTTTTTTTTCTCTATTACCACTAATTTATGCATATTATGCAACTAACAGTATTATCAGAACTAAAATATTCTACTTAGAAGTACTCCATTATATCCTTGAGCAAACCTGTTACTATAATTATATCTATTTCTCTGTATTAACTCATTAGGAAATTATTCCAATACATACTATATTGTTTTTATACTTTCTCATTGTATCGTACTCTAATGTTTTGATATGTGGCCCATGACAGAGTATGTTTGTTCATTGTCCATCTTAGGTTTCCCCTGTTTTTTTCTTTTTTTTTTCCATTTCTGGTCCTTCAGTGGCCACTACTTCCTATTCTATACAGGATGTAATGCTAATATGGTTCCTGATACAGAGACTTCACTTTATGTGTCAATGTGTGTTTTAACCACTTATGCCCCGTACATACGGTCGGATTTTCCGAAGGAAAATGTGTGATAGGACCTTGTTGTCGGAAATTCCGACCGTGTGTCGGCTCCATCACACATTTTCCATCGGATTTTCCGACACACAAAGTTTGAGAGCAGGATATAAAATTTTCCGACAACAAAATCCGTTGTCGGAAATTCCGATCGTGTGTACACAAATCCGACGGACAAAGTGCCACGCATGCTCAGAATAAATAAAGATATGAAAGCTATTGGCCACTGCCCTGTTTATAGTCCCGACGTACGTGTTTTACGTCACCACGTTCAGAACGATAGGATTTTCCGACAACTTTGTGTGACCGTGTGTATGCAAGACAAGTTTGAGCCAACATCTGTCGGAAAAAATCCTAGGATTTTGTTGTCGGAATGTTCGAACAAAGTCCGACCGTGTGTACAGGGCATTAGTGTGGTTTCCTCCGCCTTTTTGCTTTGTTATACCTCAGTAGTTCCTCTCTGTGTCCGATTGGTCAATTTTTGGTGCCAATATGGTCTGCCACACCTCTTCCCTTTTGGCGCCAAAACACACCATATAGCAGTTGCTCACTCACTTCCAACCCAGGAACATCTCTGTATCCTCCTGGGGAATTACATCCAATTTTACTTCAACTGAGTACTTTATCCTCTGCTGTAATGCTACTATATTCACTCCTATTGAAGCACCAATGTACCTTCTAACGTATGTGTTTTTTGTTTTTTTTTCCTTTCTCTTTCTCTTTCTCTGTTATATTTTTTCACCATAGGCTCCCCCAGTGCACTTTGTTTGCACGGCTCCATATGGACCATTGAGCAGATACGGTCCATGAGCTCTTTGATGCCCTCTGATGGTTGCTGCAGTGCGACTATTTATCACTGGCTATTCATTGGCTCTTTCTTTGTTGAAACCAAACCCTGAGATTGGTTATAACTGGAAATAGGTATACATCATCTTGTCTTCCTACATTAGGATGTCTGTATACACATATACATATATTTTTTATTGTTTTTCTTATTTCTTTCTTTTTCCCTGTTATTTTTTACCATAGGCTCCCCCAGTGCATTTTTGCACGGCTCCATATTGACCATTGAGCAGATACGGTCTATGGGCTCCTTGTTGCCCTCCCATGGTTGCTGCAGTGCGACTATTTATCACTGGCTATTTATTGACTTTTTCCTTGTTGGCACTGAACCCCAAAATTGGTTGTAAATGGAAACAGGTACATATCATCTTGTCTTCCTACATTAGGACGTCTGTATACATATATATTTTTCCCTGCTTTTCTAATCGTTTTTTTTTTTTCCCCTCCTTCCCTAGTTGATGGTTATCCACATATATTGCTAAGACCTTGACGTCTATACATGAATGAATTGGAACTACTGTTCTTGAGCTTGTGAAAGCCTCTGTACAAGGTAATATAATGTAATAATTTAGTGTCTGATCTCCGGGCATGGGCTATTACTTTTCATCCATTATTGTACGATATTATATGTTTATGTGTTCATGTTTTTATATAAATCTTTTCTCATTTTAGTGAAATCCCCTTGTGTATTAACTGATACCTGAATGTGTCCTGAAGAAGTTCTATACGAAACGTGTAGACACATCTGGGCTTGTATCATGTATATTTCTATATAGATGTTTTTTTATTACCGTATTTATCAGGGTATAACACCCACTTTTTTCCCCTTAAAACCAGGGGAAAATCGCAGGTGCGTGTTATACGCCGATCCCCTGCGATCCCGACCTGTCACATTTTCAAAATCGCCGACCGCGATTTGAAAATGGCGCCGCCGGCGCCGAAATACACAGAGCCGGTCTTCGGCTCTTCCCGGCGGCTCTCGTTCATTTTCGGCTCCACTCGTAGTCCCGAGCGGAGCTATCCGAACCTACTCGGCTGGGATCACTGGGGCAAGGCTGCACTGGGGAAGGCTGCACTGGGGAAGGCTGCACTGGGGAAGGCTGCACTGGGGAAGTCTGCACTGACAAGGCTGCACTGGGGAAGTCTGCACTGACAAGGCTGCACTGGGGAAGTCTGCACTGACAAGGCTGCACTGGGGAAGGCTGCACTGGGGAAGGCTGCACTGACATGGCTGCACTGACATGGCTGCACTGACAAGGCTGCACTGACAAGGCTGCACTGACATGGCTGCACTGACATGGCTGCACTGAGAAGGCTGCAATGATGGTCGTTTAAATGTAAGTTTTTTTTCCCTTCAACTTCCCTCCTAAAAGTTTTTTTTTCCTTAAAATTCCCTCCTAAATTGGGGTGCGTGTTATACGCCGGTGTGTGTTATACGCCGATAAATATGGTACTTTTTGTCAATGTCTTTGTACTGTATGTATTTATAATTAATAAAATTGATTATATTGTTATTCTGACTATGCTTTCTCAGGTTTGTTGTGCCTCTAAAGTCCGCCCAGGGTGTCCTTGTTGACCCCCTTTTTTTTTCTTTTTATGACATGCAATTTATTCGGATGTGGCTATAGGAATGTCCCTTTTTTTCTATTTTGTCCCAATTATAAATAAAGATACAGCTTGTTCTAAGAAGTTCTGCAGGTGAAGTAGTTATTCAGAATGACTCTTTACCATATATTCTCTAGTAAATCTACTTCCGTCTTCCCCACAAAGAAATCAATGAGATACCTAACATGTCATGCTATTAAATTGGGCACACTAGTGAAATGGCGACCAACAAACTACGGTACCTCTAAAGCTCCATAGGCAATGCTTTAAAAAAATTTAACAGTTACCAGGTTAGAGTTACAGAGGAGGTCCTGTGCTAAAATGAATGTTCTAACTCTGACGATCCCTGCAATACCTACCATGTGTGATTTGAGCACCGTTTACATTTGCGGGCGCGACTTACATATGCATTTTTTTTGCTGCGCGAGCACACGGGGACGCGGGTGCTTTTTTACATTGTCCTTTTAAAAAAAAATTCTGATCACTTTTATTGCTGTCACAAAGAATGTAAACATCTCTTGTGGCAGTAATAGGTGGTGACAGGTACTCTTTATGGAGGGATAGGGGGTCTAAAAGACCCCAAATGTGCTCTATTGGATTGGGATCTGGTGACTATGGAGGCCATTGGAGTACAGTGATCTCATTGTCATGTTCAGGAAACAGTGGTGAGATGATTTTAGCTTGGTGACATGGTGCATTATCCTGCTGGAAGTATCCTTTAGAAGATGGTACACTGTAGTAATAAAGGGATGGACATGGCCAGCAACAATACTCAGGTAGACCGTGTCATTTAGACGATGCACAGTTGGTACTAAGGGGTCCAAAGTGTGCCAAGAAAATATCCCCCACACCATTACACCACCACCACCAGTCTGAACCGTTGAAACAAGGCAGGATGGATCCATGCCTTCGTGTTGTTTACTTCAAATTCTGACCCTACAATCTGGATGTCGCAACTGAAATTGAGACTGATCAGACCAGGCAATGTTTTTCCAATCTTCTAATGTTCAATTTTGGTGAGCCTGTGCAAATTGTAGCCTCGGTTTCCAGTTCTTAGCTGACAGGAGTGGCACCCAGTGTAGTCTTCTGCTACTCTAGCCCTTCTGCTTCAAGTTTCAAAGTGTTGTGCATTTAGAGATGGTATTCTGCATATCTTGTAACGAGTGGTTATTTGAGTTACTGTTGCCTTTCTGTCATCTCAAACCTGTCTGCCCATTCTCCTCTGACCCCTGACATCAACAAGGCATTTTCCTCCACACAATTGCTGCTCACTGGATATTTTCTCTTTTTCGGACCATTCTCTGT
Organism: Lithobates clamitans; assembly: GCA_037952925.1. Lineage (NCBI taxonomy): Eukaryota > Metazoa > Chordata > Amphibia > Anura > Ranidae > Lithobates > Lithobates clamitans. The sequence goes on from JBBGZY010002199.1 coordinate 221,588, forward strand.
GAACTCTAGAGATTGTTGTGTGTGAAAATCCCAGTAGATCAGCAGTTTTTGAAATACTCAGGCCAGCCCGTCTGGCACCAATAACCATGCCATGTTCAAAGTCACTTAAATCCCCTTTTTTCCCATTCTGATGCTCGGTTTGAACGTCAGCAAGTCGTTTTCACCACATTTAAATGCCTAAATGCATTGAGTTTCTGCCATGTGATTAGCTGATTCGAAATTAGTGTTACCAAGCAATTAAACAGGTGTACTTAATAAAGTGGCCGGTGATTGTACAGAGTCCTTTAACCTGTTGGCACCCAAACAACACATATGTGCATCGGCAAAAGGGTGGGCTTTAACGCCTACATGCCTCCTAGGATATTTTACATCTGTGTCCAGAGTGCTTGTTAAATAAACCTTATACAAAGGTGTTCTGCCCTTTTAAACTGTCCTGACTTGTTTGCTGATATTTTTAAAATCAATCTGTGCAGCTAATCTTGGGACAATTGTGATCACACAAAGTAATCACCTGAAATATCTGAGCGCAGGGGGCGGGGCCAGATAATTCGGGAACATTTGTTCACAATGTCGCTGGAATTTTTTCTCTTTCCCCATAATTGTGTTCTTTTATATTTAGAAACAGGAAATGAGACTCTGAAAGAGCCCATAAAAAAGAGAATGGAGGAATTAATTACATTTACTAAACCCCATTCTGCCGGACTGAATGGAGTTTTTGTCGTTGGACAACCTAATCCCAGCGCTGTAAATCTCAGTCCTGACTACAATCCTGTTCTGTGTTTACTACCTGCAAAGTACAAAATGTCAGGGAGAACAGGAGGCCAGATAGAGGCCTATCTATCTATCTATCTATCTATCTATCTATCTATCTATCTATCTATCTATCTATCTATCTATCTATCTATCTATCTATCTATCTATCTATCTATCTATCTATCTCTAGGGGCTTTGTAATTCCTGATTTTGAGATGAGCCCTTTGTGTTAAGGTGGATACACACTATAAGAAAATGGGGCGAACGATCTGATCTTCTCTTTTTCCCCGTTGTTTCACAGCAAGTCGATACCGAGGATGGAACTAATGTATGAAAATTTTCATAAGACAAAGTTTGTATTTTTTTTTGTTTTTTTTTATGGTTTCTTATCATGCGCAGTCTTTCATATCTTATTTTTCTCTTGTTAAATATATTTATTGAGTTTTCACAGAAGAAGAAATAAAATGATACAATACATGGATACATATCAGTCGTCAGAAGATCTTTGCAGTATGATAAAAAAGATAAATAAATAAGTTAATAAAATAAAGTAATTTTAGAGATATCTTACAACCATATTTACTATACACTAGTTGGGATTCTAGATGTAAGATTAGAGAAATAAATCAAGTTATTAGACTAAGTATCCACAGGAATATTTTAGGAAATAATAAAAGAAAAGGAGAGGGAGGAGAGATAAAGATGGAAAGAAGAAAAAAAAAAAAAAGAGAGTTTCCCGGGATGATGATCCAGCTCTCATTAGGTATACAAATATAATATATATTTCAGTAATAATATGATATATATCTTAGTGTGGTAACAACAGAGATTAGTCAAAATCTGTAGGGAGGTAGTTTTTAACCCATGGTTGCCAAATTTTGCGAAATGTATTTATTTTATTTTCTTCAATAGCTGTCATCTTGGCGTATAAAAGTGCTCTGTTCATTCTGTGTTTAGCTTCAGCAAGAATTAGATTTTGGGACTTCCACGCCTTGGCAATCGTTTGTTTAGCTGCAGTGCTAAGTTGGATAAACAATTGGAATTGAGTATGGGTGAGTATTGTGGGTTTAAGGTTTAGGAGTGCCGGATCTGGAGGAATCGTGATTTCCAGGGCTTTAGAAGCCATAAGAAATATATTCTTCCAGAATTCTTCAACTACGGGGCATTGCCACTATATGTGAAAATGTGTTCCTGCTGTGTCACATCCTCTAAAGCAATTAGGTTAATATGTGGGGACAAATTTAGCTATTCTAGCTGGTACAAGGTACCAGCGTGCTAGAACCCTGTAATTAGTTTCTGCAGTAAAACAATTTGGAGAGGAAGTTTTGGTGGCTGACCATATATTCGACCAATCTTGTTTATTAAACACTCGATTCATATCTTGTGCCCATTTAGTTGTGTATGAGGGTAGAAACTCACAAGATATCATATTAAGTTGGAAATATAATATTGAGATAAGTCCTCTAATGTGTGGATCACTTATACAAATCCGCTCAAATTGAGTCATTTGATTAAGAGTTGAGCCTGTACTAAGAAGTGGTTCATAAAAAGTTTTAATTTGTAAAATATCTGATTTTTCTCATAGGAAAACAGTACATTAGCCACTTGTTTACTGGGCCCTTATACCCTTTTCCTGACCAGGCCAATTTTCAGATTTTAGTGCTGTTGCAATTCGAATGACAATCATGCAACAGTGTACCCATATGAAATTTCTTTGAGATAGATAGAGCTTTCTTTTGGTGGTATTTAATCACCACTGGGTTTTTTTATTTTTTGCCAAACAAACATAAAAAGACAGAAATTTTTGAAAATAAAAAAACTTTTTTAGTTCCTGTTATAAAATGTAGCAAATATTAATTGTTCTCCGCTGATGAGCGCTGATGAGGCTGCACTGATAAGCTGCACTGATGGGCACTGATGAGGCGGCACTAATGAGGCTGCATGGATAAGCACTGATAGGCTGCAATGATAGGCACTGAATGGCTGCACTGATGGGCACTAATGAGGCGGCACTGATTTGGGGGACTGATAGGTGTCCGTTGCACTAATGGACACTGATAGGTGACACCAATGGGCACTGATAGGCAACACCAATGGGCACTGATAGGCAGCACTGATGTGCACTGGTAGACAGCACTGATGGGCACTTATATGCAGCACTGATATACAGCACTGATGGGCACCGATGGGCACTAATCGGCACTGATATAGGGCTGCACTGATGATCAGTGCCCTGATTATGTGTGTGCATGTCCCCTGTCAGGATTTCCGGTTAGTTACCAGCTCTCCTCCCCTCACGCTGTGACAGCATGTGAGGAAAGGAGTGCCGATAACCTGCAACTCTGTTTACATTGTGATCAGCTGTGATTGGACACAGCTGATCACGTTGTAAAGGGCTCCGCTTGTGTCTTGCGTTTGTTAAAATATGATTTTTTTATATTAATCAGACATACCATTACACAATAGTGGTTGCTCATAGATTACTGTCAGGTTTTGGCTTGAGTAGATTTCTCAAACAAATGCTGCTGCATACAATGGGTACATAGATACCATTGTTGTATTCAATTGACAGTTTCAACAGTCCATTGTTTACACAGCTACAGTAAACAGGTATGTTTTCTGTTGTTTGGTAACTATGGTAAACAGCCTGACACATAAAAGGGGAATTCTTGCATAAGCTAGACACACATCATCATGCTTTAAAGCGGAGTTCCACACAAAAATGGAACTTCCGCTTTTCGGAACCCCCCCCCTCCGGTGTCACATTTGCCACCTTTCAGGGGGGAGGGGGGTGCAGATACCTGTCTAAGACAGGTATTTGCACCCACTTCCGGCATAGACTCCCATGGGAGTCTATGCCTCTTCCTGTCCCTCCGCGCTGTCTCCTGGGAAACACACAGCTCCCAGGAGATAGCGGGGACCAGTTACGATGTGCAGCGCGACTCGCGCATGCGCAGTAGGGAACCGGGAAGTGAAGCCGCAACGATTGACTTCCTGATTCCCTCACCTAGGATGGCGGCGGCAGCTGCCGAGAACCGAGCGGGTTCTCGGCGTCGCCTGCCGACATCGCTGGACTCTGGGACAGGTAAGTGGCCATGTATTAAAAGTCAGCAGCTGCAGTATTTGTAGCTGCTGGCTTTTAATATTTTTTTTTTAGGTTGATGTAGGTGGACCCCCGCTTTAAGATCAGAAGCCACTCATGATACAAGAAAGGTGCCCGGTCTCAAGGAGAATCGTTGCCAATGGAGATCACAAACATTCAAACATTCATTTGTTTACAAACTTTTATTGAGTGTGAAAACATTGGTACAGAAAAGTTGTGTACATATGCCATGAAAGTATAATAAAGAAAATTACAAATATGTAATATTGTCATAATGTATTCAATATTTGAAATAAATTTTTATTAAATGTTAATTAGTAATATAGCTTTAGTATCGTAAAATATCATCTTTATTGTCATCTCTAAAAGGTATCACTATTCTGAATTGAAGAAATGATTACAGCGATTAAACCATGGGTTCCATTTTTTATCATATAAATGATACGTATTGTGTACTGTGTGAAATATTTTTTCCATGAAATTTATATTATTAATTCTAGTTTTCAAATGTGTTAGAGGTATCGATGGTGATTTCCAATGATATGCAATCAACCAGTGTATTGCTACACATATTGTATGGATAAGTCTCATTTGATAATTAGGTAGCCCACGGATTGAGAAGAATAATAGGCAGTTTTGGGGAGTGAGTCGAATGATGTTATCTGAGATTTTAGATGCAAATTTTTATAGTTGCTTCCATATATTTGAAACTTTCTCACAATCCCAAAAGATGTGAGAGAATGACCCTGTGGATAAGCAACCTCTAAAACAAGATGGGGATGTTGTGGGGAAAATGGCGTGGATTTTAACTGGAGTATAATATCATCTTGTGAGTAGTTTAACTGCCGTCTCTCTGATTGTAAGAGATCTTGTGCATTTATGCATGTTATTTATACAGTCTTCCCAGTTCTCTATTGAAAGAGTGATATTATATTCCTGTTCCCATTTCTGCATATAGGGTAATTTATCTTGTCTATTGTTGTTAACTAGGTTAGAATATATTTCTGAAATCATTCCTGATCTTCTGGGTGACTTCAGACAAATGTTCTCATAGAATGTTGGTGGATCTGTCTCTTTCGTTAGGAAGTATTTGTTATAAACATGTCTAATTTGAAGGAATTTACCGAATATATTATTGGGAATCTGATATCTGTCTTTAAGTGATGAGAATGAGGTGATGGAGGTGTTTTCAATACATTTAGAGAGGAATGTCAGATTGTTGTCAATCCACCACCTGAATTCTTCTGTGTTTTGAAGGCATGGGGAGAATTTTGGGTCACCTATGAAAGAAGCGAGTGGGGGGGTGTTAGAGATAAGTTTGTATGTTTTGTTATGAAATTTCCAAAGTTGGTAAGATTGTGAGACTATTTGGTTAAGATTATCTAGGGTATAATTTGAGATCCTATTGCCTCATAAGATCCCTGAGATGGAATAAGGTTTAATTGAGTCCTGTTCAAATCTAACCCATGGAACTTTAGAGTAGAAGTTAAGTAACTTTTAAGTGTATTTGTACTGTTATAGACCATAGGCTGTTCATTTGCTAGGCATTTTGTTTGTTATAGATATCTGTCAGTCTTGTATTGTATTCCTAAGATTGTAATAGTTTTGTATGTACAGCATCTTTGTATAGTAAAAGCACATTTACACACTGCAGAAGTCTCAGCTTTCTTGCTCATACCACAAAGTAACCTTGCTAGATAGATGCAAGCAAAACAGCTTGTTCAAGGAGGGGCTATGTGAGGTCCATGCCCTGATCTAAGGTCAGTTTTTCTTGTTCAAGAAGTGGCTGTGTGAGGTCAAAAACATGATCTGCAGTGAGCTATGCTTGTTAAAGGAAGGGCTATGTGAGATCAGAGTTGTAATCTGATGTCAGCTTTTCTCCTTCAAGAAGGCTGTTTGAGGTCAGAACCCTCAACTGAGATGAGTTTGGCTTGTTAAGTCTGGCCATACATGGATCAAAATTTGTCCGACGCAGCAAGGTAAGGCTGAATTTCGATCAATGTATGGGCAGATCAACTTCTGTGCAACTGCACTGTTGAATTTTTGGCACTTGATCAGCGCCACTGGCTATAATCGGCACCACTGATCAGTGTATTCTGGTGGCAGGGAGGTCCACAGCTGTCAGAACATAAAGGCAAGGCGGGGAGATTCCCCCATCCACACACTCGATGAAAAAATAAAAATTATAATCATCTATTGGCTGCCTTAGAGGAGGTGCCATAGAGGAGGTGCTGTCACATGCAGAGACCGGGGGTATTTGTTGTAGCACTCTGCAGGAATTGCTCAACATTTTAGCAGATGTCCAGAATCTTAGGATTGCAAATCAGAGAACATTGTAGAACTCCACCAATACAGACCACCCTTTACACTTTATAGCCAAGAGGGTGACACCACTGCTCAGAGCTCACAGCTTCCTGAATCACCTCCAGCTTACTCATTATACCATGGTTAAGTATCATTATACTAATGGGGTTCTCTCCTCCTGTAAGCTGCCTATGCACGTCCCCTTGCAGCTCCCAGTGCATGAAACAAGTAAGAATAACAACATTATGGCATACAGTGCTGGATCTCCCACCCTCGGTAACATGCCCTGAACAATATTTAGACAGAATAAAAGTGGATAAAGCACCTGGACCAGATGGCATCCACCCACTGATCCTAAAAGAATTGGGCTCTGTAATTTAAAAGCCATAGTTTCTAATTTTTAGGGACTCGTTAATGACTGGAATAGCACCGTTGGATTGGCATAAGGCCAAAGTGGTGCCTATATTTAAAAAGGGATCAAAGTCTTTTCCAAATTAGTACAGACCTGTTAGTTTAACTTCTATAGTTGGAAAGATGCTGGAGTTTAACCACTTGCCGACCGCCTCACGCCTATATACGTGAGCAGAGCGGCACGGGCAGGCAAAATCACGTACCTGGTACGTGATTGCCTTCCCGCGGGCGGGGGTCCGATCGGACCCCCCCCCGGTGCCAGCTGCGGTCGGCATTTGGTTGGGAGCGATGAGAGACGAGGGGGAGGCCATCCGATCGTGGCCCCCCCCTCGCGATCGCTCCCAGCCAATGAGAAACATCCCCTGCCTCTGTATAGTACACAGAGGCAGAGGATGTGATGTCATCTCTCCTCGGCTGGCCAGTTTCCGTTCCAGCGCCGCGGAGAGATGACATGTAAGTGCACCAACACACACACACAGTAGAACATGCCAGGCATACATTACACCCCCGATCCCCCCCCGATCGCCCCCCGATCCCCCCCCAATCACCCCCCCCCCTGTCACAAACTGACACCAAGCAGGTTTTTTTTTTTTTTTTTTCCTGATTACTGCATAGTGTCAGTTTGTGACAGTTAGCAGTGGTAGGACAGTGAGTGTTACCCCCCTGTAGGTCTAGGGTACCCCCCTTACCCCCCCTAATAAAGTTTTAACCCCTTGATCACCCCCTGTCGCCAGTGTCGCTAAGCGATCATTTTTCTGATCGCTGTATTAGTGTCGCTGGTGACGCTAGTTAGGGACGTAAATATTTAGGTTCGCCGTCAGTGTTTTATAGCGACAGGGACCCCCATATACTACCTAATAAATGTTTTAACCCCTTCATGGCCCCCTAGTTAACCCTTTCACCACTGATCACCGTATAACCGTTACGGGTGACGCTGGTTAGTTCGTTTATTTTTTATAGTGTCAGGGCACCCGCCGTTTATTACCGAATAAAGGTTTAGCCCCCTGTAGGTCTAGGGTACCCCCCTTACCCCCCCTAATAAAGTTTTAACCCCTTGATCACCCCCTGTCGCCAGTGTCGCTAAGCGATCATTTTTCTGATCGCTGTATTAGTGTCGCTGGTGACGCTAGTTAGGGACGTAAATATTTAGGTTCGCCGTCAGTGTTTTATAGCGACAGGGACCCCCATATACTACCTAATAAATGTTTTAACCCCTTGATGGCCCCCTAGTTAACCCTTTCACCACTGATCACCGTATAACCGTTACGGGTGACGCTGGTTAGTTTGTTTATTTTTTATAGTGTCAGGGCACCCGCCGTTTATTACCGAATAAAGGTTTAGCCCCCTGATCGCCCGGCGGTGATATGCGTCGCCCTAGGCAGCGTTAGATTAGCGCCAGTACCGCGAACACCCACGCACGCACCGTACACGCACCGTACACCTCCCTTAGTGGTATAGTATCTGAACGCATCAATATCTGATCAGATCTATACTAGCGTCCCCAGCAGTTTAGGGTTCCCAAAAACGCAGTGTTAGCGGGATCAGCCCAGATACCTGCTAGCACCTGCGTTTTGCCTCTCCGCCCGGCCCAGCCCAGTCCAGCCCACCCAAGTGCAGTATCGATCGATCACTGTCACTTTTTTTTGTAGCGTTTTGGCGAACTGGCAAGCGCCAGCGGCCTAGTACACCCCGGTCATAGTCAAACCAGCACTGCAGTAACACTTGGTGACGTGGCGAGTCCCATAAGTGCAGTTCAAGCTGGTGAGGTGGCAAGCACAAGTAGTGTCCCGCTGCCACCAAAAAGACAAACACAGGCCCGTCGTGCCCATAGTGCCCTTCCTGCTGCATTCGCCAATCCTAATTGGGAACCCACCGCTTCTGCAGCGCCCGTACTTCCCCCATTCACATCCCCAACCAAATGCAGTCGGCTGCATGAGAGGCATTTATATATCCTCCCGAGTACCCCTACCCAACGAACCCCCCCAAAAAAGATGTTGTGTCTGCAGCAAGAGCGGATATAGACGTGACGCCCACTATTATTGTCCCTCCTGTCCTGACAATCCTGGTCTTTGCATTGGTGAATGTTTTGAACGCTACCATGCACTAGTTGAGTATTAGCGTAGGGTACAGCATTGCACAGACTAGGCACACTTTCACAGGGTCTCCCAAGATGCCATCGCATTTTGAGAGACCCGAACCTGGAACCGGTTACAGTTATAAAAGTTACAGTTACAAAAAAAAAGTGTAAAAAAAAAAAAACACAAACAAAAATTTAAAAAAATAGTTGTCGTTTTATTGTTCTCTCTCTCTCTATTCTCTCTCTATTGTTCTGCTCTTTTTTACTGTATTCTATTCTGCAATGTTTTATTGTTATTATGTTTTATCATGTTTGCTTTTCAGGTATGCAATTTTTTATACTTTACCGTTTACTGTGCTTTATTGTTAACCATTTTTTTGTCTTCAGGTACGCCATTCACAACTTTGAGTGGTTATACCAGAATGATGCCTGCAGGTTTAGGTATCATCTTGGTATCATTCTTTTTAGCCAGCGGTCGGCTTTCATGTAAAAGCAATCCTAGCGGCTAATTAGCCTCTAGACTGCTTTTACAAGCAGTGGGAGGGAATGCCCCCCCCACTGTCTTCCCTGTTTTTCTCTGGCTCTCCTGTCTCAACAGGGAACCTGAGAATGCAGCCGGTGATTCAGCCAGCTGACCATAGAGCTGATCAGAGACCAGAGTGGCTCCAAACATCTCTATGGCCTAAGAAACCAGAAGCTACGAGCATTTTATGACTTAGATTTCACCGGATGTAAATAGCGCCATTGGGAAATTGGGAAAGCATTTTATCACACCGATCTTGGTGTGGTCAGATGCTTTGAGGGCAGAGGAGAGATCTAGGGTCTAATAGACCCCAATTTTTTCAAAAAAGAGTACCTGTCACTACCTATTGCTATCATAGGGGATATTTACATTCCCTGAGATAACAATAAAAATGATTTAAAAAAAAAAAAAATGAAAGGAACAGTTTAAAAATAAGATAAAAAAGCAAAAAAATAATAAAGAAAAAAAATAAATAAATAAAAAGCACCCCTGTCCCCCCTGCTCTTGCGCTAAGGCGAACGCAAGCGGCGGTCTGGCATCAAATGTAAACAGCAATTGCACCATGCATGTGAGGTATCACCGCGAAGGTCAGATCGAGGGCAGTACTTTTAGCAGTAGACCTCCTCTGTAAATCTAAAGTGGTAACCTGTAAAGGCTTTTAAAGGCTTTTAAAAATGTATTAATTTTGTTGCCACTGCACGTTTGTGCGCAATTTTAAAGCATGTCATGTTTGGTATCCATGTACTTGGCCTAAGATCATCTTTTTTATTTCATCAAACATTTGGGCAATATAGTGTGTTTTAGTGCATTAAAATTTAAAAAAGTGTGTTTTTTCCACAAAAAATGCGTTTGAAAATCGCTGCGCAAATACTGTGTGAAAAAAAAAAAATGAAACACCCACCATTTTAATCTGTAGGGCATTTGCTTTAAAATAATATATAATGTTTGGGGGTTCAAAGTAATTTTCTTGCAAAAAAAAATAATTTTTTCATGTAATCAAAAAGTGTCAGAAAGGGCTTTGTCTTCAAGTGGTTAGAAGAGTGGGTGATGTGTGACATAAGCTTCTAAATGTTGTGCATAAAATGCCAGGACAGTTCAAACCCCCCCCCCCCCAAATGACCCCATTTTGGAAAGTAGACACCCCAAGCTATTTGCTAAGAGGCATGTCGAGTCCATGGAATATTTTATATTGTGACACAAGTTGCGGGAAAGAGACAAATTTTTTTTTTTTTTTTGCACAAAGTTGTCACTAAATGTTATATTGCTCAAACATGCCATGGGAATATGTGAAATTACACACCAAAATAAATTCTGTTGCTTCTCCTGAGTACGGGGATACCACATGTGTGGGGGACCCCGAAAACCAAGCACCGCCTTCAGGCTTTCTAAGGCCGTAAATTTTTGATTTCACTCTTCACTGCCTATCACAGTTTCGGAGGCCATGGAATGCCCAGGTGGCACAAACCCCCCCCCCCAAATTACCCCATTTTGGAAAGTAGACACCCCAAGCTATTTGCTGAGAGGTATAGTGAGTATTTTGCAGACCTCACTTTTTGTCACAAAGTTTTGAAAATTGAAAAAAGAAAAAAAAAAAATTTTTTTCTGGCCTTTCTTCATTTTCAAAAACAAATGAGAGCTGCAAAATACTCACCATGCCTCTCAGCAAATAGCTTGGGGTGTCTACTTTCCAAAATGGGGTCATTTGGGGGGGGTTTGTGCCATCTTGGCATTTTAGGCCTTCAAAACTGTGATAGGTAGTGAGGAGTGAAATCAAAAATGTATGCCCTTAGAAATCCTGAAGGTGGTGCTGGGTTTTCGGGGGCCCCGTACCAGGGGCGGATCCAGGGGGGGGGCAACAGGGCAATTGCCCCCCCCCGAAATAATAGCACACACACTCTTAATGTAACTGTCTCCTGCGCTCCGCTGCCGGCCCGAGTCTCTCTCACATGTGCCGATCAGCGGCGCCGAGAGAGAGACTCGCGTGTGGTATGTACGGGTGGCGGCGGCGGTCACTGACACTGAAGGTGGGTGGAGCCTCTTCCCTGCTCTGCACTCGTTGCTAGACGCCAGGCGGCCCTGGCATTAGCAACGAGTGACGTCACGGTCAGTCACACTCACACTGCAGTGAGTGAGTGAGTCACGGCGTCACGTCGGAGGTCGGACTCGAGTCTCTCAGAGCCGACCGACGTGACAGTGTGACAGGGCCTGGAGCGGGCGGCTGCTGTGTGACTGAGGCTGAGCGAGGCAGCGAGCAGGCAGGCGCAGGTGTTGAAGCCGCTCCCCTTCTGATAATGTGACTGAAGGGACGTTGCGTCGCGGCCATCTTGGTACTCCCGCACTTGTCCACAGTAAGCCTAGTGTTTGTAAGTCGGCAAGCGGACATCTTTATACACCCACCAGAGTCTTGCTTATCATAGTTATTTTCAACAGTAAACTCAACTTATATTTCACTAAATAAGCTGAGTTTACTATTAAAAATAACTGTGAAAAGCAAGACTCCGGTGGGTGTATAAAGATGTCTGCTTACCGACTTCTAACTCTAGTCTTACTGCTGACAAGTGAGGGTGTACCAAGATGGCCGCAATGCAACATGCTTTTGCATGCATGTTCTGATGAGTTACAATATCTCTCACTGCCCGCCCTCACTCTAGGACACATCCACTGGCAACTTGGCAAGTGACAATCCGCATGTTGTGGCAGGCGACATTGGCAAGTGACAATCCGCATGTTGTGGCAAGCGACATTGGCAAGTGACAATCTGCATGTTGTGGCAGGCGACATTGGCAAGTGAAAATCCGCATCTTGTGGCAGGCGACATTGGCAAGTGACAATCTGCATGTTGTGGCAGGCGACATTGGCAAGTGACAATCCGCATCTTGTGGCAGGCGACATTGGCAAGTGACAATCTGCATGTTGTGGCAGGCGACATTGGCAAGTGACAATCCGCATCTTGTGGCAGGCGACATTGGCAAGTGACAATCCGCATCTTGTGGCAGGCGACATTGGCAAGTGACAATCCGCATCTTGTGGCAGGCGACATTGGCAAGTGACAATCCGCATCTTGTGGCAGGCGACATTGGCAAGTGACAATCCGCATCTTGTGGCAGGCGACATTGGCAAGTGACAATCCGCATCTTGTGGCAGGCGACATTGGCAAGTGACAATCCGCATCTTGTGGCAGGCGACATTGGCAAGTGACAATCCGCATGTTGTGGCAGGCGACATTGGCAAGTGACACGCTGCATCTGGTGGCAGGCGACGGTAGCAAGTGACACGCTCAGGGCTCCCAATGATTCTGCATTATGGTGAGTTGAACGATTTCATTTTACATTACAATGTAATAATATAAATAATGCGCCTCAATCATCCTGACACCACATCAACCATGGTGCTGTTATGATTGAAGCGCCAACACCAGCCATTGCCCGACAAATTGCCCGCAAAATTTTATGGCAGTGCCCCTCCCGAGACTAGGCTCTGGATCCGCCCCTGCCCCGTACGCGGCTAGGCTCCCAAAAAGTGCCACACATGTGGTATCCCCGTACTCAGGAGAAGCAGCTGAATGTATTTTGGGGTGCAATTCCACATATGCCCATGGCCTGTGTGAGCAATATATCATTTAGTGACAACTTTTTGTAAATTTTTTTTTTTGTCATTATTCAATCACTTGGGACAAAAAAAAAAATATTCAATGGGCTCAGCATGCCTCTTAGCAATTTCCTTGGGGTGTCTACTTTCCAAAATGGGGTCATTTGGGGGGGTTTTGTACTGCCCTGCCATTTTAGCACCTCAAGAATTGACATAGGCAGTCATAAACTAAAAGCTGTGTAAATTCCAGAAAATGTACCCTAGTTTGTAGACGCTATAACTTTTGCGCAAACCAATAAATATACGCTTATTGACATTTTTTTTACCAAAGACATGTGGCCGAATACATTTTGGCCTAAATGTATGACTAAAATTTAGTTTATTGGATTTTTTTTATAACAAAAAGTAGAAAATATCATTTTTTTTCAAAATTTTCAGTCTTTTTCCGTTTATAGCGCAAAAAATAAAAACGGCAGAGGTGATCAAATACCATCAAAAGAAAGCTCTATTTGTGGGAAGAAAAGGACGCAAATTTCGTTTGGGTAGAGCATTGCATGACCGCGCAATTAGCAGTTAAAGCGACGCAGTGCCGAATTGTAAAAAGTGCTCTGGTCAGGAAGGGGGTAAATCCTTCCGGGGCTGAAGTGGTTAAGAAAATATCACATACTGTAGATGAGTTCTTGCTGGAAAAAAAAGTTGTCAGACAAACCTGATTTCTTTTTATGAGGAGGTAAGTAAAACCCTGGACAGAGGGGGTGGCTGTGGACAGCAGGGACATGCGGTGAGGTCAGTGGCTGGTAAGGCACTGGCTAGTATCAGATCCAGATACACACAGGTTACATACGCCACGAATGTTAGAGTGAGAGCAATAATTCCAGCACTAGACCTCCTCTGTAACTCTAAACATGCAACTTGTAAAAATTTAAAGCGTTGCCTATGGAGATTTTTTAGTACTGAAGATTAGTGCCATTCCACAAGTGTGCGCAATTTTAAAGCGTGACATGTTAGGTATCTATTTACTCGGCATAACATATTCTTTCACATTATACAAAATATCAGGCTAATTTTACTGTTTTTTGTTCTTTTTTTATTCATGAAACAGTTTCTTTCCAAAAAAAACCAACACGTTTGAAAAATTGCTGCACAAATACATAAAAAGTTGCAACAGCCACAATTTTATTCTCTAGGGTGTCTGCTAAAATATATATATATATATCTATATATATATATATATAGATATGTAGATATATATATATATATATATATATATATATATATATATATATATATATACACAGTTAGGACGGAAAGTATTCAGACCCCTTTACATTTTTCACTCTTTGTTATATTGCAGACATTTGCTAAAATCATTTAAGTTCATTTTTTTCCTCATTAATGTACACACAGCACTCCATATTCACAGAAAAACACAGAATTGTTGAAATTTTTGCAGATTTATTAAAAAAGAAAAACTGAAATATCACATGGTCCTAAGTATTCAGACCCTTTGCTTAGTATTTAGTGATATTTCAGTTTTTCTTTTTTCATAAATCTGCAAAAATGTCAACAATTCTGTGTTTTTCTGTCAATATGGGGTGCTGTGTCTACATTAATGAGGAAAAAATGAATTTAAATGATTTTAGCAAATGGCTGCAATATAACAAAGAGTGAAAAATTTAAGGGGGTCTGAATATTTTCCGTCCCCACTGTATAGCTCAAGTAGAGAGACACATAGTTGAAGACTGTGTGAAAAACTGTGTGTGTATTAATATTTATGCAAAATTTGAATAAAAAATGAAATTGAAAAAAAAAAAATTAAGGGAAATCGTTGTCATAACAGACTTCACGTCATTATTCAGGTTTGAAGGAATACGAAGGTGGGTTTATTTTAAATTTAACCACTTGCTGCCCACCCAGAATACTTTTACTGTGAGCGGGAGGCAGCTGCAGGCACAACGATGTACTGGTGCACCACAACGCACATGCACTGGCGAGATCCCATGACCACTGTGTCTACTGCACTCAGTACCTGGCCCCTATTAGCTGCCGGGATATGATGTGATTGCTATGACCAATCATAGCGATCACATGTTTACATGTAAGCAAAATAGTAATGAATGGCTTTCATTCATGACTGCTTTCCTTACTATTGTGATGCTGTGATTGGCCCACAGCTATCACTTGGTACCTTGGCCAATCACAGCACCCTGTACCATGTGATTAGCTGTAGCCAATCATATGTAGCACTCTCTTGTGTACATAGTGTGAATAGGTTAGGTCAATTTAGTTAAGCTTCACTGCAACCAGGATTAATAACAGTTCAGCTGGCAGGCTCTGAGGGCTGAGTCTCTGTTGCCTCCCCCTGGCTTCTGGAAGCATCCAAAAAGTTCCAGAACTCAGTGGGCGGAGGGATGGAATTAGGAGCCTGAATATTTATGGGAGCCCTACCAAGCCCTGGGTAAGGACAGTCCAGAAGGGTGGAGAATTTGCCCATAAATGCTTAGGAGCCTGGCCATGTGGGGAGAGAGAATCCGGGATCCAGAGGCCTGGAGGGGACCCCACTTTCGGGGGGCTCTGCCTCCAGGCAGATAGTGCCAGAAAGAGAGAGAGAGTGACAGTGTGCTGAGAGAAAGGAGGAAGTTAGCTGAGAGGAACCCTCAGCCCCTTCAATCTCATCTCGACTGATTGAGACACCCTGGCAATAAGTGAGACCTGAACAGCAGGAGGCCTGGCCAGAAGTCACCATTTATGTTGCAGGATATTAAGTGACTGAGTGAGTAACCTCTGCCTGGTTCACCACCCAAAGCCTATAGGGGAGAGGCAGCCAGGTGTAATACCCAGCTAGCCATTCAGGAGGCACAGCTACTACCAACCTTCAACCCCTGCTTGGGATAATCTTGAATTTCCCCTGGGAACACAGTCTGGAGTCATGTGCTAAGAAGACAGTCTAGCCACAGTTGTCCTTGAAGGTCTTCTACACTTTTCACCCCCCCCCCCTACAAAGCCTACAAGGGAGGATGCAGCTGAGTGCAATATTCAGCTTGATTTCAGAGGTACAACCTACTGTTGTCCTCCACCCTTGCTTTGGGAATTCTCAATTGGAGCCATGTGCACTGGCATTTTGCAGAGAAGACTAAAAGTACCTGGAATCAAGTTGGGACTTCTGGCTAGCCAGGATGTACAGTTATTCCGGAGGGAGTACAGTCTAGGCTCTTTGCTAGAAGTCTGTGATCATTCAAGTTGTCCTCAAAGTTGCAATGCCCTTACTAAATACCTTGGACTGTGTACTTTCCAAAAAGGGGTCATATGGAGGATATTTGTACTGTCCTGGCATTTTAGGGCCTCAAGAATTGAGATAGGCCACTAGTACATTTATACATTTTCAAATATATATACCATTGTTTGTAGACACTATATCTATCACCAACCACTGAAAAACATTCCTCCTACGCTGATAAAGTCTGCAACTGGCTCCACCCGTTTGTGTGTTCCCATGTCTATTTGTGAGGCTGATTGGGAACATGCATTGTATATGTGTTTTAGGGGTCACTCCCAGGGCCAGTGCCAGCATATAGGCAGCTTCAGCCCCTGGAGCCACCTACATCCCTCCCTGTGCACAGTCCTCTCAGACAATGAACTTCCCGCACACTAGTGCAGACCTAAGAGCCGGACATTGTAGGCTACAGCAGCGTGGGGTGACTGGAGCAGGAATGGGGGGTGGGGTAGCAGTACCAGCGTGGGGTGGCTGGAGGACAGGGCATACAGCAGTACCAAGGTAGGGTAGCTGGAGGATGGGGCGCCCAAATTCACCTTTGCCAGCTCATCCTTTTAAACCCAAACACATATGAATTACACAGGTTCTGAGGCTAATTTAATGTAGTTAAATCACCAAGTCAGTTTCCTTACCACCTTAATCAGCCTCAGAACCTGTGTAATTAATGTGTTTGGTTTTAAAGGGATGAGGCAACCCTAACCTTCTCCTATGTAGGCAAAAATTCTTGCACCGGCCCTGGTCACTCCTTTCCTTTTTAATAAGCCCCCAATGAATATCAATGCAGTAAACAATCCAACTGAGCCTACAATGCAGAAATGTGAATACAATGACAGTGTGCTGAAAAAAAAAATAGGTCAGATGTGTTAGGTCAGGTATGTGCAAGTTTGTTAGGGGCCCACAGAAATAATAAGAATGACCAGAGGCAACACAATGCATCTGACCATGCAATAACAGCAGTAAAGTGTAAAAAACAATATATATATATATATATAGTACTTTAAGCTCTCCCAAGCCCTGCTCTGTATAGCATACAATGTTCCAGTATAATACAGTATCTCACAAAAGTGAGTACACCCCTTACATTTTTGTAAATATTTTATTATATCTTTTCATATGACAACATTGAAGAAATTACACTGTGCTACACTTTGCTGTAAAGTAGTGAGTGTACAGCATGTATAACAGTGTAAATTTGCTATCCCCTCAAAATAACTCAACACACAGCCATGAATGTCTAAATCACATGCAACAAAAGTGAGTACTCCCCTAAGTGAAAATGTTAGAGACCTTGTGCTCTTCCACCTCAATAGGGTTTAGGTCTGGAGACATGCTTGGCCAGTCCATTACCTTTACCCTCAGCTTCTTTAGCAAGGCAGTGGTCGTCTTGGAAGTGTGTTTGGGGTCGTTATCATGTTGGAATACTGCCCTGTGGCCCAGTCCCCGAAGGGAGGGGATCATGCTCTGCTTCAGTATGTCACAGTACATGTTGGCATTCATGGTTCCCTCAATAAACTGTAGCTCCCCAGTGAGGACAGCACTCACGCAGCCCCAGACCATGACACTCCCACCACCATGCTTGACTGTAGGCAAGACACACTTGTTTTTGTACTCTTCCCCTGGTTGCCACTACACACTCTTGACACCATCTAAACCAAATAAGTTTATCTTGGTCTCATCAGACCACAGGACATGGTTCTAGTAATCTATGTCCTTAGTCTGTTTGTCTTCAGCAAACTGTTTGCAGGTTTTCTTGTGCATCATCTTTAGAAGAGGCTTCCTTCTGGGATGACAGCCATGCAGACCAATTTGATGCAGTGTGCGGCGTATGGTCTGAGCACTGACAGGCTGACCCCCACCCTTTCAACCTCTGCAGCAATGCTAGCAGCAATCATACATCTATTTCCCAAAGACAACCTCTTGATATGACACTGAGCACGTGCACTCAACTCCTTTGGTTGACTATAGCGAGGCCTGTTCTGATTGGAACCTGTCCTGTTAAACTGCTGTATGGTCTTGGCCACCGTGCTACAGCTCAGTTTTAGGGTCTGACAATCTTCTTATAGCCTAGGCCATCTTTATGTAGAGCATTAATTATTTTTTTCAGATCCTCAGAGAGTCCTTTGCCATGAGGTGCCATGTTGAACTTCCGGTAACCAGTCTGAGAGAGTTAGAGCGATAACACCAAATTTAACACACCTGCTCCCCATTCATACCTGAGACCTTGTAACACTAACGAGTCACATGACACCGGGGAGGGAAAATTGTTAATTGGTCCCAATTTGGACATTTTCACTTAGGGGTGTACTCGCTTTTGTTGCCAGCGGTTGGACATTAATGGCTGTGTGTTGAGTTATTTTAAGGGGACAGCAAATTTACACTGTTAATAAAGCTGTACACTCACTACTTTACATTGTAGCAAAGTGTCATTTCTTCAATGTTGTCAGATGAAAAGATATAATAAAATATTTTAAAAAATGTGAGGGGTGTACTCACTTTTGTGAGATACTGTGTGTGTATATATATATATATATATATATATATATATATATATATATATATATATATATATATATATATATATGATATACAGCATATACACACACAAGGGGACTTAAAAAACAATACTTAGTTAACTTAGTTAAAAAAAGTTCTGAAACTTCTTGAAGAACCCTCATATATACATACTGTAGAGCCAGAAGTATGTGGACCCCCCCTTTCAAATTATTATTTCAGGTTGAAAGGTCCAGTGAACAGTACTGATAATACTTTAGCTTACAAAGACATTTTAGACAGTTGTGCTCTCCCAATCTTGTGGTAAGCGTTTGAGGCACTTGCATGACTGTGCCCCCGTGTACAAAGCCAGCTCCATAAAGACACGATTTGCCCAGCTTGGTGTGGAAGAACCAGAGTGAACACCGCACAGCCCTGACCTCAACCCTACTGAACACATTTGGGAGAATTTGCATCTCTGTCTTCTCAACATCAGTACCTGACTTCACAAATGGGCAAAAAAATCTCATAGGCACATGTTCTTACTTCAAAATCTTGTGGAAAGCCTTCCCAGAAGAATGGGGTCTGTTATAACCACAAAGGGTGGGGGCAACTCTATATTAATGGCCTTGGGTTTAGAACAGAATGTCAAACAGGTGTCTATTTATAAAATATTGTTGCATGAATGTTAGAAACATCTGTGCAAGCTGAAGCAAATGTCACCGTTGTCTAATAGAATGGTTGTAAAGATAAAAGTTTTTTTTACCTTAATCGCATGCCGACCGGGCCATAGCCGAATGACAGCTACAGCTGTCGGATAACTCTGGGAGGCCATGTGTAAATGACAGTGGCCCTTTACCACGTGATCACTCCATTCAATGTTGGAGTGATCACTTGTAAACAAACGGGAGCATGTCCGGTTCGGAGGGAGTCGGTGCAGCAGCACTGTGGCCTGGCTCTGAAGTGCCCACAGCGCTGATCTGTGCCCATCCCTGGCTCATCCATCCACATTCATGCTTCTGTCATTCTCCATCCCTGGCTCATCCATCCTCATTCATGCTCCATCCCTGGCTCATCCATCATCATTCATGCTCCATCCCTGGCTAATCCATCCACATTCATGCTCCATCCCTGGCTCATCCATCCACATTCATGCTCCTTCCCTGGCTCATCCATCCACATTCATGATTATCTATGCTCCATCCCTGGCTCATCAATCCTCATGCATGCTCCATCCCTGGCTCATCAATCCTCATTCATGCTCCATCCCTGGCTCATCCATCCTCATTCATGCTCCATCCCTGGCTCATCCATCCACATTCATGCTCCTTCCCTGGCTCATCCATCCACAATTATGATTATCTATGCTCCATCCCTGGCTCATCAATCCTCATTCATGCTCCATCCCTGGCTCATCCATCCTCATTCATGCTCCATCCCTGGCTCATCCATCCACATTCATGCTCCTTCCCTGGCCCATCCATCCACATTCATGATTATCTATGCTCCATCCCTGGCTCATCAATCCTCATTCATGCTCCATCCCTGGCTCATCCATCCTCATTCATGCTCCATCCCTGGCTCATCCATCCTCATTCATGCTCCATCCCTGGCTAATCCATCCACATTCATGCTCCATCCCTGGCTCATCCATCCACATTCATGCTCATCTATGCTCCATCCCTGGCTCATCAATCCTCATTCATGCTCCATCCCTGGCTCATTCATCCTCATTCATGCTCCATCCCTGGCTCATCCATCCTCATTCATGCTCCATCCCTGGCTCATCCATCCACATTCATGCTCCATCCCTGGCTCATCCATCCACATTCAAGCTAATCCATGTTCCATACCTGGCTCATCCATGCTCCATCCCTGGCTCATCCATCCTCATTTATGCTCCATCCTTGGCTCATCCATCCTCATTCATGCTCCATCCCTGGCTCATCCACCCACATTCATGCTCCACCCCTAACTCATCCATCCACATTCATCTCCATCCCTGGCTCATCCATCCTCATTCATCTCCATCCCTGGCTCATCCATCCTCATTCATCTCCATCCCTGGCTCATCCATCCTCATTCATCTCCATCCCTGGCTCATCCATCCTCATTCATGCTCCATCCCTGGCGCATTCATCCACATCCATGCTCCATCCCTGGCTCATCCATCCACATTCATGCTCCATCTTTGGCTCATCCATCCTCCATCCTTGGCTCATCCATCCTCATTCATGCTCCATCCCTGGCTCATCCATCCTCATTCATGCTCCATCCCTGGTTCATCCATCCTCATTCATGCTCCATCCCTGGCTCATCCATCCTCATTCATGCTCCATCCCTGGCTCATCCATCCACATTCATGCTCCATCCCTGCCTCATCCATCCTCATTCCTGCTCTATCTCTGGCTCATCCATTCACATTCATGCTCCATCCCTGGCTCATCCATCCTCATTCATGCTCATCCATGCTCCATTCCTGGTTCATCCATCCTCATTCATGCTCCATACCTGGTTCATCCATCCTCATTCATGCTCCATTAATGGCTCATCCATCCATCCACATTTATGCTCAGCTATGCTCCATCGCTCTCCATCTCTGGCTCATTCATGCTCCATCCCTGGCTCATCCATCCTCATTCATGCTACATCTCATCCATCCACATTCATGCTCCATCCCTGGATCATCCATCTTCTCTCATGCTCTATCTCTGGCTCATCCATCCACATTCATGCTCCATCCCTGGCTCATCTATCCTCAATCCCTGGATCATCCATGCACATTCATGCTCCATCCCTGGCTCATCCATGCTCCATCTCTGGCTCATCCATCCTCATTCATGCTCATCCATGCTCCATCCCTGGCTAATCCATGCTTAGCCACCCTCATCCATGGCTTATCCATGTCACATCAGTGATCATCCGTGCCACATCAGTGCTCATCCATGCCACATCGGTGATCATCCGTGCCACATCAGTTCTCATCCGTGCCACATAAGTGCTCATCCATGCCACATCAGGGCTCATCCGTGCCACATCAGTTATTATTTGTGCCACATCCGTACTCATCTATGCCACATCCATGCCATATTAGTGCTCATCTGTGCCACATCCATGCCACGTCAGTGCTCATCCGTGCCACATCAGTGCTCATCCGTGCCACATCAGTGCTCATCCATGCCACATCAGTGCTCATCCATGCCACATCAGTGCTCATCCATGCCACATCAGTTCTCATAAGTGCCACATCAGTGCTCATCCATGGTACATCATTTCTCATCCGTGCCACATCAGTGCTCATCCATGCCACATCCATGCCATTACAGTACCCATCAGTGGCTCACAGAAGTTTTATAGGTAGTCAAATTAGATTTGAAATGTATGTCCCTAGAACACCTGATGGTGCTCCCTGCATGTTGGGCCTCTGTATGTGGCCAGGCTGTGTAAAAGTCTCACACGTAATATCGCCATGCTCAGGAGGAGTAACAGAATATATTTTGGGGTGTAATTTTTGGTATGTACATGCTATGTGTTAGAAATAACTTATAAATTGACAACTTTGTGTAAGAAAAATGCGTTTTCATTTTCTTTCTAGTTTCCAAAAACTTGTGGAAAAAAATTACATGTTCAAAAGACTCATTATGCCTCATAGAATATACGTTGGGGTGTTTACTTTCCAAAATGGGGTCTTTTTTGGGCGTTTCCATTGTGCTTGTGCTCCAGGACCTTTAAAAGTGTAAGAGGTAGTCTAGAAATTATATGTGTAATTTATGTCCCTAGAGCGCCTGAAGGTGCTACTTCAATGTTGGGCCTCTGTATGTGGCCTGGCTGTGTAAAAGTCTCATGTGGTATCGTCATACTTAGGGGGAGTAGCAGATTGTATTTTGGGGTGTATTTTCAAGTAAATATGTGTGTGAGAAATAATGGAAAATTGTATCAAATACTTACCGTAATTTTCCTTTCCTGACGCCAATACATGGCAGCATACATATGATATAGCTCCACTCCTATATCCACCCACAGGACCTGTTTAGCTCTATAAAAGTCTGACTCAGAGCTACCTCCCCCATTCTCCGTATAAAGTACAAAGATCCAAGGGAGGGTTCTTATACTGCCATGTATTGGCGTCAGGAAAGGAAAATTACGATAGTTATTTGATACAATTTTCCATTTTCCTGACGCCAACATGGCAGCATACATATGATACATAACAAGCTTTTGAGAGGGAAGGTTTAATGCTGCAAACTTGGTCTTTATTTAACAATAGACATAGAAGTTGGATAGTTTTCCTCCCAAACTCTACTGTAGTAAGAGCTACTGGATCCACCCTGTAGCGTTTTAAGAATGTATGATGTGAGGACCAGCTAGCTGCTTTACAGACTGTCTCCAGGGACACTCCTGCCCGTGCCACCCAAGAAGACATCGCTCCTGGTTGAGTGAGCTCTAGCCACCTCCGGAGGATCCTTCCCGGCTGCTCTATTTGCCTGGTGAATAGTTTTTCCTATCCAGGCCGAGATGGTTCTGGCTGAGGCCTCTTTCCCTTTAAATTTTCCGGTAGGTATGATGAAAAGTCTGTCAGAACGTCTGAATGTAGAAGTAGCTTGGAGATCAGTGGCATCACTAGGGGGGGCAGAGGGGGCCATGGCGCCACCAACATTATACTGTGCCCCCTCATGTGCCCCGCCAATTAAAATGCCCTTTTTGTGTAGTGGGTGCCGACCTCCATCAGCCACAGCTGACACAGGGCACAGGGCAGCGGTGCCGAAACTGACAGGCTCTGTGAAGGGACACAGAAAGAGCCGAATGGCTCTCTTTCACCCGCCCGGCAATCCCTGCTCTTATTGGCCACATTAAGGGCCAATGGAAAACATGTGGGGACCAGGGATGAAGTGTGGTTGCTCCACTCTGTCCTCCCCCCACTTGACTGCTCCACTCTGTCCTCCCCCCTCCCCCACCTGGCTGCTCCACTCTGTCCTCC
Organism: Lithobates clamitans; assembly: GCA_037952925.1. Lineage (NCBI taxonomy): Eukaryota > Metazoa > Chordata > Amphibia > Anura > Ranidae > Lithobates > Lithobates clamitans. Next base: position 245,089 of record JBBGZY010002199.1, read on the forward strand.
CCTCCACCTGTCTGCTCCACTCTGTCTCCCCTCCACCTGGCTGCTCCACTCTGTCCTCCCCTCCACCTGCCTGTATTCACCCTGTCCTCCCCTCCACTTGGCTGCATTTCCCCTGTCCCCCCCCCCCACCTGGCTGCTCCACTCTGTCCTCCCCTCCACCTGGCTGCTCCACTCTGTCCTACCCTCCACCTGGCTGCTCCACTCTGTCCTCTCTTCACGTGGCTGCAACCACCAATACTTTTTTAAGACACCGTGTATATATGTGTATGTGTGTGTATGTATATATATATATATATATATATATATATATATATATATATATATAAAATTGCATGTTATAGTTGGCCCCCTTACTTTTGTTCCTGTGCCCCCCCCTAAATATCAAAAGCTGGAGATGCCACTGTTGGAGATAGGCTTTGAGGACTTTTGGAATGTCCAACTCGTGCAGATCAGCATGTGATTCCGCTGGCAAGGCTGGCAGCACCCATTCACTGGAGAGATGAAATATCAATGCAACTTTTGGGACAAAGTGATCCAACAGTCTCAGCACAACCTTGTCTGGGAAGAACATGGAATAAGGTTTGGCTGCCCCCAATTCTTGGAGTTCCGACACCCTTCCCCCCTGAAGTTATGGCTATTAGGAAAGCCGTTTTCTAAGGTGATATCCCATAATGAACAGTCTTCTGTCGGAGCACGAGGAGGGTTTGCTAGAAAATTGAGAACTACTGCTAGGTCCCATTGAGGGAACCGATTTCTCTTGGGAGGGCGTAGTCTAAGTATCGCTCTCATGAAGTGCTCCACCAGCAGGTTTGCTGCCCATTTCTTTTGAGTAAAAGCCAAGATGGCTAAAATTTGCACCGTAAGCGAACTTAGGCTGAGCCCCAAAACCAATCCAGATTGCAGGAAAGACAGTATTTGAGATACATTTGGGTCACTAGGGTCAAACAGACGTCCAGCTGCAAAGCTTGTGCACCTATTCGATATTCTGGAGTAGATTGCATTGGTTGAACCCTTTCTGGAACTCTGTAAAGTTCTATTAACTTCTGGAGAACATCCTAGCTCTTGTAACCCCTGCCTTTCAATCTCCAGGCCACTAAGGCAAATCGTGAAGGTTGTCAAATTCTGTCAAATTCTCTGTCAACAATCTCCTCAGGAATTTCAGGATTAAAGAAATTGGAGGGAAGGCATAGGCCAGTTACGCAACCCAAGGATGGGCCAAGGCGTCCGTCGCTTCACTAATGGATGAGGGTAGCTTGAGAGGAACTGGCTCACCTTGCAGATAGTTGATGAGGCAAAAAGATCCAGTTGCGGACACCCCCACTCGTGGATGATCTGTTTGAACACTTCGGGGTGAAGGGACCATTTGTTGGGATCCCTGAATTGTCTGGATAGGCGATCGGCTTCGAAGTTCTGACAGCCTGGAAGATATATGGCCCTCAAATCTTGGAGATATTGTTGTGCCAATGTCATGATCGGTTCCACCTCCCTCAAGAGGGATTGGCTATGCGTCCCGCTTTGTCGCTGTATGTAGGACACTGCGTGTTGTCCAGACGGAGCAGGACTGGGCAACCCTGTATGTGAGGCAGCAAGGTGGCCAACGCCATGAATGCTATTCGAAGTTCCAGAATATGGGAAACTAGACCCTGAGTGGGAATTTCTCCTCTGCCCTGGATCTTGAGTTGTTCGCAGGTGGCTGCAGCCCTAAAGGATGATGCTGTTTAGCATTTCTTGTTTTGTCTACCACCAGACACTCTGGTGTATCCGGCTGGTGATCCTGATTGGCTGGGCTAGACGAATTCTCTTCCACTGCATCAGGAAGCCTTGTTGGAAAACTCTGAGTTTCCAGTGAGATGAGGGGATCATCGGGATACTTGAAGCCGTCGTCCCGAGAAGACTCATGCACTGAAATGCTGCCATCACTGGTGCAGCCAATGTCTGTTGGAACTTCTCCCTGATTTTGGTGAGTTTCTAAAGTGGCAAAGAAACTGAGGCCACTTGAGTATTGAATTGGGTTCCTAGTTAGACCATATTCTGTGTAGGCTCCAGCTGGCTCTGGTAATGCCTGTCCCCAAAAGCAAATCTGAGGAACTGCTGGTATGACTGAAGGATTGGGACATGCTGGTAGGCATCCTGCAAGTCTACTAAAATCCTCCAGTCTCCTGGTTGAATAACCTTTATTATGGTATTGATTATTATGGTATTGAGAGACTCCATCTTGAGTCTCTCTATCCGGATAAATTGATTCAGCCTCTTGAGGTTGTTCTGTAGGCTGCTGTTTTAACAGCCAATAATGGCCTTGGGCCATTGTGGACCGAATCCGCCATTTTTGGCAGTGGCCCTGCCAGAACTGGGAAACTTTGAGCCACCTGGCTCCAACTGCCTCCTGGGCTTCTGGGTATCTGAGGGAGCCGCAGGGGCCTTTGCTCTCTGCGATCTTACGAAGGTTTACTGTGTACCCCTCCAACCCCTTATGGAGTCCTTGGATGTGCGAAAGCCTCCGAAATCCTGGTACCTGTTTGGTGCTCCTCTGGATGGTTGCCCCCTCTGGCATCTGGACCTTTGATCTTGGGGCAGAAGACCCGATTTTCCTCCTGTAACCCTGGAGATGGCAGTCTGAAGTTCTTGGCCAAACAGCGCCTTCCCATCAAAAAGCAGTTTACAGCAATTCTGCTTTGAAGATGAGTCTGCCGCTCAGTATATTAGCCACAACGCTCTTTCAGCTATGACTGAGCTGAGCATGGCTCTGGAGGACCATCAAATGATATCTATAGCTGCCTCACCTACAAAGTCCGCCGAGAGTTTTTTCTTTTGGCAGCTGGTTTTTGATTTTAAGTTCTGCGCCCACACTCGCATAGCGCTTGCTACGGAGGTTAAAGCAACGGCTGGCTTACAAGCACCACCTGCCGCAAGGTAAACTTTTCTTAAGTCCATGTCAATGCATCTATCAAGGATATTGCAAAAGGAGGAAAAGTCTTCCACTGGAACTGTCACATTCTTGGCCAGTCTGGTGACTGCCGCATCCACCATTGGTGGGTTAGATATAAGAGCTGCATCCTCCTCCGTGAGTGGATACAACTTCTGCAACCTATTGGTTGAGGAGGATTTTCTCTCCCCCTTCTCCCATTCCTCCTGAAATAGGCCTCTTATTTCTGTGATAAGAGGAAAGGTAGCTACCTGTTTCTTTAGGTTTCTCCTATGGAACCAAAAGGCATGTTCACACTTGCAGCAGGCTCTGCTATTGCACTGAATAGCGATCTGTGCTTAGGTCACTTTTTAGAGACATTTGATATTATCACGTAGAGGGGACAAGTGTTCCCGGTATGCGATTTTCAAAGAGCGATTCGCACGCAATATTGCAACTCGCATGAGGCGGCCCATTCACTTGGCTGCCCTACGCATACAAAAAAGAAGCCCCTGCTTCTATTTAGGGGAGACAAGCTTTGCACATTGTTTTCAAAGGCGCGTTCTCCCACGTGACAATCACAGCAGAATCACATCGCATTTGGAGTGCCCTGAAAGGATAAAGGCACAGAATGCGTGTTGTGCAGCGATTGCCACACAATTTAAAAATCAGATTGTATGGTGTGTGTGATAATAAGTTTTCTCCTTTTTTTGAGGAGGTTCTGGATCCTCCCATTCTAGTGCAGCTTTACTGCCCTAATGAATGGTGGTATCATCGCAAAATCAAAGCCGGAACCTTCAGGATCCTCTGTCGAGGAGGAGGCGTTGTCTTCTCCCTCTGCCTGGAAGGTCTGGGGAATCAGCCCGCCTAATCTGCTGGGTTGGAGTCCCTCCTGAAATGCCTGGTACCCCATTAGTTAGAGAAGGTTGAATGGCTTGGTTTAGACCTGGTGCAGGGCCCACTCTGTTTGTCCGCTTTTGTCCCTGGTTGTACGAGACGACAGGAAATTTCTGCCAGAGAGTTGCAGACTACTTTCTTGAGCAAGGTTGACACCTGCTGACTCTCGTACTCCTGGTCTCTGGCAAGCTGCCTGAAACAGTTGCTGCAAAGTAGCTTACCTGGCATAGTGTCATCTCCACATGACCAACATTTGCCTTTCGGGCGCTGAGCCCTCGGAGAGGAAGCTGTGTGCTTTCTCAAAAGCGTACATTTTCGCCCTTTGTACTGGGGTCTGCCAGGACTTGAGGAGTCACTTTCTGCCCTAGAAAAATCCTGACGATCCAGAGGGCCTCTGGACCACAACAAACAAGAAGGTACGCTCATCCGGGCATAACGCACTCTTTTTCCCGCATCTTCTTACTTACCCAAAGTTGGCCCTTACCTGCGCGGTGGTCTTTGTTATGTGGCTTTAGGCTCATGCTGGCGGAGAACCTGAAAGGTACAAAGGGGACTGCATGGCAACAGAGAGAAATAAGGGAAGCTAGAGAGGGAAAGAAATACATATGTACCCCTCCTTTTTTTTCGGCAAAGAGAAACCAATTTAAATAAAAGAAATCTGGGCAACCCCCCATCCCCTAGTAATACATTCTTCCTTGCTCCCCCTCCCTTCTATCCCCATTACTAGAATAGCAAGACTTATCTGTCATTGACTGTTCCTCAGAATGAGATGCTGCCTCTCTGGATGTCTAAATCACAAAGGCGTCCATTACCTGGCCATTTGTGCCCTTTAAAGAGAGTACCTGAGAGAGAGACTCTGTCCTCCCCAGCCTCTGTTCTAATAAAAAAATGGCTACTACAATTGGAAGGAAGTCAACACCCATCCACACAAAAGGACACTTTTAAGCTGGCTACACATCATACAATCTTCTGCAGATTTTTTCCCTCAGGTTTACCAAAACCACACAATACGAGGTCAAACCTTAAGAGCCTCAATTTGTATGCAATCAGGCAGGCCCCTGCACTACATGGTCCTGGGAAATCTAAAGGAAGAAAAAAAAGGTTTTTTGAAATTGGCAGACCTGGAAAGAGTTCCAAAGAAGAGAAGACATCATGCAGTCCCAGCTGCTGGATCCGGACCCCACAGCAGGCATGCCACAAAAGGGATATTGTCTCTGATTATAGAACACCTCGGCTCCAAAAAAAACACCAGAAGGGGCTCCCCACCTTGTTGGTGCATTTAGCAGCCTAAGATGTGGGACTGCGTGCTGGGAGAAGCTTGAACCCAGACGGACTCCGACATAGTCAGTAGGTAAAAGCTTATCCTGAGGGTAACGGTCTGTACGTGATGATCTTTGAGGACAAAAAGGAGAATGGAGAAGGTAGCTCTCAGTCAGACTTTATAGAGCTAAACATGTCCTGTGGGTGGATATAGGAGCGGAGCTATATCATATGTATGCTGCTATGTTGGCATCAGGAAAACCTGTTAATATGACAATTTTGTTGAAAAAAAATATAAAAAATCTTCATATTGCAAAGAATTGTGGAAAAAATTACAACTTCAAAAAACTCACCATGCCTCTTATTAAATACCTTGGACTGTGTACTTTCTAAAAAGGGGTCATTTGGGTTTTTTTTGTACTGTCCTGGCTTGTTAGGGTCTTAAGAAATGGGTCGTCAGAACATCAGGTGTGATCAGATGTGATTTTTCACACATTTTCAGTGATTGGCACCAGTTTGTAGACTATATACCTATCTATAACCTTCACAAAGTTGTTTACACTAATTTGGGTTATTTTTACCAAAGATATGTAGCAGTATAAATTTTGGTCAAAATTTATGAAGAAAAATTACTATTTTGCAAAATTTTATGACAGAAACAAAGAAAAAGACATTTTTTCACAAAATTTACGGTCTTTTTTTATTGATAGCACAAAAATAAAAAACCCACTAGTGATTAAATACCACCAAAAGAAAGCTCTATTTGTGTGAAAAAAAGGACCAAAAATTTCATATGGGTACAGTGTTGCATGACTGAGTAATTATTATTCAAATTGTGAGAGCACTGAAAGCTGAAAATTGGTCTGGTTAGGAAGGGGGTTTAAATGCCCAGTGGGCAAGTGGTTAATGCATTCTTTGAATTCTTTGATAGTTTGGCGTCCCTGGCGGGCAATCTGGCGCTAACTGACACTGGCTGGGAGAGACACTAACTGACTGACATTAATGCCGCTAGTGACACTAATATAGTGATCAGTGATAATACTGTACACTGTACTGATGACACTAGCTAGGTGACAGGAGTGATCAGGAGGGCAGTCAAGGGGTTGAATGTGTGCCTAACAAGTGTATGTGTGCTGCTTTTTACTCACTCCTTGCTTTCAGTTCTGAACGGTAATGCCGCGTACACACGGTCGGACTTTTCACCTACAAAAGTCCGACGGACGCCGCCGGACAAAGTACGGCGGAAAGTCCGACCGTGTGTGGTCTCCATCGGACTTCCGACGGACCGTTTCGGTCGGATTTTTGCGGAAATCCGACGTACTTTAGATTTGAAGCCTGCTTCAAATCTTTACGTCGTACCTCCGCCGGACTCAGTTCCTGACGGAAAGCCCGTTCGTCTGTATGCTAGTCCGAAGGACCAGATACGACGGAGGAGCAGGTTACTGCATCTCGCGCTCGCTGCAATAGGAAAAACAAATCTTCCTATTGCGGCGAGCGCGGGGCATACTAGGCCCTTAGGTCTGGTATGGATTATAAAGGGGAACCCCCTACGCCAAAAAAACGGCGTGGGGTCCCCCTAAAATCCATACCAGACCCCGATCCGAGCACGCAGCCTGGCCGGTCAGGAAAGGGGGTGGGGACGAGCGAGCGCCCCCCCCCCTCCTGAACCGTACCAGGCCGCATGCCCTCAACATGGGGGGTGGGTGCTTTGGGGGAGGGGGGCGCCCTGCGCCCCCCCCCCAAAGCACCTTGTCCCCATGTTGATGAGGACAAGAGCCTCTTCCCGACAACCCTGGCCGTTGGTTGTCGGGGTCTGCGGGCGGGGGCTTATCGGAATCTGGGAGCCCCCTTTAATAAGGGGGCCCCCAGATCCCGGCCCCCCACCCTATGTAAATGAGTATGGGGTACATGGTACCCCTACCCATTTACCTAGGTAAAAAGTGTCAGTAATAAAACACAACACAGGTTTTTAAAATAATTTATTAAACAGCTCCGGGGGGGGGTCTTCTTCCGTCTTCGGGGGTCCCTCCGGTTCATCTTCTCCCGGCGTCCGGTTGGTTCTTCTCCGCTCTCCGGCCTCTTCTCCCGGTGTCGCAGGTCTTCGGCCGGCCCCTCCGCTGTCTTCATGTAGCTCTATTGCGAGCGGAGGTCCGGACTTCTGGGCTTCTTGGCTTCTCTTCTCTTCTCTTCCCCCAGATGTTGACACGACGCTCTCTCCGGCTGGACTGGTCTCTGAGGGCTGCGTTGTGACTTATATAGGCGGAGACCCCGCCCCCATATGATGTCACAGTCCCTGGGCATGCTGGGACTGTGACGTTTTAGGGGGCGTGGTCGACCACACCCCCTAAAACGTCACAGTCCCAGCATGCCCAGGGACTGTGACATCATATGGGGGCGGGGTCTCCGCCTATATAAGTCACAACGCAGCCCTCAGAGACCAGTCCAGCCGGAGAGAGCGTCGTGTCAACATCTGGGGGAAGAGAAGAGAAGAGAAGCCAAGAAGCCAAGAAGCCCAGAAGTCCGGACCTCCGCTCGCAATAGAGCTACATGAAGACAGCGGAGGGGCCGGCCGAAGACCTGCGACACCGGGAGAAGAGGCCGGAGAGCGGAGAAGAACCAACCGGACGCCGGGAGAAGATGAACCGGAGGGACCCCCGAAGACGGAAGAAGACCCCCCCCCGGAGCTGTTTAATAAATTATTTTAAAAACCTGTGTTGTGTTTTATTACTGACACTTTTTACCTAGGTAAATGGGTAGGGGTACCATGTACCCCATACTCATTTACATAGGGTGGGGGGGCCGGGATCTGGGGGCCCCCTTATTAAAGGGGGCTCCCAGATTCCGATAAGCCCCCGCCCGCAGACCCCGACAACCAACGGCCAGGGTTGTCGGGAAGAGGCTCTTGTCCTCATCAACATGGGGACAAGGTGCTTTGGGGGGGGGGGCGCAGGGCGCCCCCCTCCCCCAAAGCACCCACCCCCCATGTTGAGGGCATGCGGCCTGGTACGGTTCAGGAGGGGGGGGGGCGCTCGCTCGTCCCCACCCCCTTTCCTGACCGGCCAGGCTGCGTGCTCGGATCGGGGTCTGGTATGGATTTTAGGGGGACCCCACGCCGTTTTTTCGGCGTAGGGGGTTCCCCTTTATAATCCATACCAGACCTAAGGGCCTGCGACGGGGCTCGCAAGGTTTCAATCTCGCCAAAAAAAGCGGCGAGATTGAATTCCTTTTCTAGTCCCGTCGTACCAAAGTTAGGTTCAAAATGAACGGACTTGTCCGTGTGTGGGAAAGTCCGTTCATTCTGAAAGTCCGGCGGAAGTCCGTCGGGAAGACCGGATTCTGGAAAGTCCGGCCGTGTGTAGGCAAGTCCGGCCGTTCAGAAAGTCCGGCGGTAGTCCGCCGGAAGTCTGGCGGCAAGTACGTCGGACCTAGCTTTCTAGAAAGTCCGACCGTGTGTACGCGGCATAACTGATAGCAAGGAGAAATCCAGCCAGATCTGTGTGTTGTGTTTACCAACATACAGGCCTCTGTGCTGTGAATGGCCTCAACCGATTAGCAAGTATACAGCCAAGATGATTGTAACCTGCTGACAAACACATGCTATGTCCAATCGCAGCACAGGTCAGCAGGGGCATTCATGAGCGCCTCTAAACCAGGAAGTAAACTGCAACATCCAGTTCATTTACTGCTGGCGATCAGCAAGAGGTTCATGGAAAACATGTAAAGCTTTACAATCCTTTGAGTTCCTGTATCATCAGTTCCATCTAGTGTCCAAAATGCAGGGATTTTCTGAAATACCTCTTATGCCCCGTACACACGAGCGGAATTTCCGTCGGAAAAATCTTAGATGGTTTTGCCGAAGGAATTCCGCTCAAGCTTGGCTTGCATACACACGGTCATACAAAAGTTCGCTGAACTTTCGACCATCAAGAACGCGGTGACGTACAACACTACGACGAGCCGAGAAAATTATGTTCAATGCTTCCGAGCATGCGTCGAATTTTTTGTTTTTTTGCACGTCGGAATTACATACAGACTAGCGCATTTTCGGATAGGAACTTTTTCTGACCGAAAAATGGAGAACCTGCTCTCAATCGTTTGCTGGCGGGAATTCCGCCAGCAAAAGTCCGATGGAGCATACACACGGTCACAATTTCCGACCAAAGGCTCTCATCGGAGTTTTGCTGGAGGCATTTCTGATCGTGTGTACTGGGCATAATAGAAAATACACAGCATTTTGACCACTAGTCTGAGCTAATGATACAGGAATTAATCAATTAGAAAAAATAAGGGAACATTTCATCTAGTTTGTATGAATGCTTCTGACATTCAGCCAATGAATGTTTTATAAACAGACCCCAAAGTGTAAATGGGCCCAAATATCAATATGTAAACGTCTGACTGTCCCACTAACGGTAATTCTTATCTGAGGTTTTGGTGAAGTCTTTCTCTCCTGCAGAGTTGATACATTTTGTATCATCTTACGCCATGTAGAGATGGAAATTATTTTCACCATGTTGACCCCCCCAATTAATATCTGTGATAAGCCGATTCAGATTCATTTGATCTGACGGAGAATAAAAATTCCCTTTAGAGAAAAGAAATCTGCCGCCCCAACACTTGCTGTGACATCAGACATTACTTTCTTTGTTAGACTAAGATATTACATTAGGATGTAGTAAATTGGAGTTCTATTTGACACGTGATCATATTTTACATTATAAATTGAAGAATGAAATGAATATTTTATCATAAAATCCCCCTGGACTGAGAGCTGTATGACATTTGGTATTACTTCAGTTTTCATTCATACAAGTGATGATGAGTGTCCTGGGTTCCTTCGTACCCTAACCACAGGTGGCTTCAAGCGTGCCTGTACTGGAGGAAAAAAAGACATCCGATGACAGCGAACTTCACAATAATTGGCAATAGAGACACCAGGGTTCCTTAGTAAATACAGGCTTTCTGAAAGTGGGCTGCTATCACCAGAGGTCAGGGTATTTTCTGAGTAATGGTGTAAGGTAGAAGTGAAGTCTAAAATCTGACTCTACTGGAGAGATCAGTTTTGTCCTTTTATATCAAGTACAGGTATAATTTATGGGCTCTTTCACAGGGGATGCCAGATGTAAATTGACTTGTGTCTGTTTACATCAGGCTACCTCTGATCCGTCCTGTTTAAGCCCAGAAAAACAATAAAGGCCCAGTCCTTTTCCATAGTTTTTCCAGATTTAAAGGTAAATGGATATAGTCAGATACAAGTCCATTAAAGGAGAAGTACAGTCAAAACTTGTTTGACTGTACTTCTCCTGTTTTCAGCTGACAGCAGGCTAGCCTGCTGTCGGCTGATGTCACAGAGCCGGCCCAGGATGGGGAAAGATCAAGACCATAGTGAGCTGCTGAGAACCTGAGCCAGCTGCTCCTGCCCCCTCCACAGCCCAATGCTCCTGTGAGCGCTGGAGGGGCAGAGCAGAAAGTGGTGGCTCACAGTCACCAGCTCTCTGCTCACGCAGCTCTGAGAACTGAGCGATCAGCAGTATTTGATCCCTTGATTCTTAGTCTTAGATTCAGCAGGGGACAGACGCAGCCTTGAACTGATGGTGCATTGACCTTGGTATGTATGATTCCAAAAAAGAAAACCCCCATTCTTGTCTTTTAACATCTGCCTGCCCATAGAGCTGCATGGAGCTTCCAATTAGGTCCACCTGAAAAACCAACAGAGGCAAAAATCAGACAGGGTGGTTGTACAGCAGATGATAAATAGGTTGACTTCTGTACAACCACCCTTCCCATACATGGATTGAAATTCGGCCAGCCCCTGCTGCACCGGTAGAATTTTGATCCATGTATGGCCTGCTTAAAGCTTATATCAAGGCAACTTTTTCTTAGTTTTGGATGGAGTATGTAATTGTTAAAGCCAAGTGTTGAAAATCTGGAATAATTAAAGTGGTTGTAAACCCCATTCATGAAAGTTGAACTAAGCACATATCTGTAGTATTTACTTACCTCTCTGCAAAGCTCTAAGTGCCGTTTCTATCTGGTGCCCTGTTCCTCTGCTATCAGCCTTACTTCTGACAAGTTCTCCGACACATGAGATAACAGTAGCTGAAAATTTGTGTCAGGGAGAGAGGGAACTTAGAGGGAGATAAGCAGAGAGCTTGTCTATTCAGACTACAGCTCAGCATGGTCCTTCGTTCCTCTGCCTGTGGGGGGGGTGTCCCTTTCCTCCAATCAGCTCTCATACAGTGTAAGCACAGTCTCCCCACCCACTCCTATGTACTGCTGAAAGAGGAAAAAATATTTTTAACACTTTCTAAAGAGTGTAGAAAGAAGATAGCAAATATACATGTAAAACTTATGTAGGAGGATTTGTTTCATCTCTGTGTATCAAATGAGGCTAATCACTTCACTGGGCACATGTGAGGGTTTATATCCACTTGAAATATTGAATCATTCATCATATCACAGATCTGCCCATCTGTGCCTGGTGTAAGATCAGTTATATCCTTGAATGAAACTGGCATCCTGCTATATCTGTCAGTCCTCTCAAGTATTGGTGAATACTGTGTGGTTAGTGAGCAGCGAACACTGAGCATGCTCAGGCGCAGGAATACCTCAACATTTTCTTTTTCTTTACACAAACCAACATAATCAAGGAATTCAAAACCCAATGATAAACGTTGTCAATGCAATCCCAACCCAATTCATCACAAAAAAACAACAATCCACTTAGAGTAAAATAATGTGTATTTTCCGAACTCTTACAATGGTCTACCCTGAGTTGGCCGAGATACAGAACAGGTCCTCTTGCCCATGGGTGCAATTCTGTCTTTATATCATGAAGCAGGGTGAGGGATGGGGTATTCTTCAGAGTGGCAGAACAAATCCTGTAAAAAAATGTTATCGAATTTTCACGTTTTAAAAAAAAAAATGTTTTTAAAACAAAATCAGGAAGCAGATTTGTTATTTTTTCACAACTGTTTTGGCACAATAATTAAAAATATTTACAATCCATAAGACAATTTTTTCAAGATTTGCTTTTATAGCTGAAAAAGGTTTACATTTTCTTTTGGATGGTGAAAAAGTCATCATAGAAACGTTGATGAAATAAAAGTGCAGAGCGGATTGTGCAGTGGGTACGTTTTCCGCCACTCAGAAGGACACCCAGAATGGATGGCGTGGCCTGCGGGGGAGTCAGGGTCTCCATCTTGTGTTAACTGAGTAATGGCCAGCAGGGTTAATACAAGAAGGGGGCCACCATTGGACGGGAGGTTTTGGAAGGAAGAATTAAAAAAAATATTAAAACAAGTGACAGTTCCCTTTAAAAATATATGTGCTTGATAAGCACTATTTCAGTCTAGACATCATTTTGTTCACAGTGACTGTAGATATATATATATGTACAGCTACATATATATATACGTCCCCACACTACTCCTGCAGGTGTGTGTTTAATAAAAAGAAACATACATAGGTATATAGGTATTAAATATAGATTTCTGAAATGTGCGGCTGTCCCGCCGTCTCCTGGCAGTCCCATGTGTCTAGTCTCTGGAGACGGTCGTGCAGCGGTGCCGTAGCATCCTTGAGTATAACGAGATCGGAAAAGGATCTCCTCGTGTATATAGAAAAACACAAGAAACGGGTGGAGGCACATGGTCGTCATCTCTACAGTGTCGTGTCTAAGCTTGTGCTGGCTGGAGGGCAGCGTCGGTTAGCGTCTGGCGCTGTGGCTCACTCATTGGTCTCGCCGTCCGAATTCTCCTGTTTGGCATTGGCTTCCTCCTCCTCTCGGATGGCCTGGATTGGCTCTGACAGCTCCTTCTCACCGGCCTCCATCTTCTGCTCCTCCTCCATCACTTTCTTCCACATTTTGTGGTTCTCCATCAAGTGATGTGTAATCTGACAGTAGATTTTTCTTTTACACTTTTTCTTTTCTGTAAGTGGAAAGAAGATTGTTGTAGAAGAACTTGAAAACCAATACAAATCAACAGCAATTACACCAATCATAACAGATAACGGAAAAGGATGCCAGCTGCCAGACTGGGTATAAAGTCAACATGGTAAAAATTCCAGAATATGTCAGAGCTATATAAATGTAAAATAAGAATAAGGTGTGGCTGTAGTGGGACATTAGAGTTTAACCTCCTCTGGTACAAAGATTGATATGACTGGCTCAGTGATCTCTGTAAAGCACTGCTGAATATGTCAGAGCTATGAGAATGTGTTATATTAGTGTGTGACTATGACATGACATTAAAGTGTAAACTTCTCTGGTGCAAACACTAATGTGACTGGCTCAGTGTTCTCTGTACAACACTGTGAAATATACAGTGCCTTGAAAAAGTATTCAAACCCCTTGAAATTTTCCACATTTTGTCATGTTACAACATAAACTGTAAATGAGCCAAGGAACACACCAGACAGGTCCAAGTTGTGGAGAAGTTTAAAGCAGGGTTAGGTTATAAAAAAATATCCCAAGCTTTGAACAACTCACAGAGCACTGTTCAATCCATCATCTGAAAATGGAAAGAGTATGGCACAACTGAAAACCTACCAAGGCATGGCCGTCCACCAAAACTGACAGGCCGGGCAAGGAGAACATTAATAAGAGAAGCAGCCAAAAGGCCCATGGTAACTCTGGAGGAGCTGCAGAGATCCACAGCTCAGGTTGGAGAATCTGTCCACAGGACAACTATTAGTGGTGCACTCCACAAATCTGGCCTTTATAGAAGAGTGGCAAGAAGAAAGCCATTGTTGAAAGAAAGCCATAAGAAGTCCCGTTTGAAGTTTGCGAGGAGCCATGTGGGGGACACAGCAAATATGTGGAAGAAGGTGCTCTGGTCAGATGAGACCAATATTGAACTTTTTGGCCTAAAAGAAAAACACTATGTGTGGCAGAAAACTAACAATGATAAATATATAAATCATGTGCTGCACTATCCCCTTAATGATCTGCTGAATCTGCACCAAAAATCTAAAAAACAAAATTGTTAACAAAAGTGATGTGCCTAAAAAAACAAATACAAGGCTGAAAAAATATATGAGCGACTAATGTCGTCATACAGCTTACAACATCATATAGCGTGAATATACACACATTTCATAAAATATAAATATTAATACAAAAGTGATCCATAAAGTGCTCGTGCATATAAGTCCCTGATACTCTGACCACCCAGGATCAGTTTTCAGTGTCCTTAATACAGAGATAATAAACGTGACTTGATATGTGACTGTGAATATAGCGATCTGCAGCAGTGATTAAACTCAGGTGCTCCCCACCCCAAGGTAATGGCCGCTAACCTTAGAGCGTGTGACCTCGCAATTAAGTTTCGTCAATACTCGCTTTTGAATCATAAAAACGGATTCCAGGTCAGGTTGCAAGGTCAGACACTGCTCATAGATAAAGCCTCCTCATATATAGATATCAAAAAGAAACTTCCATAGTGTGATAACGTTTTAAAAGATTTTATTTACTACACACAAAGCCTTATTATAGGGTACTCACATGGGTCTGGTGCGTTAGTACACCGCTCTATAGCATGCCTTAATAGCACCAAGCCGTGAATGAGATTGTGTGCTCCTACTCCATAAGACAGACCAGCTGCATCCTGCGGCGTCCAGTCCAGTCCCCTCATCTATGCTTGTCGATACAAGGGAAATATTGTATCTTCATCAGGGAAAACTAACACTGCACATCACCCTGAACACACTATCCCCACCGTAAAACATGGTGGTGGCAGCATCATATTGAGGGGATGCTTTTCTTCAGCAGGGAGTTGATGGGAAGATGGATGGAGCCAAATACAGGGTAATCTTAGAAGAAAACCTGTTAGAGTCTGCAAAAGACTTGAGACTGGGGCTGAGGTTCACCTTCTAGCAGGACAACGACCCTGAAAACATAAAGCCAGAGCTACAATGGAATGGTTTAGATCAAAGCATATTAATGTGTTAGAATGGTCCAGTCAAAGTTCAGACCAAAATCCAACTGAGAATCTGTGGCAATTGCTGTTCACAGACACTCTGTGAACTCTCTTAATCTGACAGAGCTTAAGCTATTTTGCAAAGAAGAATGGGCAAAAACGTCACTAGCTAGATGTGCGAAGCTGGTAGAGACATCAGCAAAAAGACTTGTAGCTGTAATTGCAGTGAAAGGTGGTTCTACAAAGTATTGACTCAGGGGGGCTGAATACACGCCACACTTTTCACATATTTATTTGGAAAAAATATATTTTGAAAACCATTTATAATTTTCCTTCCACTTCACAATTATGTGCCACTTTGTGTTGGTCTATCACATAAAATCTCAATAAAATACATTTACGTTTTTGGTTGTAACATCACAAAATGTGGAAAATTTCAAGGGGTATGAATACTTTTTCAAGGCACTGTAGAAGTTCAACATGCAAACAGGTTCACTTGTGTATGTGTCTTCTCACCATCAAAAAACAGTACATAGTGGAATGATTAGAATATACAAAATAACTTGCAGAAAATTCAATAATAGCTACATATTTCCAAAAGTCAATACTAAGTAATACAATACGATTCATATTAGCCGATGGTCCCTAAAAGGTAAAAACAAGCACTGACAAGGAGTACCCCTTCTCTCAGTCTCCAGGATCCTTGTTAGGTCTCCCTCCTTTGTATCTGGCCAGTACACACCCACATTTGTTATGTAGGTAAATATAAAATATTGCATATAAAAGACTATGTAAACCCAACATTTCATATTCTTGATATGTGTATCCTATTCTCTTTGTATTGCTTCCTTTGTGTGAAATCCCTGCTGTTCCTGACAGTCCCTCCGCTTTCCTATTAAAAACTGACCACACTAGGCAGAAGAGCACAGCCTGGTTAGTTGTCCAGTCTGTTCTCCAGTGATCACACTTGTCCTGACACCCCCCCTACACACACACACTTTTACTGGGAAGATCAGTGTACTGTTGCTTACTCCCAGCTCTTATGCAGCTGAGAATAGAAAGAATGTGATCACTTTAAAAAAGGGGAAGAAAGGTATTTATTATCTTTTTTTTATATCTATGCACAAATGTTTTGCATTTCATTTCTGTTCTGAACTGGGTTGTTTTATAAGGTGATCATTTACAATCACTTTAATAATCTGTATTCTCATATGCAGAGAGCGGGTGGCGCTCTCAGCTCCATATCATGGTTCATGTGATCTGGATCTGCTTGCTGAGAGAGAAGCTTGGTGCATACAGAGTTTGTGGACTCCCAAATTTAATGGAAGATAATATACACATACCGGTAGCAAACATATTTCAATTTTTTTTCATTTATTTAGCAAAAAAAAAAAAAAAAGAGGTGAATTAATAACACTGAAAGAAGGCTCTATACATCTCAAAAAATATAAAAATTGCAATTGGTTACAGTGTTTCATGGTTGAGTAATTGTCACTCAAAGTGTAACAGTGCTGAAAACTGAAAAATGGTCAGTCCAGTCTTGAAGTGATTAATAAACTCATGCTGGCTCTCACCTATGATATAGTTAGATACACTTGTATGTAGCCCTTTATCAAACCCTCCAGTATCTTCCTTATATAAGTTAAACTTACAGACCTGTAGTGAACACAGTATACTATGTGAAGACCTTAATCCCTTATCAAATATATGTGTCACATTGGCCTTGCTTCAATCCAGTAGTACCAAGTCAGTCTATAAAAAGTCTATAAAAATCTAGAAGCAATGGCTTAAAAACAAGAGACCTATTCTTTCAGGGTGTGTGTGTGCATAAGCCAGTGGTCCAGGTGCTTTATTCACTTTTTTTGTCTAACTTTCTCAACCATAATAATTTTTTTTTTCTAATTTTATCTTTATTCAATTTCAAAGGTTTAAAATACAAAACAGCGCCTATTGGGCATTCCCAGGCCCAATATAATACATAGAATCGAAAAACAGACTATATATCCTAAGTAACAATTAAATCATTTCCTTCTTTACCTAGTTGGTTTACTCCACCTCTACCATCCCCTCCATCTGTACCACCATCTCTTCCTGTACTACCCCCTCCACCTGTACTACTTTCTCCAGCTCTGGCTTGGTGTGTACAAAGCTCAACAGATGAAGCTTAAAGCAGAACTCCAGGCATTTTTTTTTTTTACCATGTAGTGGTGATGTGCCCACACTGCATGGGTTAATGACTCGTTTTGGTCTTGGGGTTCGGAAAGCCGAGATATACTCACCTAATCCTCTGATCATCACAGCGCTAGGTCCCCAGTCCCTTTGACTCCTGTCCCCGAGGTCCAGTGGTCTTGTGCGGTGGACTATTCCTGGCATCATCATGCCCATAGACGGGCTTTGGAAGTGAAGACGTCAGGAATAGTCCACCGCAGGACTGGGGGAAGCGCCACTTTCCAGAGGATCGAAGGACCAGGTGAATATAGAAGCTGTGTTCACCCCTAGAGAAAACAAGCAGTTAACCCATGCAATGCAGGCACAGATCCACTGCATGGGGGAAAAAAAGTTTTGCCCGGAATTGGCAAAAGTATTTGAGTCTGTATACAACCTGTTATGCTCTGAGAATCTGGAGTTATGGAGGCTCCTATATGTAATGAGAGCTGTTATACACATAGCAAACAAAATTCAAGTAAACATATAAAACAGTTTAAACTTTCCAAATTTAAAAATGAACCAAAATCAATTACAGTTTTAAAGGAAAGAGTCATTGCCATGAAGCGCTGACTGGGGAACCAGATACTAGGAGAGTATGTCAGAGGATGCTGCGATATTTCCCCACCTGAACTACTACCTCCACCTTTACTACCTTCTCCACCTTTACACCTATCCCCTCCAGCTGTACTACCCCCCCCCCCCCACCTGGACTACATGCTCCACCTCTACCACCCCCTCCACATGTACTACTTTCTTAACCTGTACCTATACCACTTACTCCACTTGTACTGCCTTCTCCCCCTGTACCACCTACTCCATCCATACTATATTTTCCACCTGTACTACCTTCTCCACCTGTATCACCTCTGCCAATATTATCTTCAAACCCACCAACTACTCCACTCCACCTCCACCTGTACTACCTTCTCCACCTGTATCACCTCCACCTGTATTACCTTCAAACCCACCAACTACAGCGCTTTGAAAAAGTTTTCATGCCCTTTGAAATTTTCCAAATTTTGTCATGTTACAACAATAAACAAAAATGTATTTTTTGGGGGATTTTATGTAATAGACCAACACAAAGTGGCATATAATTGCGAGGTGAAAGGAAAATGATAAATGGTTTTCAATTTTTTTTACGAATAAATATATGAAAAGTTTGGCGTGCATTTGTATTCAGCCCTCTTTACTCTAATAGCCCTAACTAAAATCTAGTGGAACCAATTGCCTTCAGAAGTCGCATAATTAGTAAATAGAGTCCACCTGTGTGTAATTTAATCTCAGTACAAATACAGCTATTCTGTGAAGTCCTCAGAGGTTTGTTACGGAACCTTAGTGAACAAAAAGCATCATGAAGGCCAAGGAACACACCAGACAAGTCAGGGATGAAGTTGTGGAGTAGTTTAAAGAAGGATTAAGTTATAAAAAAATATCCCAAGCTTTGAACAACTCACGGAGCACTGTTCAATCCATCACCCGAAAATGGAAAGAGTATGGCACAACTGCAAACCTACCAAGACATGGCCGTCCACCTGAACTGATAGGCCGGGCAAGGAGAGCATTAATCAGAGAAGCAGCCAAGAGGCCCATGGTAACTCTGGAGGAGCTGCAGAGATCCGCAGCTCAGGTAGGAGAATCTGTCCACAGGACAACTATTAGTCGCGCATTCCACAAATCTGGCATTTATGGAAGAGTGGCAAGAAGAAAACCATTGTTGAAAGAAAGCCATAAGAAGTCCTGTTTGAAGTTTGCGAGAAGCCATGTGGGGGACACAGCAAACATGTGGAAGAAGGTGCTCTGGTTAGATGAGACCAAAATGTAACTTTTTGGACTAAAAGCAAAACACTATTCTGCTAAAAAAAAAAAAAAAAAGCAAAACACTATGTGTGGTGGAAAACTAACACTGCACATCACCCTGAACACACCATCCCCACCGTAAAACATGGTCGCATTCCAACACCCCAAGACACCCACTCTATCGCTCGGTACCCCTGTGGGGGTGATTGTTTCTGGTGAGTGGGGGAACACGGGGGGCACTTCAAGTCACCAGCTTTAAAGAGCACGGAAGTCACTGTTTATTGCTCCTTGCATCCATGAATTGCATATTCACTGGACTTTGCTATATACCTCTATTTTCTCTGGAGACTCTCGGGCATTTTAAATATATTATTGCTTAGTATTACCAGCTGCCTATATAAACACATAAACTGGCTGTTATAATCCTGTATACAATTTATGAGCATTACTGTGATATGTTATATATTAGCAAACAGGTCAAGGAACTAACCGGTTAAAATTAAGAGGTCTTATAGAGGTCTTACATATGGTGGTAATGGTACCTTATATCACTAATAATTAGAACTTTTAGCGTTAGCCCCTAGGGGGCTCCACACTGTCACAAAACTTTTGATTTCTGGGGTTATTAATGCCCACACACACTTTTACACATTTACTTTTAACATTTTTTCATATATGATTATATGATCTTACTTATAAATGGCACCTACTCACATTTTAACATTTAAGGATTGAACACATAGCTTCACATAAAGTTTGTAGGAGTTAGTATTTTTCTAATGCTTGTCTCACAAAGGATTATATATGTTTGATGTTTTCTACTCTACTTCATTTATGTTTGATGTTTTCTACTTTTTTTTCATCACTATTATTATTATTTCTATCTCCATGCATATGGTAGCTCTGGCATAGATTGTAATTCACTTTCACATAAAGTTTGTAGGAGTTAGTATTTTTCTAATGCTTGTCTCACAAAGGATTATATACCCTTAAATAATTTAGTACTGCTAGTAGGGCAGCGCCAATTTTTTCCCAACTATCCTTCATACATGTGGAAGAAGGTGCTCTGATCAGATGAGACCAAAATGTAACTTTTTGGACTAAAAGCAAAACACTATTCTGCTAAAAAAAAAAAAAAAAGCAAAACACTATGTGTGGTGGAAAACTAACACTGCACATCACCCTGAACACACCATCCCCACCGTAAAACATGGTGGTGACAACAGGGACAGGGAAGCTGGTCAGAGTTGATAGGAAGGTGGATGGAACCAAATACAGGGCAATCTTAGAAGAAAACCTGTTGGAGTCTGCAAAAAGACTTGAGACTGGGGCGGAGGTTCACCTACCAGAAGGACAACGACCCTAAACATGCAGCCAGAACTGCAATGTAATGGTTTAGATCGAAGCATCAATGTGTTAGAATGGCCCAGTCAAAGTCCAGACCTAAATCCAATTGAGAATCTGTGTCAAGATTTGAAAATTGCTGTTCACAGACAATCTCCATCCAATCTGACAGAGCTTGAGCTATTTTACAAAGAAGAATGCGCAAAAACGTCACTCTCTAGACATACCCAAAAAGACTTGTAGCTCTAATTGTTTTAGATCAAAGCATATGCATGTGGTAAAATAGCCCAGTCAAGGTCCAGACCTAAATCCAATTGAGAATCTGTGGCAAATCTTGAAAATTACTGTTCACAGACACTCTCCATCTAATCCAACAGAGCTGGAGCTATTTTGCAAAGAAGAATGGGCAAAAATGTCACTCTCTAGAAGCTGGTAGAGAAATACCCAAAAAAACTTGCAGCTGTAATTGGAGCGAAAGGTGGTTCTACAAAGTATTGACTCAGGGGGGCTAAATACAAATGCACGCCACACTTTTCAGATATTTATTTGTAAAAAATGTTGAAAACCATTTATCATGTTCCTTCCACTTCACAATTATGTGCCACTTTGTGTTGGTCTATCACATAAAATGAATAAAATATAAAAAGATGCAGCGCAATAAAATAAGTCTATGCAATACAGAGTGTTGAGTAGAATGGAATCCACGACGTGATAATCAAAGTGTTCTCAACTGCAGTACATGGTGTTCGTAGTGACGGGTCTTCCATCATCAATATATTGCACTCTTACCGGATCAGATGGACCACTTGCGTGAACAAATGGTCATACATGCTTGTTTCCCACATATAGGGTAAAAAAGATGATTCAGTCTAGCGGCATATACAGGATACTTCCAGAATAGATGAACATGGTATATATAATAAAAAAAGTGAACACAATCTAAGTACACACTATAAAGTAATTTATTGAATAAAAAATAGACATGTGCAGGATGAAAAAAATTTGTTTAGTTTTGTTTCGATTTGTTATTTAACTAAATTTGTTTAGTTAAATTTGTTGCATTCGTTACATTCGTTTTCAGTATTCGTTTAGTTTCGTATTCGAAAAAATTCACCCGTATTCGAAAAAATTCTACCGCATTGGAAAAAAAAAGTATCAGATTCGAAAAAATTCTACCGCATTCGAAAAAATTTGACCGAATTTGAAAAAGTAAACTATATATAACCATTTTGCGAAATTCGAATAGAATGAAAGTGAATTGGAATAGAATAGAAAATAATAGAAAAGAATAGCATAGAAAAACAATAGAACAGAATAGAAAAAAATATAAAAATATTCTATTCTAATCTTTTCTATTCAAATTCCAATTTCGGAAGATGGTTTTATAGAATATATATATATATAAACATCTTCCGAAATTGGAATTTGGTACAGAATGAATTCGAATTTGAATAGAAAAGATTAGAATAGAATATATTATTTTTTTTCTATTCTTTTCTATTGTTTTTCTATGCTATTCTTGTCTATTATTTTCTATTCTATTCTAATCTTTTCTATTCAAATTCAAATTCATTCTGTACCAAATTTCAGTTTCGGAAGATGGTTATATATATTTTTTTCTATTCTGTTCTATTGTTTTTTCTATTCTAGTCTTTTCTACTAGAATTCAATTTCATTCTATTTCTATAAAACCATTTTCCAAAATTCGAATTTCCTATAGAATAAATTCGCATTCAAATAGAAAAGATTAGAATAAAATAGAAAATAATAAAACAATAGACCAGCATAGAAAAAATATACTATATATATATATATATATATATATATATATATATATATATAAAACACATCTTCCAAAATTCGAATTTTGTATAGAATGAATTTGAATTCAAATAGAAAAGATTAGAATAGAACAGAAAAACAATAGAACAAAAAAATAACATATATTTAAAGCCATCTTCCGAAACTTGAATTTCGCATAAAATGAATTTGAAAATTTGAATAGAAAACATTAGAATAGAGTAGAAAATAATAGACTAGAAAAACAATAGAACAGAATAGAGTAAAATATATATATATTATATTCTATTCTGTTCTATTGTTTTTCTAGTCTATTATTTTCTATTATTTTCTATTCCAATCTTTTCTATTCAAGTTCAAATTTATTCTATATGAAATTCGAATTTCAGAAGCCATCTTCCGAAATGCGAATTTCCCATAGAAGGAATTCAAAGGGTCCCGAAATGACACTGTTGACCGACTTTGGGGCCCCGTATCTCGGGGCCACTTGGTGCTAGGAACCCCAAATTTGGTGTGCAAACCCAGTGGAACTAGCACTACAAAATATCCAAAGCTGAGGTTCCAAGTGGCCCCGAGATACAGGGGCCCAAAGTCGGTTCGGAAAATGTCACGCACTTTTCTGCAGCAGAGAATGACATTTTGTAACCGATTTTGGGGCCCAGTATCTCGGGACCACTTGGTGATAGGATGTTGTAGTGCTAGTCCCACTGGGTTTGCACACCAAATTTGGGGTTCCTAGCACCAAGTGGCCTCGAGATATGGGGCCCCAAATTTGTTTGGAAAATGTCATTCTCTGCTGCAGAAAAGTGCTGGACTCGAGTATAACCCGAGGGGGACATTTTCAGCACAAAAAAATGTGCTGAAAAACTCAGCTTATACTCGAGTATATACGGTATTTTCTATTCTAATCTTTTCTATTCAAATTCAAATTCATTCTATACAAAATTCGAATTTCAGAAGCCATCTTCTATATAGGCATGTGAACGGTGCGCAATGACTCATATAGGCATGGGGCGTGGTCACCGGGTGCTGTCACTCGGTGACCCCGCCCCTTATGATGTCACAGTTCCAGGGCATGATGGCACTGTGACATCATAAGTGGCGGGGTCACCGGGTGACAGCACCCGGTGACCCCGCCCCATGCCTATATAAGTCATTGCGCACCGCTCACACGGCATTACAGCGGGAGACAGCGTCGTGTCAACATGAGAAGAAGAGAAGAAGGAACAAGACGGCGAAGACTGGGCCACCGCTAGCAAAAGAGCAGCAGAAGATAGCGGAGGAGCCCGGCAAAAGAACAGGACACCGGGAGAAAAGGCCGGAGAGCGGGAGAAGAAGCGGACACCGGGAGAAGAGGCCAGAGAGAGAGGAGAAGTCGGAAGAAGACCCCCGAAGTCGGGAGAAGACCCCCGGAGCTGCCTAATAAATTACTTTGAAACCTGTATAGTTGTGTTTTTTTTATTGACACTTTTTCCCTAGGTGAATGGGTAGGGGTACGATGTACCCCATACTCATTCACATAGGGTGGGGGGGCCGGGATCTGGGGGCCCACTTATTAAAGGGGGCTCCCGGATTCTGATAAGCCCTCCGCCCGCAGACCCCGACAACCAACGGCCAGGGTTGTCGGGAAGAGGCCCTTGTCCTCATCAACATGGGGACAAGTTGCTTTGGGGCAGGGGGTGGCCCGGAGGCCAGAAAACATTAGAACAGTGTAGAAAAGAATAGACTAGAAAAACAATAGAACAGAATAGAATAAAATATATATATTATATTCTGTTTTATTGTTTTTCTAGTCTATTCTATTATTTTCTATTCTAATCTTTTCTATTCAAATTCGAATTAATTCTATAGGAAATTCGAAATTCGAATTTCAGAAGCCATCTTCCAAATTCAAAATTCGTATAGAAAACTTTAGAATAGAATAGAAAAGAATAGCATAGAAAAACAATAGAACAGAATAGAAAAAAATATAATATATATATATATATATATATATATATATATATATATATATATATATATATATATATAATATTTTATTCTGTTCTATTGTTTTTCTAGTCTATTATTTTCTATTATTTTCTATTCTAATCTTTTCTATTCAAATTCGAATCCATTCTATACGAAATTTGAACTTCAGAAGCCATGTTCCGAAATTCGAATTTCGTATAGAATGAATTTAAATTTGAATAGAAAAGACTTATAGAATAGAAAATAATAGAAAACAAAAGCATAGAAAAACAATAGAACAGAATAATAAAAAAAATATTATATATATTCTATTGCTTTATTGTTTTATATTCTATTGTATTTTTTAGAAAATCGTTCTCTATCTTTTTCTAATTCAAATTCGTTTTCGAATTCGATCGTTTTTTTCGGATTCGTTTAAATTCGTTACTTTTGTAATTCATAAATTCGGAAGCATACGAATTTCCAAATAATGAAAAATTTGTCAGAATTTCGATTCGGAATGAAACGGAATGCACATGTCTAATAAAAAATAGCCTGCACAATGCACTGAAGCACATAGGAAACATGCGGCTAAACTTATGCCGCGTACACACGAGCGGACTTTCCGGCAGCCTTGGTCCGGCGGACCGGACTCCGTCGGACAATTCGATCGTGTGTGGGCTCCAACTGACTTTTTTTTCCCCAAAAGTCAGACGGACCTACAAATAAAACATGTTTCAAATCTTTCCGACCGACTCGAGTCCGGTCAAAAAATCCACTCGTCTGTATGCTAGTCCGACGGACTAAAACAGACGCTAGGGCAGCTATTGGCTACTGGCTATCAACTTCCTTATTTTAGTCCGGTTGTACGTCATCACGTACGAATCCGTCGGACTTTGGTGTGATCGTGTGTCCGTTCGCTAGGAAAGTCCGTTGGAAGTCTGCCAAAAGTCAGTTGGATAGACCGTCGGACCAGTCCGGTCGAAAAGTCAGCTCGTGTGTACGCGGCATTAGAACGGCATAGGTCAGCGGTATAACAGCCGCAAAACACGATAAACAGACGAGGAGCGGGTGACGTCCACAGTGTAGCTCCTGTGGGCGTCACCCGCTGCTCGCATGTGTATCGTATTTTGCGGCTGTTATACCGCTGACCTATGCCATTCTAAGTTTAGCTGCATGTTTCCTATGTGCTTCAGTGCATTGTGCAGGCAATTTTTTATTAAATAAATGACTTTATAGTGTGCACTTAGATTGTGTTCACTCGTTTCATTATATATACCACGTTCATCTATTCTGGAAGTATCCTGTATATGCCGCTGGACTGATTCATCTTTCTTACCCCATATGTGGGAAACAAGCATGTATGACCATTTGTTCACTCAAGTGGTCCATCTGATCCGGTAAGAGTGCAATATATTGATGGTGGAGGACCTGTCACTATGAACACCATGTACTGCAGTTGAGAACACTTTGATTATCACGTGGTGGATTCCATTCTGCTCAACACTCTGTATTGCTTATGTGTATGGACTTATTTTATTGCGCTGCACCTTTTTATATTTTATTAATTTATTTAGGTGTTGTGGTTTGCCTTTTGGTGTTCAGCGTGCAATTGTTTATTTTAGCTATCTGTTCATTTTTGTGTGCACTGATTTCATTTTACTATCACAAAAAATCCCAATAAAATACATTTTATGGTTTTGGTCATAACATGACAAAATGTGGAAAAGGGGTATGAATACTTTTTCAAGGCACTGTACTCCACCTGTGCCATCCCCTCCACCACTACTGCCTTCTTCACTTGTAGATAAAAAAAAATAATCACAATTTGAATTAATGCTAGCCACTCCATAACCACTTTCAGTAAAAAATTGAAAATTTGGATATCCCATCCCAGAGCCTCCAATTACCTAAAAGAATGTAAAATTTAAATTTACCCTTCAGGCTGAAATACTGTGACCATTCACCTAAGCAATTAGTCGGTGTAGAGCAATATCTCTGATATTCATTCCTTTTTAGTTATTCGTTATTTTTAATTTCCCTTCCGAACATTATTTCCATACTCATATTTTATACTGTAAGAAGCATAGTTAAAGTGGTGACCTTCCAGTCCTACAGCTTAAACCCAACCGAGGTAGGCTGGATTAGGCTATTTGTTTGATAAAATAAATAAAAATTATTGTTAGGATAAAAAAAATAATCAATTTGCTCATGGCAGCCATTTCTGTAAACATCACAGAGGAAGGATCTACTGTATATGTAAACTTCCAGCAGAGCTCCCATCTCTCTCTAGACACTGGATACTGGGAGGATATATTCAGGTATTCCACCAGTAGGATATATACACCAGAAACTTCCCTGGGAGGATGTATTCAGATACTCCACCCGTACCACGTTTTCCACCTCTACCACCTACTCTACCGGTGCTACCTTCTCCGCCTGTACCACCTCCACCTGTATTACCTTCAAACCCACCAACTACTCCACCTGTGCCATCCCCTCCACCTGTACTACCTTCTCCACTTCTACCACCTATTCTACCTGTACTGCCTTCTCCACTTCTACCACCTATTCTACCTGTACTGCCTTCTCCACTTGTAGATAAAAAAAATTGATCTGCCCATGGCAGTCATTTCTGTAAATATCTAATGCAGTATCTGTATGTAAACCTGCAGCAGCGCTCTCATCTCTCTTACTGGGAGGATGTATTCAGATTAGATTATGAAATCAAATTTCCTCTTTAGTATTAAAATTATTACAATGACATCCGTACATTCTATACGTAGGGAGAAGACAGACAGATACAATGAGAGGTTCTTACCCTTCCCTGAACTTATCCCCCAAAAGGCATCTCTGAAACAACAGAAGATCTGAGAGGACATACTTGTTATCGTTTCTGAGGCATCAGACGTTTCCTCCTCTGTAGTATCAGTATCTTCATCTGGATCATCCGTATCCCCAGACTCATCGCTGTCCTCAATCCATTTGCCTGGCATCAGACACGACGAGTCATATGAGTTACACAAAGGCCCCACAATGTGAGTTATGAACGATTCTTGAAGTTTGGCTAACTGGGGGGCCGAGCGATCCATGAACGGGCTAATGGGGAGGCCAAGGCTTGCCTCTTCATCCCCCTATATAAGACAAAAGAGATGTCAAGAAACAACCACCACCTGTTCCTTCATTCTTAAAGTGCACCTGTGCCTAGACTATCAACATTAAACTATAAACATTTTCCTAAAAAGCATTAAAAGAGCTTTAAAGCACAATGTCTTCGATACTCCCAGCTACTGTTAGTCTCCATTCACACTACCGTAGCATAACATCAAGCATTGCACATATGCACATTTTTGCGCAGGGTAGCCAATTCGTCCTTATGGAATGCCCAACATGAGACAAACATGGCAAAATTGCTCTTGTACCTTTTTGAGCTTGGAGCTTTGTGTTTTTTTTAAACAGGCTTTTGCTGTGTTTGCCATGTGTGCTCACACAAAACTGTTTGGCATGTTTAGGGTGCCATTAACAATTAATGCTACACTAGTGTGAATGCGGGCTTAACCCTTTCATAGGGATAAAACAAATCCTAATGCATGATGCAGTTTCGAAACTTTGGTATGTGTTAGTAAAACTGTATATATCATCATTACTACTAAGGCCCTGTTACACACCTGAGCGATTTCCTGCTTGAGGCTTGTAGCTCTGAAACGCTCAACAAGCCAAATCCCATTCATTTTAATGGCCCCTGTTCACATATGAGCATTCTGTCGCCTAAAGCAAAATGCCTTTCTCTCGAAAAAGTACACAAGCTTATTTTTTGGCAGATTACAAGCGTTTTTGGCCCCATAGACTTCAATAGAAACACCTGACTTGAGCGTTCCGTCGCCAATTTTCTGCTCAAACAGCAGCTCTCCAAACCTAATTTCCTCTCCCTCTCCTCCTCCTAGTGCTTTCTATTGGCTAAAGAAAAATGCCTAAAAAAATATAAAACGCTTTAATACGCTTATAAAATGCTTGTATACACTTCTAAAAATGCTCATAAACTCTTAAATAAAAACACCAGTAAAGCGCTATGCTCAGGTGTGAATGCAGTCTTATGCCCTGTACACACGGTTGGACATTGATCAGACATTCCGACAACAAAATCCATGGATTTTTTCTGACGGATGTTGGCTTGAACTTGTCTTCCATACCCATGGTCACACAAAGTTGTCGGAAAAGCCGATCGTTCTGAACGTGGTGACGTAAAACACGTACGTCGGGACTATAAAACGGGGCATTAGCCAATAGCTTTCATTTCTTAATTTATTCTGAGCATGCGTGGCACTTTGTGCGTCGGATTTGTGTACACACGATCGGAAATTCCGACAACGGATTTTGTTGTCGGAAGATTTTATAGCCTGCTCTCAAACTTTGTGTGTCGGAAATTCCTATAGAAAATGTGTGATGGAGCCCACACACGGTCGGAATTTCCGACAACAAGGTCCTATCACACATTTTCCATTGGAAAATCCTATCGTGTGTACAGGGCATTGGTATATCCATATGGAGTATACCTTGTTTTTTCCAGGACAAATTGGGCTTTCATTTGGTGATAAATGGTAATAAATATATACAATAGATCTCTCCAGACTTTTTATTTTAAACTATCAAAGGAAAACTGAACAAAATAGTACAAAGAATATTATTTTTGAAATGTAGCTGTATATTTCTTGCTATTACCATAACCTACCACAAAGAACAACCCAATTCTCCTACTCCTGACGATCGCAGTGATACCACATATGTGTATATTATTTGTTGTTTATACCTGTAATAAGGCCCAAAATCAATAGTGCACATTTCGCTTTTATTATCTGACCTAAAACACACTGACATTGATACTAAAAACAACCCCGATTCCCAAAAAGTTGGGACGCTGTGAAAAATCTACATAAAAACAGAATGCAATGCTTTGCAAATCTCATAAAGCCCTATTTTATTCACAATATAAAATAGCAAACATATCAAATGTGTAAACTGAAAAAAATTTACCATATTAAGAAAAAAATAAGGTCATTTTGAAATTGATGGTCGCAGCATGTATGTATGTCTCAAAAAAGTATTTCTCCAAAAAGTTGGGACAAAGCCAAATTTACCACGGTGTAGCATCCCCTCTTTTTTTAACAACACTCTGTAAAGGTCTGGGAACTGAGGAGAGCATTTGCTGGAGTTTCAGGAGAGGAATGTTGTCCTGTTCTTGCCAGATATAGAGAACTGCTCAACAATATTCGTATTTTTAATTTCAAGATATTTTCAATTGGTGAAAGGTCTGGAGTGTAGGCATGCTAGTTACCCACTTGAGCGCCGAAAAGTTTTACCCCCTCCATGACCAGAGCATTTTTTGCTATTTGGCACTACTTTAACTGGCAATTGCGCAGTCATGAATGCAACACTGTACAAGAAATTAAAATTTAAATTTTTTTCACACAAATAGAGCTTTCAACAAGTGTATATTGACTGGTTTGCGTGAAAGTTATAGCATCTACAAATGATGGTATACAGCGTATAACCAAAAACAAAAATAGCAGGAGCTCACAAATCACAGCAACTAATCAGCAGATGCACACATATAGGTGATCAATGTGTTAGATTATTGTATAAATAACAGATAATGTAACTGGCATACCTGTGATTACTGGGGAAACTGGTAATATAAGACCCCTTTCACACTGAGGAGCTTTTCAGGCGCTTTAGCGCTAAAATTAGCGCCTGTAAAGCCCTTGAAAAGGCCTCTCATGCCTCCCCAGTGTGAAAGCCCGAGTGCTGGGGCGGTGTGCTTGCGGGACAGGAAAAAAAGTCCTGCAAGCAGCATCTTTGGGGCGGTGCAGGAGCGGTGTATACACCGCTCCCAAAATGCCCTGCCCATTCAAATGAATGAATGGGCCTGCAAAGCGCTTCGGCAGCACCGCAACACTGGTGGTTTTAACCCTTTTTAGGCCGCTAGCGGGGGTTAAAACGCCCCGCTTTCGGCCGAAAAGCGACGGTAAAGCGCCGCTAAAACTAGCGGCGCTTTACCGCTAATGCTGGCACTGCCCCAGTGTAAAAGAAGCCTATATGTGGAAGGAGATTGTAGCAATTCAAATTAAAATTATCTAAAAAAAATGTGACAAATGAAGACAAAGAATGGCAAACCAAAAGGTGAAAATAAACCTCTCAGTGACACACATGGAGCCAATACAACTCAAATTATAGTAATTGTTGAATGAATGCAGAAGGACTAACCCTAAGAGCCGGTTCACACAGGGGCGACTTGTCAGGCGACCGTTCTAATAGGAGCGACGCAAGTCGCTCTGACTTAGAAAAAGGTTCCTGTACTACTTTGGGGGCGACTTGGGGCGACTTGCATAGACTTCTATACAGAAGTTGTTTTGCAAGTCGCTGCGGAAGTCGTTTGCAGGTCGCCTCGCTGAGGCGACCTGCAAGTCGTGTTGCCCCTGTGTGAATCGGGGCTAAGTTAGTACAGCGATTCCGGACCCGCAGTGAATTCATTCTGAATGGCACCCCCACGCATGTAAAATCGCAGTGCGTGTGCGGGAACTACAGGGAAATTGCATGGGCAAAAAGACCATGCGATTTCCCTGCGGCCACGTTTTTGAAAAGGTGCATGCACTTATATTTTTGGGTAAATGCAGGCACGGAGCCCATTAAAATGAATGGGCTGCCGTGCCCACGCAAACGCGACTCGCAAACATGCAGAGTTGTGAACCTGTTGTCCCAACAACAACCAAGAATTACCTGGTGGATAAAATGCCATATGACTAAAATAGATGTAAATATAAACTAGTTTAAATTGTAGATATTATGTCCATATACATGATTTGTAAAGATACCGGAGGCAGGGGATAATAAAGAATTGAGAGCCGTAGTGATGAGAGACTGCAGCCACCTGTGAATCGGCAGGGCAACCTAGAGCTGAAAAATGGAAAGGAGAGAGAGAGGGGCGCAAACAGCCTGATAATGTAGTATTGGCTTTATTTAGGCTACTTTCACACTGAGGTGTTTTTCAGGCGCTAGAGGGCTGAAAATCGCGCCTGTAAAGCGCCTGAAAAATGCATCCCCTGCCTCTCCAGTGTAAAAGCCCGAGTGCTCTCACACTGGAGCTGTGCGCTTGAAGGATGGAAAAAAAAGTCCTGCTTTTAACCCCTGCTAGCGGCCAAAAAAGGGTTAAAAGCACCGCTGCTGAGGCTCTTTGCAGGTGCTGCCCATTGATTTCAATGGGCAGGGGCGCTTTAGGAGCGCTGTATACACCGCTTCTAAAGAGCTGCAAAGATGCTGCTAGCAGGACTTTTCTTTTACTGTCCCGCAAGGGCACCGCTCCAGTGTCAAAGCACTCAGGCTTTCACACTGGAGTGACAGGAGAGGCACTTTACAGGTGCCATTTTTTAGCGCTATAGCGCATGTAAAGCGCCTCAGTGTGAAAGTGGCCTAAAAGTCAAAACAATTGTAAAAAATTGAAACCACAAATAGGAAAGACTGCAATGGGTCATGTATAGCAGGCAGAGTCTGGAACACAATCCACAAAGAGAGAGCTGCACAGGGTCCCGCAGAGATGGTGAACCTCAATGGGATGGATGGACACTGGCAGCTGGGCGCCACAGGAAACTCTCCTATGATCCGCTCAAGGGGAGAGACAGCGGCGGCTCGTGTGTGGCAGACACAGGGGTTAACTGGCAGTGCATGGGGATAAACAGGAGGAAGCCGATGAATAGATCCTGGAGGCAGTTCATTTGACTGAAGAAGTTTTGATCTTCAAAACACGAATCTTTACTTAATTTGCACCCCTCATTGCATGAAGTGGAGTTCCCAGTGGTGGCCAGCTCCCAGCGCTCAGCCATCAGATTCTGATTCAGATTCAGAATACTTTATTATTCCAAAGTGAAATTAAGATACAGTTACATTTAACAAAGGCAACAAAAGATCACAATAACGAATGGAACAAGACACAATAAAATTACCAATAACAGCAGTTAGTACCAAAAAAAAAAAAAAAAAATGTAAACTATACTATAATAAACTACCCATACTATTAAAATACAACATACAATAGTACACCAATTTCTCTAGCATTACCCAAAATTATACTATAAAAACGATTACTTAAAAACGACATTATCCCACCAATGGTTGCCATTTCAGCGGTGCTCTGCCACTCTCCCTCTATGGTCTGCATTCCAGACTGTGTCCGCTACAGTCCAACAATTGGTCATCAATGTTTGGCTTTTCACAGATTGGTGAACCTCTGCCCATCTTTACTTCTGAGACACTCTTAAGCCTGGTACACAAGATCAGATTGTTGGCCAACCAAGCATCTGATTTTTGTCAAAAGGGCGTGTGCCTGGATCATGTCTTGCATACTAACGGCACACAATTGTCGGCCAACAAACATGAACGTTGTGACGTACTGCGTGGAATTTCAGCTCTTGAGCGCCACCTTTTGGGCACCTTCTGCTAATGTCGTGTTTGGTGAGCATTGATTTCGAGCATGCGTGTTTGTACTTTGGAGTGATAGACTTGTGTACAGACGATAGGAAAATCTGACAATAGACCGTTGTCCACCAAAAATGTATTAGCCTGCCATCCAACATTTGTTGGCCGAAAGTTGGACAACAATTGTCTGAAGGAGCGTACTAACGGTCGGATTTTAGGCAAAAAGTCTGTCATCACACAATCCCCTGCCAACAATTGGATCGTGTGTACGAGGCTTGACTCTCTAAGATGCTCTTTTATACCCAATCATGTTACTGACCTGCTGCCAATTAACCTGCTTAGTTGCAAAATGTTCTTCCAGCTCTTACCTTGTTAGTACCAGTTACTTTGCCAACTTTTTGTCGCCCTATCCTAATTTTTTTTTGAGACGTGTTTCTGCCATGAATTTCAAAATGACCTTATTTTTTTCTTAAAACGGTACATTTTCTCAGTTTGAACATTATATATTTTTTATTGTGAATAAAATATGGGCTTATGAGATTTGCCAATCATTGCATTCTGTTGTTTGTAGATTTTGGACAGCGTCCCAACTATTTTTTGGAATTTGGGTTTAAAAAAAAAAAAGAAGCTTTTTTTAAATCCTACCTAAAACACGACCCTGACCTTTGACTCTGACCATAACCTTTGACCCTAACCCTGAACCCAACCCTGACACTGACCTGACAGTTCAAACCCTGCTCTAGCTATTATATTTGTATTTTTACTTGCTTTACCTGCCAAAGGAGTTGGATGTCAGTCCATCCAGTCCTGAGATTTATACGACCTTACCAAACAGCACAGATCTGTTGGGCAGGGTAGTAGACCTGATTTTACTCTGCTGCAGTTCACTGACATACAGGGGGTCCCCTAGTTACAAACATCCGACTTACAAACGACTCCTACTTACAAACGAACAGAGACAACAGGATGTGAGAAGAAATTTACTCCTAGGAAGGGAAATTCACTCCTGTAAGAGCTATTATGGGGAAAAGGTACCTTCACTGAAGCTTTATCACCAATCCTTGTCTTCACAACAACCCGAAATTTTCAAAATCTAATTGTCATTGGGACAGAAAGTGGAGTGAAATCTTCTGAACAGGGGCACAGACAGCAAAAAAAATGTTACAGGGGTGTTAACCCTTCCCAATGCTATCCAAAAAGATTAAAAATAGTTTTTTTTGGCTGGAGCTACACTTAAAAAATGTACCTGTTCCGACTTACAAACAGATTCAACTTAAGAACAAACCTACAGTCCCTAACTTGTTTGTAACCCGGGGACCCCCTGTATACAGGTTTTTTCCCTCCTCAAGCGAATGGAGAGTGAAAGGAGAAACAGCAGACCAATGAGGTAATTTCTCTGTTACTCTGCTTACTCCTACTATCAGCATGTTCTGTGTAAGCACATGAGCACTGTAGCACAGCTTAATAACTACCTGTTCTGCTCCTCTCTCCTCCAGGGCCAGTTCATACCACAATTTCTACATTCTGGACGGGTTTCTGCATACGCATTTTTGATATGTTTTTGATGCTTTCTGATGCGTTACAGTTTTTTGCCCTCCTTTTTATTTTCTTCATCTCAAATGAGGACAATTGAGGACATGTGAGTTTTGGTGCATTCTTGATGCTTTTTGTCATGTTCCAGAAGTGTTTCATACAGAAAAAATGCAGTGTTCTACTTTTGCTTGACTGCACTTGAATGCACTGCCCTGGTGTGAACTAGGGCCATTGAAATCCATGTTAACCATTGTCCATACGTTTTTGATGCAGAATAAAAACGCAAGAACTGTGTACCAGCCCCCAGTCTAATGCCGCGTACACACGGTCGGACTTTTCGCCTACAAAAGTCAGACGGACGCCGACGGACAAAATACGGCTGACAATCCGATCGTGTGTGGGCTTCCCTGGACTTTCAGCAGACTTTTCCAGCCGCAAATCTGACGGACTTTAAATTTGAAACATGCTTCAAATTTTTACATCGTAACTCCGCCGGACCCAGAAATCCGCCCGTCTGTATGCTAGTCTGACGGACAAAAACCCACGCTAGGACAGCTATTGGCTACTGGCTATCAACTTCCTTATTTTAGTCCGGTCGTACGTCATCACGTACGAATCCGTTGGACTTTTGTGTGATCGTATGTAGGCAAGTCCGTTCGTTGGAAAATCTGCCGTAAGTCCGCCAAAAGTCCGTCGAAAGTCTGTCGGACAGGCTGTCGGACTTTTGTAGCCGAAAAGTCCGACCGTGTGTACGCGGCATAAGCTTTGGCTTCCTTGCCCAGTCTAAGCTCTGCTGTACAGGGACTGCAAGATGCAGATACCAAGTCATATGTAGGTGCATACACTATTTGTATTTAAATAAATATGTTAAATTATGTAATTTGACTACAGAACTACATTCATTTGCACCTTTCTTATCTGTCTGGAATATATCCCTAATGAAGCCCATTATACAGCTATCTGTACTGCTCACAGACTGGCAGAGACCCTCCCTCCCTGTCAATCAGAATAATAGCATTCAGCACGATTTTGGAGCTCTCACCTGCTCATAGAACTCATTGACAATGCCCTCTGTCCACTTCAGATGTAAATCTTTACATTTGAGGGGTCCGTTGATGTCGGCCAGCTTAATGCACATCTGACAGACCAGCAATCGGTCATTCTCATTGGACCAGTCGATCCCTGGCCCCACCTCCTCATTCACCTGGAGTAGAGGTGAGATTCAGTACACAGACAAATCGTGTTATGGCCCCCATGAGGTACAATCATTACATCAGCGGTACATCAGCAGCATTATGTGTTCATTTCTCTCCACACTGCCACAGACACATTGTCTACTATTTCCTGGTGTTTTTCCTAAAATATGGAAAAGTGCTAAATTCTCTAAACCAAAAAAGAGAAGATTTCTGTTGGGAAAAGAGAGAAACTGTATGACCAAATTGCAATGCAGGTGATTCAAATTTTGAGATGGTGGGGCCACGTGCAGGAGTGGTGAAGTTGGGTGCACTGTTTAGAAGTGGTGATGTATGGGTCACTCTGTAGGAGTGGTGAAATAGGGGCACTGTGCAGAAATGGTGATGATGAGGCCCTCTAAAAGTGACAGCACTGTGTAGCAGTGGAGAAGTTGGGACACTGTGTAGAACTGAGGAGTTTGAGGCACTGTGAAGTTGGGGCATTGTGTAGGTGTGGTGACATTGGAATATTGTGCTGCAGGGGTGAAATTGGGGCACAGTGTGGCAATGATGAAGATAGGGCACTGTGAAGAAGTGGTGAAGTTGGGGCACTGTGTAGGAGTAGTGAGGTTGGAGCACTAGCACTGTGTCAGAGTGGTGATGTAGGGGCATTGTGTAGGAGTGGTGATGTAGGGGCACTGTGTAGGAGTGATGATGTAGGGGCACTGTGTAGGAGTGGTGATGTAGGGGCACTGTGTAAGAGTGGTGATGTAGGGGCACTGTGTAGGAGTGGTGAAGTAGGGGCACTGTGCAGAAATGGTAAAATGGTGAGACCCTCTGAAAGTGGCAGCACTGTGTAGCAGTGGAGAAGTAGGGACACTGTGTAGAACTGGGGAGGTTGGGACACTGTGAAGTTGGGGCTTTGTGTAGGAGTGCCAATATTTGGCCATTGTATAGCAGGGGTGAATTTGGGGCTCTGTGTAAGTGTGACAACATTTGGGCACTGTGTAGCAGGGGTGCAATTAGGGCTCTGTGTATAAGTTACAACATTTGGGCATTGTATAGCAGGGGTGAAGTTGGGGCTCTGTGTAGGTGTGAGGACCTTTCGGCATTGTGTAGCAGGGGTGAAGTTGGGTCACTGTGTAGCAATGATGAAAATGGGGCATTGTGAAAAAGTGGTGGAGTTGGGGCACTGTAAAGGAGTGGTGAAGCTGGGGTAGTGTAGGAATGGTGAAGTTGGGACACTGTGTAGAACTGGGCATTTTGGGACACTATGAAGTTGGGGCTCTGTGTAGGAGTGACGACATTTAGCCATTGTGTAGCAGGAGTGAAGTTGGGGCTCTGTGTAGGTGTGACGACATTTGGGCATTGTGTAGCAGTAGTGAAGTTGGGGCTCTGTGTAGGTGTGATGACATTTGGGCATTGTGTAGCAGGGGTGAAGTTGGGGCTCTGTGTAGGTGTAACGACATTTGGGCATTGTGTAGCAGGGGTGAAGTTGGGGCTCTGTGTAGTTGTGACGACATTTGGGCATTGTGTAGCAGGGGTGAAGTTGGGGCTCTGTGTAGGTGTGACGACATTTGGGCATTGTGTAGCAGGGGTGAAGTTGGGGTTCTGTGTAGGTGTGATGACATTTGGGCATTGTGTAGCAGGGGCAAAGTTGGGGCACTGTGTAGCAATGATGAAGATGGGGCATTAGGAAAAAGTGGTGAAGCTTGGGTACTGTGTAGGAGTGGTGAAGTTGGAACAATGTACAGAAGTGGTGAAGGTGGGGCACTGTGTAGAAGTGGTGATGTTTGGCACTGTGTATTAGTAGTACAGTTTTTGAGAAAAAAAAAACAATGTATATCCTATACAAACATGAAATATCAGGACTTTGTCGAAATACATGGAGTATAAAGGCAGCCATGGTCCTCTCACCTTAGCATTGAACTCTGCCAAGAAATCAAAGTGCTTTTTCAGGTCAGTGGCCAGAATTGCCTCGATCACCAGGAACCGAAACCGCTTGAATTCCATGTGATCTAAATTGATTAAAAAATTATATTCTGGCCGTGACAGGAAGAGATTCCATGCCGCAGCTGCGTGGTGATTCTCCAGAACCGACCGGTCATTATAGAGCACTGCCTGGAAAAGAGGGCGGGTATTACTTAAGCTCCTCCCGCAACCACTGAACTCCAATAAAGCCCTTCCCTACTACTGATTGTATCCCCTTCCCATTTTTCTTCTCTTTTACTCACTGTAGCCCCATCCCCATGTATCTACATCTTACAGTAGTCCCTAGAAATTTCTCTTCTAGTCAATGAAGTCTCTCCCCAATCTTCTACATCTCATAGTAGCACCTCCCCATTCATTTTATACTCACTCAAGTCCCTCCCTATTCATTTACATTTTATAGTATCGCTTCCCTATCTCTCTTTGACTCACTGAAGACCCCCCTCAATCATCTACATCTCATGGCAGCCCCTCCCCTCCTAGTCCATTCACTGAATCCACCCCCCACCCCCATTTTACTTATTTTAGTAGCCCTAATTTTTTTTCACCCAATTTACCCCCACCCTTATCTGCTGTCTCTCATTCTAACTCCTCTGGCATTTAAACATCACAAAATAAGCTCCTCCCACGAGGATCTACTATGTGTTGATAGGACATGCATTACCTGCGGTGCACTGGTGGCCACAAGGAAGGCGTTGGTTCTTCCTGGGTGGTCGTAGTCATGCATGGCTGCCGCTACATAAAGAGCCATCAGTTCTAAGGACGGAATATTCCCTGACAAACAGCCATACGTGTCTTCTGAGGGATTGTACATCTTGGAGAAAGTGTAACCCATGTGCCCATGTGTAATGCCGCTGTCTGAATCTAAGGAGACATAACACATAACACTTCTGTTAAATCAATCTCCCTTGTGGTCCTTTTTGTGTGTCTGTCATCCCTCTGGGGGTCTTGTGTACGGATATCACACACAGTAGGGTCACCATCTCTGGCCTTGCAGCTCCACACAAAGGGGTTGATTTACTAAAACTGGAGAGTGCAAAATCTGGTGCAGCTCCGCATAGAAACCAATCAGCTTCCAGGTTTTATTGTCAAAGCTTAATTGAACAAGCTGAAGTTAAAAGCTGATTGGCTACCATGCACAGCTGTACCAGATTTCGCACTCTTCAGTTTTAGTAAATCAACCCCAATATGCTGCTAACAGACCGAGTGGGATACGTTCACTAAAGTAAATTAACACAAGCAGAGATAAATTGTTATGGGATACTAGTATGGTTTACTGTATCTCAAGACCCCCTACCCCCCAAATATTTAAGCATTTATTTTAGCCCCCAAATATCTAAGCATTTATTTTACTCCCCAAATATCTAAGCATTTATTGTCGCTACCTCCTATCTATGTATAAATAGTTATCAAACTGACCTGTTAGATGACTAAGAAACTTACAAAACTCTGTTGTATCTTAAAGGGGTTGTAAACCCTCGTGTTTTTTCACCTTCATGCATCCTATGCATGAAGGTGAAAAAACACCTGGCAGTCACCGGCCCCCCAGCTCTCCCGTTTTACTTACCTGAGCCCCTTCATCTCCTCGGCGGGGACGTGCTGTCCCTCTCTCCACGGGGGCCTGGCTCTTGATTGGATAGATTGACTCCATTGACTCCCACTGCTGTCAATCAAATCCAATGACGCGGGTGCTGGGGGGCGGGGGCCGAGTCTGGCATTTGTGTCTGTGGACGCAAATACTGGACTCAGGAGCATGCCAGCAAGGTACCTCCCTCAGAAGAGCGCTTTTCCTAGGGGGTTATCTGATGTGGGGAGGAGCCGTGAGAGCCGCCAGGGGAACCCAGAAGATGATGTTCGGGGCCACTCTGTGCAAAACGAGCTGCACAGTGGAGGTAAGTATGATATGTTTGTTATCTAAAAAAAAAAAAAGATCCTTTATAATCACTTAAAATCTGTACAGGTATGATGAACTTACTTCATCCATGGCAAGTCCCCATCACAGCCCTCGGGGCTGGGGTACAGCACGGGCTGCTGAGCTGTTGTCTGACACCATACAACTGTTATGCTTTCTTGCCCTCACATTTTATGACATTTGCCCACTGGGGGGGCAGTATGGTGGATGTATCCAACCATCAGTCCCTGCCTGTGTCAGAAACATTGCACATAAAAACTGATTTTCATTTAGAATTACAATGTATCTACACATGTATGTATCTATACATATATGCATTTATAGAATGTGCAGCCTACTCAGTAATGTGATTTTTAATAGTTCCAATGCCTTCATCTGTTTTTCTCTGCACAAGGACGGCATAATCTTTGTTCAGACATCATCCAGGGTCACCATTTATTTCCTGGTCTGAGATGCCGATTCAGAGACAGGGTCGCCAACCGCCAGTAAATTTACTGACAGTTTGTAAAAATCTGTGATTTTTTTTTACAACTTCCAGTAAAAATCAGGGGCTGATAATTTCATGCTGTGTTGACTTCTTAAGTGTAAATCAAGCAAATTACTTTGTTTTAGGTATTGTCAGTGTTTCCATATCATGTTTATACTGTTCAAATATTCTCTGTTAGTTTTCAATAAATGTTGCTCCGCCAATAAATTGTCCATGTTTTGTGAGTAAAAAATGCAGCGGGAGGTTGGCAATCCTGTTCAGAGATGACACAAATGTATAAATCCTGTTACCTGTGCTGTTTTTGGCTGTGTTCACTAATGCCTGGCAGAGATCAACCACTGCTGCAGCCTCTCACCTTACTACAAATTTACAATGTTGCAGTCTCGCCAGTGAGGGAGAGACTGAGGAAATGCTTCCTCCTGCCTGCAGCAGACTGATAGCATCATCTCACTCTACATTAAGTCGCTAGACTGAATTCCAAGAGTGTTTTTTTATGAATAAAGGTGGAGCCTTTCTGAAAAATGATACTGTTGACATGCACTGCAACATGTTAGGAATATAATAATGCAGATGTGGAAGGTTACTAAGAGGTTCACTAATGTTATGTTAGAAAAACTCTGCTCCTTTGTTACCTGAATCGCTGGCTGAGCCATGATCACTGACAGCATTCTGCAGACCCGGAATGGCCTGTGTACTGAGGTACCAGACTGCATGCAACACATCAGTGGCGTGAATTCTGTTGTGATCTAAAATGAACATAAAGTATTCAATTACTACATTATTATTGGGCAGAAGCCTCCTGCCACCCAGTGGCTGTCCTGAATATTGCATCTACTGAGCAGCAGTCCCCAGCTATTAGGCAATTCAGATTTGTTCCATTTTATTTTTCTTTTGGACCATTTTACAAATATTTCAATCACATTATTTGATGTTTTAAACCCTCTTTTACCTGCTGGCCAATCCCAGTTTGAGTAATGCATGTTGACATTTATAAAGCACTAAATTTTATTTTCATTAGAGAATTACAGAAAGTTTTAGGGATGGTCAAGTCTAAAAGTGGTAAAAATGATGACTAAAGGGTAAAAACCTGGACAACTGGTAAATAGAGGGATAATTTCATATGAGTGGATGGTTGTGTGTCAAATACTGTACATGGCGGAGACACAAACCCCCCACTGGAGTCACTGTATTCAGAATCACAATCAAAAATAAATTTAGAAACTTGAAAACTTGTGAACTCTTAAAACAACCCATTTAGTTTACAAATACAAGGCAAACCATTTGTGTATAAAATTTAAAAAAACCTTATAAATACCGTTTTTTTTCTTCTTCTTTTTCTATAAGTGGTCACATGACCTCTGTTCGCAGCTGCATAAGGGGCTTAGAGAATTATGGATGGAGACTGAAGGGGGGGTAGTTCACTGACAAAGCAGTACACTGATCTTCCCAGTGAATGGCTGAGCAGGGGAGAGCATGTCAGCAAAGAACAGACAGGCTGTGCTCCAAGCATAACCAGAAAACTGACCACACTGGGTTTGATGTGCTCTCAAGCCTAACGTGAATAAAAAGGCATCCAAAAGGTGGTGAAACTCTAAAGTGTTCATACAAAATAGTGAGAGGACAAAAATAATCAAAGAGCTCACTGGTTTAGTTTAGGCGGCTCACAACAGACAAGACTACTACCTTCCAGTGGGCACCTCAGTAGGTTTATCTTGAATGCTCATGCAGATACTTCTGATCCTGCAATTCACTTCCCTACACAGATTCACACAGGAAAGCTCTATCTTGAGTCAATTCAAGTTTCTTATTTTAAATGAAGCCCTGATGAAGCAGGAGTTTCTTTTTTTACCCCTGAAACGTGTTGCCTGCTTCTAGTACAAACTAAAAAATTAATTTGGATTCATTTATCCTTTGCTATTTCCATTTGTGCATGTTTTTTCTCATGCCCAACATGGTCAGTTTAAAATAAGAAAGCAGAGGGTCTGGCAGGATCACCATGGATTTCATACAAAAGAAGCAATGCAAAGGAAACAGGTTACTCTTTACCACAGGGTACAACAGACACATATCAGGAATATAACGTTTTGGGGTAACATACTCTGTAAGATTAAAAAAAAATACATAACTTTGACCAAAAGTTCTTTATACCAGTCCCTAAAATAACTAAAATGTGTATCCTAAACTATTGTGACAAGTAACCTGCAGAGGCAACTGCTTAGTCGGTCAGACATGCCACACGGGGAGCACAAACCTGACAACCCAAGTTGTTTTGTTTTAGATTTTTGGTATCAAATGTTCCATTTAAATCCAGATTTTATTACAGGAGAAGATAGAGACCATCCAGGACCTGTGTGAAGACAAAGCTGTTGAACCATCATGGCTGCCCCCTCTGTATTTCCCAACATACGCTGTTACTGGAAGCATGATACTGCGCCATGTGGTCACATGACTGTTCTGCTGGGGAAAAGGGGGGAGCTAAAGCTGCTGAACTGCAACTTTGTACTTCCCAATATCTCCCATGGTTGCTCTGCGAAGGTTAAGTAATATAGGCTGTTATAATTACTGTGTTTCTCTGCGGTGGCTGTTCCCCACTTGGACAATGTTCTAGACAGAATCTGTTCATGACCTTACGTGGTGCTCATTAGAGGTGGAGACTTGTCCCGGGGACATTTGTTTATCATTGATTTGTGCTGCGCTGATGTGCCAGCCAAGCGTAAAAATAAAGGGTCTATAAATAGTGGGAAGGCTCACTAGCCTGGAGTGCTGTCACAGCTCTGGGACACATTCAATGGAAACAAGCGCCCTACATTGCCCCAATTACACAGCGAATGACTGAACATACCAGGAGCTTCTACCGCCCAAATATCACTCCACCGTGCTGATTAAAGAACAACTCCACCCGGAATTACATTCTGTATCTGCAGGACCCATACGCTCTGAACTGTTGTTCACATTTAATATGAAACTTTGCTAGAGCTTGTTTGCTCTATGCTGGGACCACAGTACAGACCAACTGCAAGGTTACTGGGGAACATTTAGTGAAAGTCATGGTTCAGGTTAAGGGTTAACTCCAAGTGTTAGGTCAAAGGTGCCCAGAGGTTTGCTTTGGATGGATCAGGGAATGGTTTTATTTCTGTTTGTCCTCC
Source organism: Lithobates clamitans (assembly GCA_037952925.1). Lineage (NCBI taxonomy): Eukaryota > Metazoa > Chordata > Amphibia > Anura > Ranidae > Lithobates > Lithobates clamitans. The sequence continues at coordinate 287,875 of JBBGZY010002199.1, forward strand.
TGTTGGGGAAATTCCCTTTACATTCCTGTCCACCTGTCCATCCAAAAATTAAAGGCCAACTCCAGTTAAACTATTTTTTTAAAGATAGGCTGAGGGTGAGGGTTAAGTGTTCGGTGATGATCAGGGATATAAAGTGTTATGGGTTAATTTTAGGGGTTGGTTGATGAAAGGGGCTTCAGGGTCATTATAAGAGTTTGGATAAGGTCAGGGGTCAGTGTGGGGTCAGCTGATTTCAGAGCAGGAAGCTACATGAAAAGACTCCGGCACTGAGAAGTTTGTTCCGTGCTGTCTTTCTAATAATGGTTGCATTCCCAGAACATCAGTAATTAGCAGGAAGTAATTAATGTTAATGATGAGGATCCAGATGTCCTTGCCATACTAGAAAATGTAAATGTCTTAAAGGAGACCTGCATGGAGAAGATATAGTATATGGGCTGCCATTATTAAACTTTACTTTTAAAAATGCTAAATGCAAATGCAGGCCAGGCAGAAAGTTCATATTTAGAAACAGAAAAAAGACCATCCCCAGTCTTCCCCAATTTTATTTATAGACCTACACCGATCAGCCATAACTTTATGACCACCGACAGGTTAAGTGAATAACATTGATTGTGTGACAGACTCACCCGGACAGAGGCTTTTGGAGAGGACTGAATGTGAGCCTCTTGCCTACAGATTATGGGCCCTGGCATTGGGGTACCCTTGAGGTGTTGTTACTTTGGCTTCGGGTCCTTGTCCCCCAGGACACACAGACTCTAGAGACCCTGTATTTGCCATATTAGCAATAGTGACTGAGTCATACTGTTGGGACTCATACTGTGAGGAGATGCTAATGTCATCAACTCCACTCACCTGTCTGATGTCTGCTATAATGTGTTTAATGTAAATGAGTCTAGTCTGGCTTACCACAGGTTCTAACTGTATTCGACTCATTGTTGTTTGTATTGTCAATTGTAATTAGCTCCTGCTATTGTGTTTAATGTACTGTGTGAAGCTCGGTGACAACAAGTCTGACCTGAAATCCTGATGGGCACAGAGTCACATCAGCTGCTTAAAGGGATTGGTTAGCTAGCTCATGTTAATTAGGTTACAGTTGTATTGTTAGAGTAATATGAGCAGGAGGGGGGAACCTCCTCTTCTACTGTATAAAAAGTATTGTATTCTGGTTATAATAATAAACAGTCCATGTTAGCATCTAAACAAGTGTTGCCTTGTTTTGTGCTTGGGAGCAGTTGGAATATCTGTATCCAGACTGGGAGGAAGTGGTATATGACGGAAGCACTCAAGCAGAGTGTGGGACGTTCTGTGACAGATTGTCTTGTTAAAATGGCATCTGAAAGTATGTGGGATATATTAGGCAGCAAGTAAATATGTTGTCCCTGAAGTTGAAGTGTTGAATGCAGCAAAAAAGGGAATCGCAGTTTTGGCCTGTTTTTGTTTTGCTTTAGCTCCTGGTACTTCCGGCTCACCTATACTCTCTGCGTTGAACTTCTCCTGTTTGATGCCTATGGAGTCTTAAAGAGCCTGGTGGGAGATCATCTGGTGTCCTAATACTGAGCCCAGGGGTGGCTCCAAAGCGTGTTTGGACACAGCTAAACCCTGTGTCACACGCTCTGAGGTGAGCGCAACTACTTTGGGGGTCACCAAGGCACATTTGGGCACTGTGGTTCAACGATTTGTTTTTCATGTGAAGCACCTTTATGCACTGTAGTTCACCTTTGGAACTTTTTCCACTACACATTGCTGTGTGATACGGTTTTGGAAGATTTTCTTTCACATTCAAAGGACTATTACTACCTCAAGCATTGCACATTATTCATATATGCTTTTTTACCACTTATCACCTGTATGATTTGTTGCAGATCGTATGTATAAGATACTATATTTATAGTGCATATTTATTGTGCATGTTTTTTTTTTTTTCACCTACAGGTATTATTGATTATAATAAGGTTTTGTTTGCACACTGCACTTTGGATTGACATATATGCATGGCACTTTGATGCAATTTTTAGACACATTTGCTAGTTCTTTATCTAATTGATAAGCATGTGCACAATTTATTATATGTATAAATAGATCACTTACCATTAAGCACAATATACCGTATATACTCGAGTATAAGTCGTTCCGAGTATAAGTCGAGGCCCTAATTTACTACAAAAAAATGGGAAAACCTTAGTGACCCGAGTATAAGACGAGGGTGAGAAATGCACAGCTACTGTAAGTGGAAAAGAGGGTCAACAATGCCCATTTGCAGCATCACTGTGCCCATTTGCATGCCTCACTGTGCCTATTTGCAGCCATAGGTCCCCTGAACTTCAAACTCGGCAGTTAAGGGTTCCTAGATGCCCCCTAGCTGCAGCCAAAATTTGGGGTCTCTGAACCCAAAGGGTCCTGAAATGACATTGCTGCAGATGGGCACAGTTGACCGAATTTGGGGCCCCGTATCTCGGGACAATTTAGTGCTAGGAACCCCAAATTTGGTGTGCAAACCCAGTGGAATTAGCACCATAAAATTTCCAAAGCTGGGGTTTCTAGCACCAAGTGGCCCCGAGATACAGGGCCCCCAACATCAGTTCAGAAAATGTCAAGCACTTTTCTGCAGCAGAGAATGACATTTTCCGAACCGTTTTTGGGGCCCCGTATCTCAGGGCCACTTGGTGCTAGGAACCCCAGCTTTGGATATGTTATGATACCAGTTCCACTGAGTTTGCACACCAAATTTGGGGTTCCTAGCTCTAAGTGGCCCTGAGATATGGGGCCCCAAAGTCGGTTCAGAAAATGTCAAGCACTTTTCTTCAGCAGAGAATTACATTTTCCGAACCGATTTTGGGGCCCCGTATCTCGGGGCCACTTAGTGCTAGGAACTTCATCTTTGGATATGTTATGGTACCAGTACCACTGGGTTTGCATACCAAATTTGGGGTTCCTAGCACCAAATGGCCCTGAGATACGGGGCCCCAAAGTCGGTTCGGAAAATGAAATTTTTTGCTGCAGAAAAGTGCTTGACTCAAGTATAAGTCGAGGGGGGCACTTTCAGCACAAAAAAATGTGCTGAAAAATTCGACTTATACTCGAGTATATACGGTACTTTAAGTGTGATATCCAGTAACACAGTGTATTGAAGTATATAGAACCTATTTAATATTTAGCACACCGTATTTTGGATGTGGCATATAATAGCACAATTTTCTGGATATACGGATTGTTTTGGGATTTGAATCACAAGCATTTGGCACCTTTATACTGATAAGGTGAATGCACAAATTGGTATATACCTAGGCGCAGCGCATTTTTCTTCATTTACAATGAGCATGTGAGCACCGAAACTGGATAATGGAGAAAATGCAAGATGGTGGCCTGGTCTGATGAATCACGCTTTCTTTTACATCATGCGGATGACCGGGTGTGCCGCTTACATGGGGAAGAGATGGCACCAGGATGTAGTATGAGAAGAAGACAAGCCGGCAGAGGCAGTGTGATGCTTTGGGCAATGTTCTGCTGGGAAACCTTGGTCTTGCCATTCATGTAGATGTTACTTTGACAAGTCCCACCTAACTGAACATTGTTGTTGACCAAGTACACCTCTTCATGGAAATGGTATTCCCAGATGGCAGGGCCCTCTTTCAGCAGGATAATGCACCTTGCCAGACTGCAAAAATAATTCAAGAATGGTTTGAGGAACACCTTGAGTTTCAGTTGTTGACTTAGCCTTCAAATTCTTGAGATCTCAATCCATCAAGTATGTTTGGGATGTGCTGGAAAAACAAATCCAATTCATGGAAGCCCCATCTCGCAGGTTACAGGACTTAAAGGATCAGATCAGCACCTGATGGCTTGGTGCCAGATACCATAGCATACTTTCAGACGTCTAGTGTCACCTATGTCTCAGTAGGTCATAGCAGTTTTGCTGGCAAAAGGGGGACCTACTCAGTATTACATAAGGGGTCATAAATGTATGGTTGATCAGTGTATGTTTGTCCCAGGCATGTTTGAATTCACTTACTGTTTACTGATTCACTACTCCTGTGTCCTTGATCTTAGCGCCATACTGAAAGTCATACTGAAAATATTGCCCTTCTGAACCTTAACACTCTTCATGTATTGAAAGGTTTCAATCATGTTCCCATTTCCCTTTTTTTCCTCAAGACTGTACATATTAAAGAGGAAATTTACCTTCCCGCTTTTCCCCTGCTTACCTGTTACTGTGTTCTGCACAGTAAAGATACTCACCTAGCCAACGGATCCAGCGTTGAGCTGCTGGGATCCACCTCTCTGTTTGGAAAGGTGGAGAGTTCACTGGCAGAGTAAAGGACCACTTTAAGTTCCTGAACTCTCTTCTGATATGGTTTATCCCTCAGACCTTACACCATTTTTCTGCCTGCCTCTGGACTCATTCTATTGTATTAATATCTGTTTTGCAAGGGAGGTCTCCATAACAGGACAAGGTATTCTAAATAAGGTTTAACTAAAGGTTTAACTAAGATCAATATATGGGAATTAGGACCTCCCTCCACCAGCTGGGGATCCCTCTAATGATAACGAAAGGTCTATATAGGAGAATCAGGTTTTCCTCCCTCCTACACCCTAGAATCCCATTCACTTATCCCACTGCCTGGTCACACTTCTCATTTTGCATTTATCTGAAATAAATAACCCCCCCCCCACAATATTTTTCCTATTCCTTCAGTTGTGTTATTTCTGTACAGTATCGGACCTAGAAATGGCAATCAGGGCCCTTTGGGAATTTTTCAAGACTTTATGTGATCCCTCTATTTAAAGACCATCGTGCCCCAATTAGCAATAAAATAAATCTAACCAGTTTTTGTTATGTAGGAAGGATAATTTAAGAGCTTGCTCTAACATTAGGTAGGAAAATGGGCAATGGTTACTGGCCAAGAGACCTGACATTCCTCTTTTGCTCAAAGTAGGAATTAGTACAAAACAAACTGCTCTTACATGGGATGTCTCGGTAGCCGTTCTCCAAGGCATGAAAATAGTTCATGAATTCCTTCAGGGGGATCTTAAAGGTATCCAGAAGATTCATATCCTCAAAGAGTCGATATGACATCTACAAATGGGAAACACGAGGAGTCATTGTGAATATAGTTTGTAACATTGTGACAATTGTTCACAACAGAATAGTTTTTCGTTCTTACTGCAACATACTCAGAAACTTCACTAGTAGTGCATTTCCTGCTTCTTGGTGTACTTAAAGTGGAACTTTAGTCAGAAAATGAAGTCCTGCTAGATCATTTCATGCTGGCCCCTTGCAGATATAGCGATGTGAAACATTACAAATAAGTGTCTATACTGTTTATAATACAGTAAATCACTGTCTCACTGCTCTGCACATGCTCAGTTGCTCTCCATTTTTAGGCACTGCTGAGTTTGTAGAGGCCAATCTGCTGACAGCCTTAGAGCGGAATTAAACCCTCCTATCATTTACAGCCAAGGAAGCTGCTTCTGTTTGATCTGCAACTGCCACGGTGCTGCCCATGTGATCAGTTATGACACAAGCCATTTGATGGTTTGACAGTTTGGTTGAGGACACAGTCAAAGGTGACAGTTTGCATTTCCAGCATTCCAGGAATGTAACTGTCTTTGAAACCATAAAATCACATTTTGGTAGTATAATTATGAATGTGGAATATATGTTCCTTGCTAAATAACATTTTTTTTATCAAGTTGTTATGCGTAAAGTTCAGTTTTAACTGCCACTGGTGGGCAGATATGGCACATGCAGCACTCAAACTATGGCTAAGATCTTTGCACTGTGCTCCTATCAGTGTCCCCTGTGCTGTGCAGGTGTGATACCACAAGAACTTTACACCACCTGGCCTGCAATTATTTCTCTGCACAATCCTGCCTCTGAGCTTCCTATGCCCTGTCCCCTCATTTGTAGCTGAAGTATAAGGCTTGCCCAAGGCGGTCAAGTTTCTCAACGATGAATGGAGTGTATTAGCCTTCCAAGGCCAATTCATTGCAAATTCAATGATGTCACTCCAAGACTGTCAAAGGTTTATTCTATAAAATAAAGTGAATCTGTCAAATTTCACTTGCAAACAGCACTAACTTGAACAAATCTGCAGATCCCTTTATTTACACCGAGGAGCCCCCAGATTCTGGGGCACACTATAATGCCCTATCAATGTCTATAGCTTCCTCCACCAGGAGAGCGTAATATGCATCCAATGCATATCTGTGCCCTCATCCTCCAGCTTCCCAGCTCTACCCTGGATCTGGGACCAATCTGCTAGAATTCCATGACAAACCTCATTCTGCCACTCACCTGGCTGAGGATCCGCCCACACTTCTGACCCGTCATCTCCACCAGGTCAAATATGGGGAAGTTCCAGTTGTTGACCTCCCCCAAAAGGTCATCTATATTGTCCATGATGAGCGGCTCCGGGGCTAGGATGGGCTTGTCCTGAGTATGAGAGAGAGAAGGAAATGGAGATCCATTATGTGCCAGACACACAAAAGGACTCACTTATAGAAGAAGTATTGATACTGGGGGGATCTGGTGTAAGAGAATTCTGCACACTGATAAAAGGGCACCCTGCACACTGATAGTAGAGAATCTTGCACCCTAATAGGAGAGGATCGTTTACACTGATAGAAAGGGAACCTGCACACTGGTAGGGGAAATCCCATACACTAATAAGAGGGTATTCTGCGCACTGATAAGAGGGAATCCTGTGCACTGATAGGGGGGTCCTGTGCAAAGATAGGAGGGAATTCTTTACATTGATAGGAGGGGATCCTTTACACTGATAGGAGGGAATCCTGTGGACTGATGGGGGAGGGGGGTCCTGCACACTGATAGGAGGGGATCCTGCATACTTATAAGAGGGGATCTTGTAAACATATAGGAGAGGATCTCATAATCTGATTTATAGGGATCCTGCACACTGATGGAAGGGGGTACTGAGTACTAATAAGTGGGCATTCTGCACACTGATAGGGGAGAATCCTGCACATTGATGATTATGGCGGATTCTGGTAGTAGGTCTGGAATACCAGAGATACCGCAGGGGATTCTGGGAGTCAGTCTGGCACATCGGGGCAACTGTAGGGGATTCTATGAATCAGTATGGCACACAGGGGACACTGCTGGTGATTCTGAGAGTCAGTATGGCACACAGGGGACCATGCAGGGTATTCTGAGAGTCAGTTTGGCACCCCAGGGACACAGCAGGGGATTCTATGGATCAGTATGGCACACCGGGGACCATGCAGGGAATTCTGAGAGTCGGTTTGGCACATCAGGGGATTCTATGAGTCAGTCTGGCACACAGGGGACACTGCAGGTGATACTGCGAGTCAGTCTGGCACACCAGGGACACAGCAGGGGATTCGGCGAGTCAGTCTGGCACGCCAAGAACACCGCTGGGGGTTCTGGGAGCCAGTCTGAACACTGGGGATGCTGCAAAGGATTCTGGGAATCACTGACCTCGGCTGCTGTTATTAGTGTATGAAGGTCGATGTTGTCCGATCGAAACGTTCGGCAAACAGAACTTTTCCTGGACTGCGTCCCATCTCCCTCTGCCTCGTCATCATTCTGTACAATGTCGCTGCTGTCGCTGTTGTTGGTTTCATGTGTGCTGTCGTAGTCTGACGTGGTGTGAGCTGGGTCATCTGCAACAAAAGTGCCATCGTTAATGTCATTAATGTGAAAGATGGTGAATATACTGTAAATAGTGTAATATGCACCAATTCCCTACTTTTCCCAACAGCACCAGGTTTGGACCACTACCATGGAGGATGAGTTCATTCAGACCAATAAATTTACGCATGTTCATTTATACGATGGATTATAGTGCATGAAGGCACAAAAAACACATAAAACCATTTAATGCGGTGTACTAGGATTAGAGCCATGAGTCGCCCGCTGCTGTAAAAGCGTGATGAGATGCCATTCTAAATGTCATCGCAATGCATTGCATAGCGGTTTGCACTGTACAGTACCATGCTGTAAAATGTATGGATGCTGTATTATTAAGCAATCTTTACTTGTTCATTGTAAGCAACTGACAAGGAGTAACAAGAAACCAAGGCTGCCACCCTCATCCTGAGCATCTGATCTGGAACAAACATGCAGCCAATGAAGTTCTTGTGGCAGTTGTTCTCCCATATTTTTTTCTACAGGTTCTATTAAAATGGGATTAGTTCAAACCATTACTGTGGAGAGTGGACATAAAGCTCTTTTTCTATTTCCATGCATACTCCATGTGTCTGGACGCTGTAGGGAATTATCTGATCAGTCATTCATTTAGTGTTGCAGTATAACAATAAAGCAGTATTACCCAAAAGCAAACATTTATTATTCTTAGATGTGATGGCTGCATTCATTTTGATTTTCAAGTTTTCTTTCCTTTATTTTCACCTGGTGATCTAGCCAATATGTATGTTGTTTTTCAAAAGAACAAGCTGTCCTGCAAATGTAGCAGTTAGAGGGTTGAGACAAACCATTTAACACTGGCAAGGCTGCTTACAATGAACAGCTTTTATTTATTAATGTAAAACCTTTATTCAAACAGGAAAAAAAAACTGTTGATGTAACTGCTTTAAAAAAGTGTTAGCTTGAGTTTAGCTTTAATTCGTTAGCGTATCTAAATCTGCTAGTCTAACACTGCCCTCCCCCCAGACTGACAATGCTGCTGCCCAAAGGTAACTCTGTTGCCCTCTAATAAACTCTAAGACCCCTTTCACACTGGGGCAGTTTTCGGGCGCTTTAGCGCTGGAAATAGCCTCTGCTAAGCTCCTGAAAACGGCCTCACATTCATTCGAGTGTGACTTTTCACACTGGGCGGTGCGCTTGCGGGATGTTCCAAAAAGTCCTGCATGCAACATCTTTGGGGCTATTGTATTTAGCGCTCCCAAAACGCCCTGGAAGGATTGGGCATCGCTTCTGAAGCGTCTGAAAAGCGCGTCAGAAGCATCGCAACACGGGAGTTTTTAACCCCTTCTCAAACAGTGGTAAAGCGCTGCTAAAACGAGCAGCGCTTTATCGCGAATGCGCCCGTGGCCCCAGTGTGAAAGGGGTCTTACACAGGAGTTGTGTTACCGGGCAGATAACCAGGTGGAAACAGAGGGGAAAAAAAGCCTATAGAAAGAAAACTATTGTAGTAATCACATATAATGATTGGTAAGCTGCAATATATTAGAATTTTCGTTTTCAGTTTAAAACTACTTTAATTTGGACACTGACATACTCAAGGTAAAAATGATACTTTATCTAAATAGCAGCAAATGTAGAGAAAGTAGCTTTACAGGAAAAAAAACCTGAACTCCAGGCAAACAGCTAAATATAAGATGTAAAACATATTAAGCAAAGGATTTTGAGAGAGATTTAGCCGGACAGGTGACCCCAACTTTCCACTTCTGAAGTTACACAATACAGCCTCTCCTCCCCAGCCTGTGACTGGACAGAGAAGGAGCAGCGGAATACTGATGAGTCACCCCATCACTGTCCTGTCTCTTCTCCAATCAGCACATGTGCATGCAGTGGAGTCTCCATAGTCTCAGAGTACTCCAACTTCCAGTTTGAGCTCTGCTTTTCAGGGATTACAAGAGGCTAATACCAGGTAACATTCAGATATTTCTATTAGTTGAACTGAAAAATATGAGAACTTATTTTATAAATTAATATATTATTGCATTCATGGGACATGTCTGCCTGAAGTTCTGCTTTAAATCACAGGGTGGTCGACTTTACTGCAGTAAGTGATAACGTCAACATTTTGATGATTTTTACAAAGCATATTCCCATAGCTCCCAACTGTCCCTGATTTGGAACAAAGTCCCTCTGTCCCTCTTTCCTCCTCATTTGTCCCTCATTTTGGTCTGATCTATATAGTTGTATATAAAATGCACTTTTTATTTTTCAAAAAGTGTTTCCCAGTGCTAAATCTTTCATCTAATTTCTAAATTGTTACATTTGCAAATTTCAAAAGCCAATATGAAGAAATAATAGTGGTAAAAAAACACTTGTGGGTTTAACCAATGATTTTTTTTTGTACAATTCTCCATTTGCTAATAGGTGTCCCTCATCTCAAAAAGTTTGGAGGTATGTATTGCCATTGTTATTGTTTTGAGGGCCAACACAGCTAATCTGAAAATCAAAAGAGAAGCATGAAACCCGATTTATCAACCTGCAGCAAGGCATGCAAAAGTGGCCTCCTAACCCATACTGGGGTTGATTTACTAAAGGCAAATAGGCTGTTCACTTTGAAAGAAAAGTGCCACTTTTCATGGTAATTTCCCCCAGAGCTTAGTGAATGAGGTGACGCTCTGCTTACTTCCATCATCCAATCATGCATAAGCAAAAGTGCTGTTTTTTTCCTTGCATATCATTGGGTAGTCTTTGCAAAGGGAAATTTCAAAACATTCACTAAGCTGTGTGGAAAATTCCAGTGAAAACTGAAACTTTCCTTGCAAAGTGAAACTTCCCCTGCAAAGTAATCAGCCTGTTCACCTTTAGTAAATCAACCCCACTATGTCATGTAAGCACTCCTGAAGTGATGTTTCAGCTTGATGAATTCAGACTGGTGGCTCTGTCGGTGGAGGGGGTGTAGCTGGATAATAATGTCTCTCGTCAGTATTCAGGAATAAAGGAACATTTCTCTCTACTTATATGTATGGTCACCGCACTATGAGGTCAGGTGACCCCGGGCCCTAGGGATTTTCAGATCTGGTAAACCCCCACCCTGCCAGATTCTATGACACAGCATGTGAACAGTATGGCCAGTCAGAGCACCATAAAAGACATTGCATGTATTGTACCTGCTCGGCTCTGAGAGTGTGTTATGTCATTTGTGTCCCCTGTCCTCTCGGCTGGATTCACCTGGCTGTACGGCCGCCCACAACTGCAACGATATGGAAATGAAAATTTGTTACGGTACTTATAATCATTTATGATAGCATACAAACAGTTATACAATCAGGTTCATTTTAAGAAAGAGAGAAGGTACAAGGGTGCCTCTAAATGCAGACTGTAAAAAGATTTTATTTGAATAAAAGGTATCAAATCCACTCACATGTGTTCGTAAAATGCAGGCACATAAAGGTCCATGCCGGGTGAGGCTGCACTCGCGCTGGGTGTAGTCACAGCCACCATTTTATGAAAGGTTTATGTCACCCAGAAATGGTGTCAGTGATTCATAGATGCTGGAGAAATAACCCCCCAGGCAGTCACTTCAACCTTTTAGGGACACTGTCTCTGCACACCTGCTGTACCCATTTTGAGGGGTTCCCACTATCCCTGTGCTGAGCTCCCAAGTCTGCAGACTGACTGTCCACATTATGAGGGGTTCCCACCATCCCGACACAGAGATTCCAGGTCTACAGCCTGGTTGTGCCCATTATGAGGGGTTCCCACCAACCCTGCACTGAGATCCCAGGTCTGCAGACTGAATTTGCCCATTATGAGGGGTTTCTACCAACCATGCACTGAGATCCCAGGTCTGCAGCTTGGTTGTGCCCATTAAAAGGGGTTCCCACCAACACTGCACTGAGATTCGGGATCTGCAGACTGACTGTGTCCATTATGAGAGCTTCCCACCAACCATGCACTGAGATCCCAGGTCAGCAAACTAAATGTGCCCATTACGAGAGGTTCCCACCATCCCCCGTGTTGAGATCTCAGGTCTGCAGCCTGGCTGTGCCCATTATGAGGGATTTCCAACCCCCCCCCCCCCTGTGCTGAGATCTCAGGTCTGCAGCCTGACTATGCCCATAATGAGGGGTTCCCACCATCCCTGTGCTGAGACCTCGGGTCTGCAGCCTGGCTGTTCCCATTATGAGGGGTTCCTATGATCCCTGTGCTGAGACCTCGGGTCTGCAGCCTGGCTGTTCCCATTATGAGGGGTTCCTATGATCCCTGTGCTGAGATCTCGGGTCTGCAGCCTGGCTGTTCCCATTATGAGGGGTTCCTATGATCCCTGTGCTGAGTTCTCGGGTCTGCAGCCTGGCTGTTCCCATTATGAGGGGTTCCCAAGATCCCTGTGCTAAGATCTCTGGTCTACAGCCTGGCTGTTCCCATTATGAGGGGTTCCCACGATCCCTGTGCTGAGATCTCAGGTCTACAGCCTGGCTGTGCCCATTATGAGGGGTTCCCTCGAACCCTGTGCTGAGATCTTGGGTCTACAGCCTGGCTGTGCCCATTATGAGGGGTTCCCTCGATCCCTGTGCTGAGATCTTGGGTCTACAGCCTGGCTGTGCCCATTATGAGAGGTTCCCACCATCCCCTGTGCTGAGTTACCGAGTCAGCACACCTGCTGTACCCCATTCTGGGGCTATAACAGAAACAAGCACAAATATAAAACATAAAATATCTGGATTCACAGTCAGTACTAAATCGTCAGTTCAATGTTTTAATATTCCATCTGTACAGTATTGTGAAGACTAGTGAAATGAAACACATCTATTTTGGCTTTATGACTAATAGGGAGAAAAACAAACCTTTTGGTTTCTTAGAATCCTAATATGTTCTGATCTGTGTCCTGGCCCTTTGTAGAAATTTGAGTGGGAGAAAGCCTCCATTCCTAGGTCCATATATTACCTGGTAGCCAGACCTCATTATTAGTCTCTACCATGCATCAGATCTCTCTCTCTCTCTCTTTTTGCTGTGAGAGCTGTTTGCTGTGTGAATGTCTGATTGCTGACATAACACTAAAAAGGTACAACTGCTGCCTGTTTGTTTTGGGGAACCCATTAAGGGGCACTCTGTTAGGTTGGGTTCACATTGACATGCTGCTGTTTTTCCACAGCGTGGGTGTATGCATGGAAGAATCACGTTCAGGATAGAAACGTTTTGCAAATTCTGCATTTTTCCACAGCCGTGGTATATGTAGGCCCGTGTACATGAAGTCTTATTTCTATTGGGTCGCACATTTTTGCTGTGTTTTCTGAAATCGCACCACAGTTTCTGCATGCTGCACCTGTGGTGCGCTTTTAATCGAAACACAGCTAAAAACATGCATACACCCATGCTGCAGCTTGACCACAGAGCACCAGTGTGACCCTGACCTTAAGGCTGGTACACATGAACTTAATATCAGCTGGTATCGTCTGGTTCAACAGAAATCGTCTGACATTCAGCAAGTGTGTACAGCAGCCCGCTGGATTGAATGAAAAAAAGCTACCTGTGTGCACCAGGCTTTAGTTAAGGAACTGACCACAGCTTAGTTAGTGGCTTGGACAAGCAGATATTTTGTTTGCTTTATGCAATGGACTTGCTGTACAAAGCCGTCCTACAATGAACTGTGTTTGCGGCTTTTCTCAATAAAAGTGGGGGACAAACCTACTTGGACTGTTCTTGGGTTGCCCCTTTCTTGTGCATGGTATCATTGTATATATACATCTGCCAATATCAGTTGAGCCTGTCCCCCTTACAATATATATATATATATATATATATATATATATATATATATATATATATATATATATATATATATATATATATACACACACACACTATATTACCAAAAGAACGAGAAGGCCTGGCTCGCAGTCTCTGCTCGAATTCATCCCAAAGGTGTTCTGTCGGGTTGAGGTCAGGACTCTGTAAAGGCCAGTCAAATTCCTCCACCCCAAACTTGCTCATCCATGTCTTTATGGACCTTGCTTTGTACACTGGTCCAAATTATTTGATGGAGGGGGGATTAGGGCGTGGGGTTGTTTTTCAGAGGTTGGGCTTGGCCCCTTAGTTGCAGTGAAGGGAACTCGTAAGGCAACAGCATACCAAGACATTTTGGACAATTTCATGCTCCCAACTTTGTGGGAACAGTTTGGAGATAGGCCCTTCCTGTTCCAACATGACTGTGCAACAGTGGACAAAGCAAGGTCTATAAAGACATGGATGAGCGAATCTGGGGTGGAGGAACTTGACTGGCCTGCACAGAGTCCTGACCTCAACCCGATAGAATACCTTTGGGATGAATTATAGCAGAGACTGCGAGCCAGGCCTTCTCATCCAACATCAGTGCCTGACCTCAAAAATGCGCTTCTGGAAGAATGGTCAAACATTCCCATAGACACGCTCCTGAACCCTGTGGACAGCCTTTCCAGAAAAGTTGAAGTTTTTAAGCTTTTTTAACTACAAAGCTTGGGCCAACTCAATATTGAACTGACTTACTGACTAAAACTGGGATGCCATTAAAGTTCATGTGTGTGTAAAGGCAGGCGCCCCAATACTTTTGGTAATATAGTGCATATATATATATATATATATATATATATATATATATATATATATATATATATATATATATATATATACTGTATATGTGGAGCTGGCACACCTAGCAAGGACACAGGCAGCGAAATAAACTTCACAAATGCCATCCAAAATTACAAAATAAAAATTCAAAACTCATTTGCACGGACTCTCGTTATGCCACTCATCAATGTGCTTTAAGTTAAGCAGCCAAATCATTTGGATGAGCTAACACACAAAAATGTGGCAAAAAAATCTGCATGCACTTTTTTTTAATACAGCGCACCACAACCCATGGTAGTGCCTTATCATGCGTTGTGGTGCAACACAAGTCCGTTAGAAAGGTCCTTTGGGGTGCCATTACAAATTCATTGGAACAACAGCACAATCAAGCAGGGGAGATGTGGGGTTTTCTCTTATTTTCTATGTCAACAGTTCCACATCAAAAAGTACCAGTGAAGTAGCTGGCGGCGTCCTGTGCCATCAATGAGATCTGGAAGCTAACATTGAGCTCTCCCAGAGGATCTGAGTGCAATAAATTGTATGGTCTAATGACATCCCATTTGTAGTTGATATTTGGCTCAGTCAATGGGGGCAGGTCTGCACACAAAGATGACACACAGATTGATGCATACATGTGATTACCTGCTACATACAGCGGTGGTGACTTCAGGGACGGGCTCGGGAATTTCCGGCGCACTCCTAGAACACGTTAAGGCTTTGTGTGGGTTCAGAGACAGCCGGCTGACCTCGGAATCTGTGAACTGCACTGGTAATGACTTTAACGTGGGGCTGGGTGCTGGCGTGCCATGAATGGGTGAGTGACACGGGGAAGTGAGCGGAGAGATTGAGGGCGGGATACCTGAGGAAGAGGAGAATTCAAAATATTTGTTATTAAGGACACAAATCATCTCTGTGTCTTATTTCCAGGTCTTTATTCTCCAAAGAAAATGGTTCAAGTATTTCTATTTGTTATTAATTATTATTATTATTATTAATACTGCAACTCCCTCCTCATTGGATTACCTTTACATAGACTATCCCCCATTCAGTCCATAATGAATGCCGCTGCAAGACTCATCCACCTTACCAGCCATTCAGTGTCCTCCAACCCTCTCTGCCAATCCCTGCACTGGCTTCCACTCACCCAACTAATAAAATTCAAAGTACTAACAATAATTTACAAAGCCGTCCATAACTCTGCCCCCAGCTACATCACTAACCTAGTCCCAAAATACAAACCAAGCCGCTCTCTTCGGTCCTCCCAATACCTCCTGCTCTCTAGCTCCCTTGTCACCTCCTCCCATGCTCGCCTCCAGGATTTCTCCAGAGCTTCTCCCATCCTTTGGAACTCCCTACCCCAATCTGTCCCCTAATCTATCCATCTTTAGACAATCCCTGAAAACCCTTCTCTTTAAAGAAGCTTATCCTGCTTCTAACTAACACTGTTTTACTTCCTCCATCAGCTCATCCCCCACAGCTATTACCTTTTGTATCAATTCACCCTTCCTTTTTAGATTGTAAGCTCTAATGAACAGAGCCCTCTGATTCCTCTTGTACCAAATTGTAATGTAACTGTAATGTCTGCCTTTATTTTGTTAAGCGCTGCGCAAACTGTTGGCGCTATATAAAACCTGTATAATAATAATAATAATTAATCTTTACATATAGAGAAATAGGAGGAGAGGCAATCCAGTAAGTTACAGCTCTTTAACTTCCACCAAAGAGCTGAAAGGCAGAGTAAAGTCTGAGCCACTATCAGAAATCAGATGTGCTGGGACTGTTTGTTAGAGGACAAGATGTCAAAGATACATAAAAAAAACACTTTCATTGTTAGAAAATCATTGGTTTGAGAAAAATTTTCCATCCTTCTCCTTCAAATTTTCTCATCTCTGCAGTCGAAAACCAACATCTATTTGACCTCAATAATGATTAGAAAATGAAATAAATGTTCTTAAAACGAAAAAGTTCTAACAAAATTCTACTGTTGTATGGCAGCTTTAGAGAAGTGGAAAAAAATGGCTCCCTCCCTTTGAAGTATTTGTTATAAGCAAAAGCTCTGGCTTTTTTTTTCTATTTCAGATAAGGGCTTGGGTGTCACACAGCCCTTGGTGAGAAGATAGATAGCTGAACTGATCCTACTCCACTTACTGAGAAGGACCTTTAAGTGATTTAAATCCCTCCACTCCACAAGAGGATCAGCCAAGGGTGTTTTAAATTCAGGTCCAGCTCTGAAAGTGATATCCCTTCTTTTACTCAAGATGCCAGAACTGGTAGCAACAACTCGCCAACACATAGCCGGTCTCATCATAATTGATTTCAGATAAGGGCTCAGATATTACACAGACTTCCACTCTTATGTAGATGTATATGGAATAAACAAATACATAAAATAAAGCAGAAAGCATCTAACTGGATGCAGAGACCTGTGTGAGAAGCCTCAAATGGAAGCCACCATTGACTAGAACAAGCTTCACTTCCCTGAAACTGCCAGGCCAGACACAGGCTGCTTCCATTTCAGGATTCACATAAACAGGTTCTCTTTAAGGCTGTCTCATCATTAAGCTAGTATGTATCATGTCAGTATGGAGAGCAGACAGCCACTACCCCCACTTGTTCCCACATCACCCAATCAGCCATTTCACAATGAAAACACAAAGTTACGCAATTGGTTCTATTAAAACCAAAACATATTTAATAACAGGAGATAAAATATTTCTGTCATAGATTCAGGATTTCAACACAGCGGATGCAAGGAGACACAAGGAGGCCCTTTCTGCTGTTGTACAATGACAGAAAACAAAGTCACTGTAAACACAGAGTAAACAAAAAAGTCACATTTTTCACCATCGTATCAGGCCCTCTGGTCCCCTGTGTGGTACAGACATGTCTCATCTACAGTAAGGGAAAAAAATAATTGATCCCCTGCTGATTTTGTACATTTGCCCACTGACAAAGAAATGATCAGTCTATCATTTTAGTGGTAGGTTTATTTTAACAGTGAGAGACAGAATAATAAAAAAAAATCCAGAAAAACGCATTTCAAAAAAGTTATAAATTGATTTGCATTTTAACAAGTGAAATAAGTATTTGACCCCTTCGCAAAACATGACTTAGCACTTGGTGGCAAAACCCTTGATGGGAATCACAGAGGTCAGATGTTTCTTGTAGTTAACCAACAGGTTTGCACACATCTCAGGAGGGATTTTGTCCCACTCCTCTTTGCAGATCCTCTCCAAGCCATTAAGGTGTTGAGGCTGATGTTTGGTAACGCGAACCTTAAGCTCCCTCCACATATTTTCTATGGGATTAAGGTCTAGAGACTGGCTAGGCCACTCCGGGACCTTAATGTGCTTCTTTTTGAGCCACTCCTTTGTTGCCTTGGCTGTGTGTTTTGGGTCATTGTCATGCTCGAATACCCATCCATGACCCATTTTCAGTGCCTTGGTTGATGGAAGGAGGTTCTCACTCAAGATTTGACAGAAAATGGCCCCGTCCATCATCTCTTTGATGCGGCGAAGTTGTCCTGTCCCCTTAGCAGAAAAACACCCCCAAAGCATAATGTTTCCACCTCCATGTTTGACGGTGGGGAGGGTGTTCTTGGGGTCATAGGCAGCATTCCTCCTCCTCCAAACACAGCGAGTTTAGTTGATGCCAAAGAGCTTGATTTTGGTCTCATCTGACCACAACAATTTCACCCAGTTCTCATCTGAATCATTCAGATATTAGAAAACTTCAGACGGGCTTGTACATGTGCTTTCTTGAGCAGGGGGACCTTGAGGGCGCTGCAGAATTTCAGTCCTTCAAGGTGTAGTGTGTTACCAATTGTTTTCTTGGTGACTATAAGGGATGAGCCATGGAATGCCCCGTAATACACTGCGAGATCGCCGGGGCATTGACGTCTGATGATTGGCCAAAGCATGCACCTGACCTGCATGCTTTGGCCAATCACAGCGTGCTCTGCTGCAAGAGCCATAATTGGCCAAAGGCAGAGTGCTGCTTACATAACAGCCTTGTATAGTGTGTGGACAGAGATAGATTGAGCTAGATTAGGCAGGCAGGTTAGTTAGTGGTGTGCAGGCAGTGTATTTAATATATATATATATATATATATATATATATACTCTGCGTTTAGTGTAGACTAGATATTCAGTGTAGACTCTATATTCAGTGCAGGCAGTGTACTATACAGTTGTGCTCAAGTTTACATACCCTGGCAGAATTTATGATTTCTTGGTTAGTGTTTGGCTTATACCATTTATTATCAATCAACTGTGTTTACGCTTTTTAAATCATATTAACAACAGAAACTACCAAAATGATCCTGATCAAAAGTTTACATACCCTGGTGATTTTGGCCTGATAACAAGCACACAAGTTGACACATGTTGATCTGTTTGCTTGTAATTAGTGTGTGTGTATAAAAGGTCATTGAGTTTCTGTACTCCTGACAGACCCTTGCATCTTTCATCCAGTGCTGCACTGACGTTTCTGTATTCTGAGTCATGGGGAAAGCAAAAAAATTGTCAAAGGATCTGCAGGAAAAGGTAGTTGAACTGTATAAAACAGGAAAGGGATATAAAAAGATATCCAAGGAATTGAGACTGCCAATCAGCAGTGTTCAAACTCTACTCAAGAGGTGAAAAATTAGGGGTTCTGTTGAAATCAAACCACGGTCAGGTAGACCAACTAAAATTTCAGCCACAACTGCCAAGAAAATTGTTCGGGATGCAAAGAAAAACCCACAAATAACCTCAGGTGAAATACAGGACTCTCTGAAAACATGTGGTGTGGCTGTTTCAAGATGCACAATAAGGAGGCACTTGAAGAAAGTTGGGCTGCATGGTCGAGTCACCAGAAGAAAGCCATTACTACGCAAATGCCACAAAGTATCCTGCTTAAAATACGCCAAACAGCACAGAGACAAGCCTCAAATCTTCTGGCACAAAGTCATTTTGAGTGATGAGATCAAAACTAAGCTTTTTGGCCACAACCATAAACACTACATTTAGAGAGGAGTCAACAAGGCCTATGATGAAAGGTACACCATTCCTACTGTGAAACACAGAGGTGGATCGCTGATGTTTTGGGGATGTGTGAGCTACAAAGGCACAGGGAATTTGGTCAAAATTGATGGCAAGATGAATGCAGTATGTTATCAAAAAATACTGGAGGAACATTTGCGTTCATCAGCCAGGAAGCTGCGCATGGGATGTACTTGGACATTCCAACATGACAATGATCCAAAACACAATTCCAAGTCAACCTGTCATTGGCTACAGCAGAATAAAGTGAAGGTTCTGGAGTGGCCATCTCAGTCTCCTGACCTCAATATCACTGAGCCACTCTGGGAAGATCTCAAACGTGCAGTACATGCAAGACAGCCTAAGAATTTACAAGAACTGGAGGCTTTTTGCCAAGAGGAATGGGCAGCTTTACCATCTAAGAAGATAAAGAGCCTCATCCACAAATACCACAAAAGACTTCAAGCTGTCATTGATGTTAAAGGGGGCAATACACAGTATTAAGAACTGGGGTATGCAAACTTTTGATCAGGGTCATTTGGGTAGTTTCTGTTGTGATTATGATTTTAAAAGAGTAAACACAGTTGATTGATAATAAATGGCTTTAGCCAAACACTTACCATGAGTGAAAGAAAAGTTTTTGTGTTATCATTCATATTCTCTGAAAATGGTCAAGAAATCATAAATTCTGCCAGGGTAGAGCACAACTGTATATAACACAGTGTATTGAGGTGGTTAAGCGAAACCCCACGCCATTTAAAAAAAAAAAATGTCGTGAGCGTCCCCCCCAAAATCCATACCAGACAATTATCCAAGCAAGCAACCTGGCAGGTCAGGACAGAGAGGGAAGGGGAAACGCCCCCCTCCTGAACCATACCAGGCCACTTGCCCTCAACATGGTCACCTTGTCCCCATGTTGATGGGGATAAGGGCCTCAACCCCACAACCCTTGCCCGGTGGTTGTGGGGGTCTGCGGGCGGGGGGGCTTATCAGAATCTGGAGGCCACCTTTAACGAAAAAAAGTGTCAAAAAGTAAAAAACACAAAAGACAGTTTTTGACAATTCCTTTATTAAAAAAGAAAAAACAGTGTCCCGCGATGTCCATCCTTCTTCAATCATGGCGCTGACAGACCCGAAAAATAGAAAAAAAAATGCTCCGTGGGACACTATTTATTTTTTTTAATAAAGGAATTGTCAAAAACTGTCTTTTGTGTTTTTTACTTTTTTAAACTTTTTTTTAACTTTTTTTTTTGGCTTGGAGTTCCCCTTAATATCCATACCAGACCCAAATGGCCTGGTATAGACTGGGGTGGGGGGGACCCATGCCAATTTTTTTCCTTGATTTTTTAATCTATATTGCCGGGATCCGGCAGTTAATTACAGCTGTGAGCAAGTTTAAATGTAATTTTTTCCTTTAGAAATGTAATTTTGCTGTGGGACTGTAAAACACATCACACAGATGCACTACTTTACAGGCAGACTAAGGGGACCCCCCAGGCACAATATTTAAAAGGAATATTTAATGTTTATTGTTTCACTTTAAGCATTCTTAAAATCACTGCTACTGAAAATTTTTTTTTTGCATTGATACATGTCCCCTGGGGCAGTACGCGGGTCCCCATACACTTTTTATGGCCAATAACTTGCATATAAACCTTCAAAATGAGCACTTTTGGTTTGGTTGTGTCCCATAGACTTTAACAGTGTTCGCATGTCCACACAAATTTTTTGCCTGTTCGCATGTTCTGGTGCGAACCGAACCGGGGGGTGGGGGGGTTGGGGGGGGTTGTACGGCTCATCCCTAGTGACTATGGTCCCAGCTGTCTTGCTGCTGCTGAGAGATGATCGGATCATTACCAACATAACAACAACAACCTCCAAAATGTCCTAAGTTATATCCATCTGAATACAGAGGAATCGTACAAAGGTCATACAGAAGCTAGATCTTGCATTGAGCCCCAGAGCGAGGGAGATTGACAGTTATTTTGGGTTTCTTCCATTTGCGAAAAATCGCAATAACTGTTGTCACCCTCTCCCCAAGCTGCTTGGTGATGGTCTTGTAGCCCATTCCAGCCTTGTGTAGGTCTACAATCTTGTCTTTTATACAGGTAACAAGCTGAGATTAGGAGCACTCCCTTTAAGAGAGTGCTCCTAATCTCAGCTCATTAGATGTATAGAAGACATTTGGGAGACAGAAATCTTGCTGATTGATAAGGGATCAAGTACTTATTTCACTCATTAAAATGCAAATCAATTTATAACTTTTTTGAAATGTGTTTTTCTGGATATTTTTGTTGTTTTTCTGTCTCTCACTGTTAAAATAAACCTACTATTAAAATTATAGACTGATCATTTCCTTGTCAGTGGGCAAACATACAAAATCAGCAGGGGATCAAATACTTTTTTCCCTCACTGTAGATGGTTGGGGAACGTAAAACACACACCGGGCATAAGGTTGGGAAAAGTCAGCATAGTGGGGAGATTTACTAAAACTAGAGTGAGCAAAATCTGGAGCAGCTCTGCATAGAAAGGAACCAATCAGCTTCCAGGATTCATTGTAAAGCTTAATTGAAAAAGCTGAAGTAAGAAGATGATTGGCTACCATGCACAGCTGCATCAGATTCTGTGTGTTCCAGTTTTAGTAAATCTCCCGCACTGTGTCTTGTTCTGATTTCATTATCTAACACACCCACTGAAGTATGACACTGTTATGTCGGGTAAATCGAAAATGTGTGTAGAAATAATGCAATTTTCAGCCAGTGCAATGTTACAGAATTCCTTCTCAGCAATACTCAGACTGGATGCAGGCAGAATTCTGTACCTGGAACATGAAGCGTTAATGGATTGGGGGCACACAGCACAGTCTTGTGACAAATGTAGTCCTATTTCTGTCGGTGAACTACAAGACCCAGCATGCCCTACCAGACACCTGCACAAATTTCTGATCCTTCTAGTCCCCCAGCATAGACATTGGATGCAGATTGTGTTTAGTCCTCCTGGATAATCCAGGATAATCTGTGTCAGGGCTGATAATGTCCTCAGTGATACATTGTGGAAAAGGCAATATTATCAATACTGATATCATGATTCCAAAGATTAGTTATTATGGGTTGGATTGATTGATTGGGGTATTATGGGTTACTTCAGCTTTTAGAATGACAGACTGTATGAGATGAGGGTTTA
Source organism: Lithobates clamitans (assembly GCA_037952925.1). NCBI lineage: Eukaryota > Metazoa > Chordata > Amphibia > Anura > Ranidae > Lithobates > Lithobates clamitans. The sequence goes on from JBBGZY010002199.1 coordinate 310,309, forward strand.
GGAAGTAAAGGTTTTGGTTGGCCAATATGGATTTAGGATGTCATACAGAGATTTGATATGAAGGATGGGGGGTAGATATGGAACGGTTTGGGATGACAGATGGGGTGTTGGGACAGATAAGGATTTAGGATAAGAGACAACAGACAAGGCTTTAAGGTGACAGACAGAAGATTGGCTTTGAGGGTATAGGGTTGATAGATAGGGGTTTAGGATGGAAGATAGAGGGTCAGGATGGCAGACAGAGGTTTGGAAATACAAAGAGAGGTATGGGGTGACAGGCAGGGGTTTAGGATGGCAAACAGGAGTTTTGATGGTAGGGTTTGGGATCATAGCTAGGGGTTATGTTGTGGTTTGGGGAAAATAGTTAACTTTCAGATTCTTGTGTCAATACATATTATGAACATTCACCAACACATAATGGGGGGAATTAACAAACGGTGGCACACACATAAAGCCTGCACCACTGTTTTAAACTAAAGTTGGGTATACACAAATTCAAATTTGTGAATTTTGGTACGGGTGTAGCCCTGTCTGTTCAACAGAAGCCAGTTGTTAGACCACCTTCTCTTGAACGGTTCTGCTGGAAAACCAGCCTTCAATCAGCCAATGCAGTGCTGATCAGTGTATTCAGTGTATTCTGATGGGGGAGGGGGGGGGTCCTTGCTGTCAGAATACAATAGCGCAGCAGGGGGAGATTCCTGCATCCCCATTGCTTGTGTGGACGAGGGGATCTGGCAGTTTTTTCTTTTAACCCGCTAGTTGAAGGAAAAAAAGCTCTGCGTGTATAGCCTGTTTAAAGGATGGAGTACAGTGCCTGGAAAAAGAATTCACACCCCTTGAAATTTTCCACACTTTTTTATGTTACAGCCAAAAACATAAATGTATTTTATTGGATTTTTATGTGATAGACCAACACAAAGTGGCACATAATTGTGAAGTGAAAAAAAAATGATAAATGGTTTTCAAATTTTTACAAATAAATGAAAAGTGTGGCGTACATTTGTATTCAGCCCCCCTGAGTCAATACTTTGTAGAACCACCTTTTGCTGGAATTACAGCTGCAAGTCTTTTGGGGATGTCTCTACAAGTTTTACACATCTAGAGAGTGACATTTTTGCCCATTCTTCTTTGCAAAATAGCTCAACCTCTGTCAGGTTGGATGGAGAGCGTCTGTGAACAGCAATTTTCCAGTCTTGCCACAGATTCTCATTTGGATTTACGGTAGGTCTGGACTTTGACCAGGCCATTCTAACATATGAATATGCATTGATCTAAATCATTCCATTGTAGCTCTGGCTGTATGTTTAGGGTCGTTGTCCTGCTGGTAGGTGAACCTCCTCCCCAGTCTCAAGTCTTTTACAGACTCTAACAGGTTTTCTTCTAAGATTGCCCTGTATTTGGCTCCATCCATCTTCCCATCAACTCTGACCAGCTTCCCTGTCCCTGCTGAAGAAAAGCATCCCCACAACATGATGCTGCCACCACCATGTTTCATGGTGGGGATGGTGTATTCAGGGTGATGTGCAGTGTTATGCCCTGTACCCACGATAGGATTTTCCGACAACAAATGTTGGATGTGAGCTTGTTGTCGGAAAGTTCGACCGTGTGTATGCTCCATAGAACATTTGTTGGTGGAATTTCCACCAACAAATGTTTGAGAGCAGGTTCTCAAATTTTCTGACAACAACACTTGTTGGAAATTCCGAGAGTGTGCACACAATTCCGACGCACAAAAGTCCACGCATGCGCGGAATCAAGCAGAAGAGCCGCACTGGCTATTGAACTTTATTTATCTTGGCTCGTCGTACGTTACATAGTTACATAGTTAGTAAGGTTGAATAAAGACACCAGTCCATCCAGTTCAACCTAAGTGAGTGTGGGTCTACAACCCTGACCCTTGTCCCTAACCCTGAACATCGCACACTCACATCAATCCCTACCCTCAATCCAAGGTCCCCATTCATATACTAGGGCCAATTTTGGACAGAAGCCAATTAACCTACCAGCATGTCTTTGGAGTGTGGGAGGAAACCGGAGTACCCGGAGGAAACCCACGCAGGCACAGGGAGAACATGCAAACTCCAGGCAGGTAGTGTCGTGGTTGGGATTCGAACCAGCGACCCTTTTTTACTGCTAGGTGAGAGTGCTAACCACTGCACCACTGTGCCGCCGTACGTGTTGTACGTCACTGCGTTCTTGACGTACGGATTTTCCGACAACATTTGTGTGACCGTGTGTATGCAAGACAAGTTTGAGCCAACATCCTTGGGAACAAAAAACACTGTTTTTTTGTCGGAAAATCCTATCGTGTGTACGAGGCATTAGTGTTTTGCCAAAAAGTTCAATTTTGGTCTCATCGCACCTTCTTCCACATGTTTTCTGTGTCCCCAACATGGCTTCTTGCAAACTGCAAACGGGACTTCTTATGGTGTTCTTTCAACAATGGCTTTCTTCTTGCCACGCTTCCATAAAGGTCAGATTTGTGGAGTGGGCAACTAATAGTCGTCCCGTGGACAGATTCTCCCACCTGAGCTTTGGATCTCTGCAGCTCCTCCAGAGTTACCATGGGCCTCTTGGCTGCTTCTCTGATTAATTCTCACCTTACCCGGCCTGTCAATTTAGGTGGACGGCCATGTCTTGGTAGGTTTGCAGTTGTGCCATACTCTTTCCATTGTTGGATGCTGGATTGAACAGTGAGATGTTCAAATCTTGGGATATTTTTTTTATAACCTAACCCTGCTTTAAACTTCTCCACAGCTTTATCCCCGATCTGTCTGGTGTGTTCCTTGGCCTTCATGATGTTATTTGTTCACTAAGGTTCTCTACCTTAAGTTCAGGGCTTCACAGAGCAGCTGTATTTATACAAGTGGACTCTATTTACTAATCAGGTGACTTCTGAAGACAATTGGTTCCACTAGATATCAGTTAGGGGTATCAGAGTAAAGGGGGCTGAATACAAATGCACACCACACTTTTCAGATATTTATTTATAAAACATTTTGAAAACCAGTTATCATTTTCCTTCCACTTCACAATTATGTGCTACTTTGTGTTGGTCTATCACATAAAATCCCAATAAACTACATTTACAATTTTGATTGTAACATGACAAAATGTGAAAAAATTCAAGGAGTATGAATATTTATTCAAGGCACTGTAGATGCTGCTCCTTATTAACACATGGGGTGGTGTGCTCCCTGTCCTATGCTGTGTCTGTGATAGACACAGCACAGACTAGTAAAGTTGGAGCTGCTGCTTGTAACCCTGCCCCAATTAACAACCCCCCCCCCCCCCAAACACACACACACACTTCCCACTGTCCCTACTTCCCCGCTCAAATGAGTGCAGGAGGGAATGGAGAAGATCGGAAAACCTGCAGGCTTGGCTCATGCAGTGATGGGCAAAGGCACATGAGCTGTCAGCAGACAGTTCACATTCCATATTCCAGATCTGATCTGGTGGGGAGCTGCACCAGTTTTCTTCAATGAAAACGCAATCCCATTGTAATTAGGAGCAGACCCTGCGCCAGTTTGTATTTTACTCTGAAATAAAAACTGGTGTGGGTGGTGCAGAGAGACCTGAAACAAATCTATACTCTTAGTTAGAGTGGTGCACGCCACAAAAATCATCTTCCTAGGCCTTTATAATGGTTCATGAACTTTTGTTTTCCCCCAGTGTCGTGTTTGTTAAATGTTTGGGAGCCAATAACATCTTAATTGATTCTTTTGCAGGAACAGGAACAGCACAGTTTTTCAGAAAACGAGGGGCAATATAGGGCATGCAGGGAACTCACTCCACCCTGCAACCAGGTATTGTTGAATATATTTTGCTCTACAATTCCATGTTTTTATCCTTTGGAAAGTCTTTTATGGATCTGTATCATCAGCAAATCTGCCCTTGCTGATTTCATTCATTTTATTTGCTCCCTGATGAAGCTTACAGAAGAGAATGGTACAATTATTCTTTTGTAATATACATTTTATATGTTCATATTACATTTTATATTAAACATTAGGCCCTCATGCCCCCCACATACAGGTTCTGTATCAGTATTACAATGTATGAGGATTGTATTCTAGTTAACAATTATAATCAAGATAGGATAATTGGGCTTCCTCAGTCACTTTTGTTTGTAACACTTCCTACAGTGCCCCAGCAGATGATGATGCCATATTAATCAGAAATGATATAAAGAATAATAAACTGCAGTTATTTGTAACCCGGGACGTGTAGCTTTGAAATCGCTTTAATCTGTAAAATATTTTAATATTTCTGGCTGGGGCCAATCAGCACACCAGGTTGTCCTCGCCTCCACTTATTGCATCGTCCATCAATATGACACTATTGGCTGACTCAGGAATAGCGCACACCGATAATGACCTTCGGGAGCAGCGGGATGAACGCTCACAATAACCTGCATAACATCATTAACAGATTGCCATCCAGTTATATACATTAGAAGCCACGTTACGTTAAAAGCCGCGTAGTAAAAATCCTTGAAAAAATTAGTTCTTATGGAGTTCAGATTTAGGCTTCATGTACACGGGACATTTTAAAACCTCTCCTGAACGATGGAACTTGACAGCTAGTAACCGATAGTTAAAAACGTCTACAGGCGTTTACATGCCGTGTTTAGCCGCGTTTGCGTTTAGAAGCGTTTTTGCATTGTAAATAGTCGGAAATGTATCTCCATTAAAAACACCTATGAATGAAACGTGGCTAAACACGAGTTACCGCGTTTACACGCGTTTGCATGCTGTGAAAGCATTTGGCACTTCAAAGGCCAATAAATTTCCATCCCAAACGCATTTTTTTGCTTTAAAAAATTGCCACTAAACTCAACTGCATCGAAACGACTATAAACTGCTCAATGTACTGATAAGATAACATAGATGGGAGTTCAGGGGCTGCTGAAAAATGCCCAACTGCTCCTAAACATCAGTTTATCAGCAGCAGTGTACATGAGGCCTAACAGAGCAAAATACGCAAACTACACAACAGATTGCTTGTGACAATCTGGGCAGGTAGGAGTTAACAGCAGAGCGATATGAGAACTTTCGACATCAGAATTGTCGGTTCTCACGTGTGTCATTTCCTGCCATCTGAGAAAAAAAAAAAAAACAGGAAAAATTCTAGCAGTCTCCCACTGGGGATGATTGGAGTGATTTTGACGATTTCACATTTGCCAAATACTCATCAGAAATTGCTGCTAATGTTGCCATACATACTGCATTGGCATTACAAAAAGTTCCCAGTGTGATGTGCTAATGTTGATAAACAAAAGTCACATGATCATGGTTGCATGACTTTTGTTTATTAACAATCAAGCCACTGGTCACAAGGTCAGCAAGGATATGGTGATCACATGACATTTGTTGATAAACAAAGCAATGTGATCACACATGATGTGCTGAAATAAGTCGCTCTGATTACTTTATGCAGAATCGCCGGCCCTAAAAAGGGATATCTTGATTTTTGCTGCAGCCGCAGTGATGACCGAGATATTACCCTTCCCGTCCGAGGACGTTTATAAATGTACCATGGACGGGAAGTGGTTAAAGAAACAGTAACGACAAAGTATTAGTGTGTTTCTCTAATGCTTGGGTATTGTTATTTGAATATTATTTGAATATTATAAATGTATGTATAAAAATAACATACAAAATAGAAAAAACACAAATATATTCTGTGTGATTGGTTTAGGGCACTGGGGAAGGAGGGGACGGGTTGGGGGGAGAAAGGAGGCAGAAGGGTGCTGTGTTAAGAATTGTTTAGGATGCCAGGGGAGGGGTAGCGGGGGCAGAGTACTGGGTAACCTAAGTCAGCTTTGCCCCCTTTACGATACAATATCTGTTCACTTCAATTTGATTCAGTTCATTTTATAAGACACTGTACTAAACAATTCCCCTTTACATGTTTAATGAGTATGACAAGGAACAATGGACTCTTATAGACTTCCTACTATCCTTGTCCTTGTGCTGGTTACCAGCGTGTCCACACACTTCTCTGGCTGGACTCACCACATTTCATCCCCTGTGCCTGACAAGGAGAAGGTCATATATACCCCTCCTTCTTATCCATGTGTTGTTTTTCCTCTGGTCAGTCCCCTTTCAGGTTAGCTAGTCTTGTCTCCACTTCCTTATGTTGGATTGCCTGCCTTTGTATGCCCCCATCCCATATACATCCTCCTGAGCCTCCTGTATGCAGACATGTTACTCTTCAGATCAGAAATCAAATTCGTTCCCTTAGTAAACCAACATCTGGTTGCTATTGCCGATTCTTCAGAGGGAGTGGTGTCACTATCACGGTGGTGTGGTGGAAGAGTAGAAGATTTTTCACACAAGAAGATTGAATAACAACTGTTGAACTTGATCATTTATTTCTTGTAATTTATTATTTATAGTGACACTTTTCACTGGGTGTTAAATAAATTTCTTTTCATGATAAAATTAATATTTTTCATGACACTATTATTATTAATATTTGTATGCATAAGTAGAGGGTTATAGGCATTATACTGCTCTGACCCATTATTTTACACAATTTATATTGGCGCCGCTATCTCTATCTGTACACGTGTGAGAGGTATAGTTTTGGGATTTTGATCAGTTTATTTAAAGGTCTTACCTTGCCTTCTTTTGGAATTCAGGTGATTGACATTAGACACGACGAATGGGGTGGAGAAGGAGCGGCTCTTACTGATGTTTACCAGAAGGTTGTTGTTCCATGAGTCGGAACTGCCGCTGCAGAGAGATGATTGGATCATTACCAACATAACAACAACAACCCCCAAAGTTTCCTAAGTTATATCCATCTGAACTGAGGATTCGTACAAAGGTCGTACAGAGGGAGCCATTTGCATCTTCAGGTGTTGTTCCCATGGAGCTCCCTACTCATAGCGCAACTTGTATAAAATGTGATCCCTCCTCAACCCACCAATTTTACACATTGTCTATACCCAGCCATTCTTCAGAATGAACACTGGAGGGTACATAAAGGAGAGCCCAAATAGTCCATCTGCTGGATTGTCAGTTTTCATTCCATGCATACAGCAGTTTAATTCAATTACCTTGAGGATGTTGTGTCAGTGGGCTTAATACTACCACTGCGGTCTCGTCTCACTGGCGCCGGTTCCAGGGTCGGTAATCCGGTGGCAGAGGTGGTTGTGGTCCAGGTTGAAGACACTCGACGTAAAAGTCCCGATGGAAGACTTCTCCGTAACCTCTACAAACATGTGGGGAGACATAACAAAAGTAGTATTTCAAATGAATTATTTAGATACAATTTGGTAATTTCAATCAATTAGCTAATGTGGGGCTGTTACCCATCAGCAACCAATCATTACTTTATTCTCCACGAGATGAAACAAATGGTCTTAGTGGTTGTTATGAACAATGGTTTCATATGGAGAATCAATCCCAGGAAGGAAATGTTACCTATAGAGAAATGGCTAGAACAGCCTTTCCCCACCTTTTGACCCTAATGCCCTGTACACATGGTCGGACTTTCTGACGGAATATGTGCGATCGAGGCTTGTTGTCGGAAATTCCGATCGTGTGTGGGCTCCATCAGACTTTTTCCATCGGAATTTCCGACATAGAAAGTTTGAGAGCATGCTATAAAATTTTCCGACAACAAAACCCGATCCTTTAAATTCCGATCGCATACTCAGAATTAATTAAGAGACGAAAGCTATTGGCTATTGCCCCGTTTATAGTCCCGACGTACGTGTTTTACGTCACCGCATTCAGAACGATCGGATTTTCCGACAACTTTGTGCGACTGTGTGTATGCAAGACAAGTTTGAGCCAACATCCGTCGGAAAAAAAGGATGGATTTTGTTGTCGGAATGTCCAATCAATGTCCAACTGTGTGTACAGGGCATAAGTCTTGAGGAACCCCTGCTAAAACCATTTCAGAGGGGAGAATGCCCCATACATTGGTGGTCAGAAGGCCACCACTAAAGATCATTGGTGTCTCGCCTCTGCCTGGGACAAGTGGTGTTGGTCCTGGAACTATGCAGGCTCCATCAAAGGGGAGGTCAATCAACCACAGCTCAAGGAACCCCAATCAACCACTGGAGAAACCTTAAGGTTCCATTGAATCCTGGTTGAGAATGGCAGGGCTACCACAATTACATGATCATTCCCAGTGTTGCCAAAAATTTCCAGTGTCATCCCATTGATACTACCCAGGATGATGTTGGGAAAAGGATATGAAAGGAAGTTTATAATATGACTTCATGCTTTAGTTATAGGAGTAGGGGGATAAATATAGATATAGGGGTAAATTATTTTACATAGCCATAGTTGCAGGAAGGAGATTTTTTTTTTTTTACATTTTATTGACCATTAAAGCTGTATGAAACAAAAATGTAATTTGAATTAGGTTATCCTGCAGAACAACATTAGTAGCAAATATATAATATAATATATATAATATATGCATGGTATCAGTTCTGACCTTTGGTATAGTCATCTTCTCCCCCTTCTCAGAGCCCTCCTCGGAGTCGGAACATGTAGAGTTCTCACTGAAGGTGACAAGGGGGTTCACCCTGGGCTTGTGAATGGGCTGGAAGTTGAGCTGGGTGCTCAGGAGGTTGCTGACTGCCCTCAGGGAAGTGCACACGTGAGGCGGTAATGACGGTTCAGCTAAGAGGTCTGTGATGAGACCATGAGCTTCGCCCATAACAGCGATATCTACAGTGATGGTGGTACCTGAAGACTGGAGAAACACAACAAATTATACATCACTAAATCAATCCCCCCCCCCCCCTTCATTGTTTTTCCCATATATTGTGTGATTCTATCCAACTCTTTTATGTATCAAAGGACAGACCCAGGAAGATTCACTCGACAGCAAACGAACCCTTGGACACAAATATGAAAACATAAAAAAAAAAAATAACAAATTAGGCCTCTTTCACACGGGGCAGATCAGTCATGATCCGCCCCGTGAACATCCGCTTGCTCAGCGGGGATAGCTCCGCCGATCCCCGCTGAGCAGGAAGATGACAGGTGCATCGCTGCTCACTGTGCAGCGACGGACCTGTCAGAGCGCCGCTCTCCCCTATGGGGGGATCGGATGATGACGGTCCGTAGTGTCCGTCGTCATCCGATCCGATCCGAAAACGGAGGAAAAAGTAGGTTTTTCCTCCGTAAGGCCTCTTTCACACGGATGATCCGTATGTCCGTTTTTCATCCATCCGTTTTCGGATGAAAAACGGACATACATTCATCCCTATGGAGCGTCGGATGTCAGCGGTGACATGTCCGCTGACATCCGACCTGCTCCGATCCGAAAAGTGTAACGGAGGAAAAACCTACTTTTTCCTCCGTTTTCGGATCGGATGACGACGGACACTACGGTCCGTCATCATCCGATCCCCCCATAGGGGAGAGCGGCGCTCTGACAGGTCCATCGCTGCACAGTGTGCAGCGATGCACCTGTCATCTTCCTGCTCAGCGGGGATCGGCGGAGCTATCCCCGCTGAGCAAGCGGATGTTCACGGGGCGGATCATGACTGATCTGCCCCGTGTGAAAGAGGCCTTACACTTTTCGGATCGGAGCGGGTCGGATGTCAGCGGACATGTCACCGCTGACATCCGACGCTCCATAGGGATGAATGTATGTCCGTTTTTCATCCGAAAACGGATGGATGAAAAACGGACATACGGATCATCCGTGTGAAAGAGGCCTTAAGCACCAACACAGAAAATTGTGTGTAACAAAAAAAATGAACTATAATAAATTTTTTGTCCAGAAAAGAAAAATACCTAAAACATTTAAAAGAAAAAAAAAGTATTATACGGAAATAAGTCATTTTATAAACTCACCAAAGCTGATTTACTAAGGGCTCATTTGCACTTGTTGCAATAGCAATGCACCTGTGGTGCGATGCAGTGCCATTCATTGTGAATGGCACCCTATTGCACAGAGTGCAACACAGAAAGCACTACAAAAACAAATATACAATGCATTGTCATGCCCTGCTTTGTTTAAAAAGGGTCATGCACTTTTTCCATTCGCTGTAGTGCACTGGCACCCCATTCATATTGAATAGACAGCCTTGATCAATACACGCTAATGTGTCTATTAACGCACCGTAATGGAGCACTTAGGCTTCATTGATATGTCCTATAAATTCCAGAGAACGGATCCCTGTGAAAGAAAGAGCAGACTCGTGTGGCTGGAATCACAGGCGGTAGCAGACAGCTGGGAAGCCTGTACAAAGCAATGACAGGCTAAATGGCATAGCAGCTGTTCGCATGTATGAGCACATCTAGTGATTACCTGTGGCTAGAATGATTGGTAGATTGCGTGCAGAGCTGGTTATCCAACCATAGCCCCAGGTAACCACTAACAAACTAAAAGGGTAAGGGGAGGGGGAAAGGGAACAGGGATACTCGGTATATAGAATATCCAGAGGGAAAGTAGTTACTTCAGCAATCAATTGGTCAGAAAGTACTTATTATCAAAAATAACAATTTATTGGGTATATATTAAAACCAGTTACACATACTGAGGCCATCAGTAAAAAGCATACACACTATGGAAAGTGCAAAAACCATGGTTTTCAAGAGATGTGACTTGAGACAAGACAACATATAGGAAAAAAAACACACAAACCAGCACCGACACGGTCCGGACTTGATATGATGGTCAGCGGCAATATATCCAATTAAATCGCAGCAGTGACTCGTTGGTGTTGCAAACGAGTGAAAAATAATAATGTAACAGTATAGTTTGGTATGCCGCTGAGCATCATATAGCTAGGGAAACATGGGGGGCAGAGAGGCACAGAAGGCACAGAAGGGGACGGGAGAATGGCCGGGAGTGTGGGTTGACCCTGAGCATAGAGTATGGACCTAAAAAGTGGCTGCAGCCATGGGGTTAAGAATGCATGATGGAAGAATCATAAAGTGCAAATATCACTGGTGGACAAGTTCACATCATTGCGTTGAGTGGATGAAGTCAGTCCCCTGTATGTATTAACAGTCTCATATGCTGTTCACAGGGTGCAGTGATTCAATCAATGGTGGAAGCACCTTACTTCAGTATACAGATATTAAACACTACAGTCACGGCCTGCTAGGGGTGTTCATACCTTACCACCCTTGGATTGTAGGGAGCACTGGTCCAGGCTCGGTGTCCGTGTTGTGGTAGCGGAGTCAAGGTGACTGAAGTGTCAGTGGAAATCCGTCAGCTGACAATACCAATCACACTGGATTGGCGGTCCTCATCCTTAATATATACCCAATAAATTGTTATTTTTGATAATAAGTACTTTCTGACCAATTAATTGCTGAAGTAGCTACTTTCCCTCTCGATATTCTATATACCGAATATCCCTGTTCCCTTTCCCCCTCCCCTTACCCTTTTAGTTTTGGTACTGATTTCTTTAGTTAAAGCAATAACACCACACCTGGTGTATGGTCAGATTATGATCGGCCATTGTACTGATCAACTTTTAACACTGAACTTGCCTCCTGTCCTTCTTCCCCCATTCCCCACCTTATATACCAGGTAACCACTAAGGCTGGGTTCACACCATTGCAAATTGTACAGGTTTCCCAGCTGCAGTAGTTTGCAGCCACCCATGATTGATTCCAGCTCTAAGGCTGGATTCACACCTATGCATTTTTAGTGCTTTTTGCATTTTGCAGATTTGCACCACAGAACGTGTTCCATAGGAAACCATGTTAAATGGACTGTAGTGAAAATCTGAAAAATGCAAAAAGCACTAAAAATGCGTAGGTGTGAATCCAGCCTAAGAATCCACTGATCCTCATTGCAGGGATCTGCTGTCCAGACCTTTTAGGATGTGTAAATAAGGCCTTGTGAATGGGACCCTCACTCAAATACTGTGTGATAGCCAATCATGTGAAAAGCAAATTCCTGCTCACTGTAAATATCCAATCACATGCAGATGCTTTTTACACGACTGGATAATTGAAGTAAATATTTACACAATTTCCTGTGAAGATTCTCTACTCCTTCAGTAAATCAGCTCACTGTGTAAGAATATAATGATGACCCCTGTCAAAGCTGGCCCTGAGACAGTTTTTTTTTTTTTTTTTTTAAAGACACAATTTTGTGTGCCAGTGACATTGAAAGCTCTCAATGTTGCTTCTTTAAAGCGGAACACTGGTGAAAAAAAAATGACATATATGATGCAATCTGTCAGTGGCATTACCACAGCAGTTTTGGATTTCTGAGTCCCCATGTAACATAGCTTTATTACATATTCATCCTGCCAGCAGAGCGATTATTTTTCCACTTCCTGTAACAGGGTGACAACACTGTTTGTTCTGCAGTGAAATCACACATCAGCGTTGTCACCCTTTGGACAGGTGGGCAACATGTCGTTTCAGATGTACTTTAAGAAGGGGTTGTTTAAAAGGCAAAAAGGGGAAAAGTAAAAGAAGGGGTTAAGTATAATTTTTTAGGCAGTTACAGCAACAGTTTTTTTTATATTTATATTTTTTTCTTATGGGGTGGGTGGTTTGTTTTTATGTCAGTTAATAGGCTCACCAAGCTTTGACACAGAAAATAACTGCCCCATAGCTACTTTTGGGCTCCCAAGATGCAGCTCAGTGCAGTGGTGGTGGTGAGGGGGGGGGGGTTGTTTATTCTGGGCCTATCATGAAACTGGGACCCCCGGGAAGATGGGATGCCAGCTAGTGTGCCTGTAGGGGTCTCTAGAAAGGACAGATGCATTTTCTTTTACTTCTCACTAAAACAAAATTTAATAGAAAGTAAAAGTCAAATTAGCATTGTGGGAGGAGTTCTGTGCTATGGGAGGAGTTGTGGGAAGAGTTCTGCACTGTGTAAGGAGTTCTTTGCTGTGGAAGAAGTTCTATGCTGTGTAGGTTTGCCACCTGTCTGGGATTCACCAGGATAGTCTGAGTTTTGGATCATGTGTCCGGGTTTCATCCGCCCTGAAACCCAGACACATTATTCAAACCAGACTGTGGTTGAGGGATGGGCAGTATTGAGGTACTCAGTACCATTCAGGCGATGATGGGAAGGAGGATCGGTGGTTCCCCTCCCCTCGTCCCCATTTTTCTGGCTTTTTATCCTCACAAATCCCTGGCAGAGGATGTTGGTGGTATTGGCCTGAAACCCGGACACATTATTCAGACAGAACTGTGGGCATAGCTTCAGGGGGCCTGTCCCACCTCCCTGTGTTTTTAGAACTGATTGGCTGTATTTTACTTTTGCAGCAGCCGAATGTTGGCTCCTCCTATCCCTCCTGCTGGCTTTCAGCTGCTGCAGGAGTAAAAAAAGCCTCCACTGCCCTTCCTGTCCAGCTTCCTCTTCCTTCTGCTGCCCCCGCGCTCCTGTGTGCTCCCATTTGCTTTTCGAAAGTTTTCGGGTTTGGCTTGAAGAAAGGATGGCAACCCTAATACTGTGGGAGGGGTTTTGTGCTGTGGGAGGGGTTTTGCCTTGTTGGAAAAGTTCTGTGCTGTGGGAGGAGTTGTGTGAAGAGTTCTGTGCTGTGGGAGGAGTTAGTGTTGCACTGTGGGAAAAGTTCTGGGGCCTTCAGCTAAAACCCGCTGATAGAGATCTCTTCAGCTCTCAAATATTGGGTGTGGCATACAAGAACAGCTCATTTGCATATTAGCAAAACAGATTCAGATCTTAGTTCTAGATTGCAATAAAAATAAACTGGATGTGTTTCCAATTACACAAAATATAAGTGGCTATTATTATTTATGCGTAACATTGCAGACTGTTGATCTCATGCTCTATATCAGGACTTCTCCAGAGCCTCTCCCATCCTCTGGAACTCCCTGCCCCGGTATATCCGATCAGCCCCTAACCTGTCCACCTTTAGGAGATCTCTGAAAACTCACTTATTCAAGGAAGCCTATCCCACACCCACATAACAACTGTCCCCGAGCCACCCCCATCAAATCATTCCCCGCATCTTTTACCTTTTGTACTACCACCCCCTCCCTTTAGAATGTAAGCTCTACGAGCAGGGTCCTCCTGTCCCTTCTGTGTTGAACTGTACTGTAATTGTGCTGTTCCCACTCTACATTGTAAAGCACTGCGTAAACTATTGGCGCTATATAAATTGTGAATAATAATAATAATAATCTAGGGCAGCCTTTCTCCACCTTTTTAACGTGGAGGAACCATTGATATAACTTTTGTGCTTCAGGGAACCCCTACTAATATATATTTACAGCTCATAGTACATTAGTTTGATGGTCAGTGGGAAGAATGCTCCTTACATTTGTGACCATTGGGAGGAATTACCCCCTTACAGATAGCTAAAAAGATCAATAGTGTCAGCATTCTTTATAAGGGTTCTGAGGATGCGGCAAGGTGTTTAGTTGTATTTTTCGTCTTTTTTAACCTAGGGACAATAGCTATGTACATAGAAAGAGTCAGAAATTATAGCAATCTACTAATAGATCTCTATCACATTGCAGAACAACCCACTTCTAATTTCACGCTGCGCCCCCTGTAATCACCCCCCCCCCCCTAATAGTGTCTGTGCGTACATTTCAATGTGGGGGGAGCTGATCTGTTCCCACGACCACCAAACGCTGAGAAGTGTCAGCTCTGTCCACACTGCAGATCATCACACAGACAGCCGCGCCAATCTATCTCCCTGCTGTACAAATATTGCCGGGCCTGGAGCGCAGCCACTTGGCCACAGTTCAGCGTGTGAATTCCCAATGGTGCGGTCTGCGCTGCGACTGTGAGAGCAACATTGGTGCCAGAGACAAGAAAAATAGGGAGACGAATTCCAGTCTGACGATTGAGAGAGAGACTTTATCTGAGTTCTATAGAATCATCTGACATCCTGCAGACCCACCGCCATCTTCACCCCACTAAGTATATTGTGCTCTCCCAAGTAGTCTTATAGATAGAAATGTTCTTGTGCCGGTACTTTCCCAGATATACACTCACTGGCCACTTTATTAGGTACACCTTGCTAGTATCGGGTTGGACCCCTTTTTGCCTTCAGAATTGCCTTCATTCTTCGTGGCATAGATTCAACAAGGTGTTGGAAACATTCCTCAGAGATTTTGGTCCACATTGACATGATAATATCACGCAGTTGCTGCAAATTTGTCGGCTGCATATCCATGATGCGAATCTCCTGTTTTACCACATCCCAAAGGTGCTCTATTGGATGAGATCTGGTGACTGTGGAGACCATTGGAGTACAGTGATCTCATTGTCATGTTCAGGAAACTAGTGGTGAGATGATTTGATCTTTGTGACATGGTGCATTATCCTGCTGGAAGTAGTCATCAGAAGATGAGTACACTGTAGTCATAAAGGGATGGACATGGTCAGCAACAATACTCGGGTAGGCCGTGGCATTTAAACATGAAAATATCCCCCACATCATTACACCACCACCAGACTGAACCATTGATAAGGCAGGATGGATCCATGCTTTCATGTTGTGTACAACTAATTCTGACCCGACCATCTGAATGTCGCAGCTGAAATCGAGACTCGTCAGACCAGGCAACGTTTTTCCAATCTTCTATTGTCCAATTTTGGTGAGCCTGTGCAAATTATAGCCTCAGTTTCTTGTTCTTAGCTGACAGGAGTGGCTCCTGCTGTGGTCTTCTGCTTCTGTAGCCCATCTGCTTCAAGGATCAATGTGTTGTGCATTCAGAGATGGTATTCTGCATACCTTGGTTGTAACAAGTGGTTATTTGAGTTATGCCACATACACACGAGCGGATTTTCTTTTGGAAAAAAACTTGGTTGTTTTTTCCGACGGAATTCCGCTCAAGCTTGCCTTGCATACACACGGCCACACAAAAGTTCTCTGAACTTTCGACCGTCAAGAACGCGGTGACGTACAACACTACGACAAGCCAAGAAAATGAAGTTCAATGCTTCTGAGCATGTGTCGAATTGTTTCCGAACATGCGTAGGAATTTTGCACGTCGGAATTTGTACAGACGAACGCATTTTTGGATAGGAACTTTTTCCAACCGAAAAATTGAGAACCTGCTCTAAATCTTTTGCTAGCGGGAATTCCACCAGCAAAAGTCCGATGGAACACACACACGGTCGCATTTTCAGACCAAAAGCTTCCATCAGTCTTTTGCTGGCCAAATTTCCGATCGTGTGTACGCGGCATAACTGTTGCCCTGCTATCATCTCGAACCAGTCTGCCCATTCTCCTCTGACCTCAACAAGGCATTTTCATCCACACAACTGCCGCTCACTGGATATTTTCTCTTTTTCAGACCATTCTCTGTAAACCCTAGAGATAGTTGTATATGAAAATCCCAGTAGATCAATCATTTTTTGAAAATGTCTGGCACCAACAACCATGCCACGTTTAAAGTCACTTAAATTCCCTTTCTTACCCATTCTGATGCTCAGTTTGAACTTCAGCAAGTCCTCTTCACCATGTCTAGATGCCTAAATGCATTGAGTTGCTGCCGTGTGATTGGCTGATTAGCAATTTGTGTTACCAAGCAATTGAACAGGTGTACCTAATAAAGAGGCCGGTTAGTGTAAATGTTCCAACATTGGTACTCTCATAGAATGGAATGATAGGTTACGCCTCGTCCTGGTGTTCAGCTTCCAAACAAGACGTACACCTGAGACCTCTGCTTCTATCAGATCCCATTTGCTGTCAAATGTCTGCAGCTCTGAAGAAGCTGCAATCAAAGGGGGTAATTGGCTTTCTGTCTGGGTGCATCTGGAATCAAAGGCAGATGGCCAGTCCAATGCAGTCTAAACAGGAAACATTACATCACGGGAGGCCATTGCCTACGGTAAATGGCTCACCCAGACCTGATCCTAGACACGACAATCACACACTGATCCCCCACACCAGCCCCCCCCCCCAATGATGTCTCACTTCTCTTGTTGCACTCTCCAAAACAATAAAAGACACATCTGCCAAATTGACCAGGTCATTTTCTGTACTGATTTCCCTAACAGAGTGGCTGAGAGGTGGAAGAAGCTGATGAATAGTGATAATATCCACCCATAAATAATAAGCTATTTCTTAAAGGATTGAATGAAGACTTTACACAAACTCTGAGATTTAAGGAATGCCAGTTGTCCAACATCCCTTGGACAGGTCTACAGCTTCCACCGTCCCTGTACCTCCAGCAGGTGGTGCCGTCCTCCCTCCAATTCTGCTGTCTGAAGTTGAACATTTTCTGTGATTTGCCATGTGGATGGAGCAGACTCTGAAGTCGGAAAGTTGTGTTTTTCCTTCGGGGCCTTTCCCCTGTTCATGGCGGATATAATTCTCACCTGTGATAACATCTCAAAGCGGGAATCGCCCAGGAGAAACTCTCAGGCCGAGCAGCATGGACATGAAACAATTAATAGTGCAGGGAATCTGATATCCTTCTAAGCTCTTCTCATATACAGCTTAGGAGGAACTCCAACCCTGTAAATCGCTATTCTGGAACAGTCCTGTCAGTTGAATGCTTTGACTTTGATTGGCTAGATGCTTGTTCCAGCCCAGTGACTGACATGGTAGTGAAGCCTCCATAAGTATGACACCCCAGAACTGGCACCATTAAATACAATTCCTCCATGGAGACCTTATAATTCCATCTTTGCAGGTTCATAAGAGAATGGCAATGGAGCCAGAACCCCAGTACCAGTAGGTCACTGTTGTCTATGACCTGCAATACAATAAGACTATTCAAACCTTCTGTGTGATGAGTCCCCCATTATGTCTTCGGCTCTCAGCACCTGATTTGAAACTTACAGCTGACTTGTGAGCAACCAGGGTTTTTTTCCCCCTTCCCTTTTCCTTCCCCTTTCTCTTTTTTGCATCTATCAGATTATATATATATATATATATATATATATATATATATATATATATATATATATATATATATGCACTTTTTTGCAGACACAAGTATATGTACCCTACATTGGCTCCTGATGAGTGGAAAGAACCCACGAAACGCGTAGAACCCCTTTTTTCCCATGCTATGTTATTACTACCATCTGACCATACTTGCTTTTACAATCATGATTTATTATGGACTTTTTATATCACTTTGAGAGGTCTAGGTTACCAACCAACACCACCCACACCACAGTGGTGCAGCGTTATGCATGTATATATTTGTATCATGTGTCACTAATAAGCAATACTATTTATTCACTGTATTTTGATATGACTCAACATGTGTATATGTACCAATAAACATTGATTTTCTTTTTATTACAGTATAGCCTGTGTTTCATTTAAAGTCCAAAATTTCCCCTCTCTTTTGCAACCTTCTGTATGAGGAGCGAGCACTTTGTCCAAAATTTGAACCAATCAGTACGGGTTCTGTTTCATGTGATCAGTATCAAAGCCAATCATAGTGTTTGTTTACAATGCAGTTGTCAATGAGCCTTACAAAGACAGCACAGTGACAGCTAAATCCAGGGGGGCTACAACTGACACAGTGCAACACAGTGTGTGAAACAAAAACCTGAAATTGTGAAAAAAAAAAAAAAATATTACAATCAGTTTTTTTTGTGCTGAAATTTTTGTAAAAAATGCATTTTTTAACACTGTTTCCCTTTGTCAGCTTATAATTAAAAAAAAAAAAAACGCAAGCAGGATGTTTATTAAAAATAGTTTGCAGAAATAAAAGCCTTACACGTCCATTAAAAAAAAACAATATCAAAAGTAGTACCTAATGCATACTGATGCTGCTAAATCTGATCTGGGCTTCTAGAGTTCAATAAGCTCTGGTCATGAAGAGATAAGATGAAGAGAACAACATTCCAAAGCTCCAGAAATAGGAAATTACCCTGATGATGTCATAATAAGGACCGACCCAAGAACTTTAACCCTAAAAAGCCCCACAGATAAACAATAGTTTGGCTATTGTAATTTTCAGCACAACTCCAGATGGATGTAATTCCAGGGCTGTTAAAATAAAGGGGCTAAAATGTTTGTCCCAGGGCAAACAACAAAGTCAATCTACTTTTTAGCAATGGAGGCTAATAATTATTAATGGATATTAGCCTATATAGCTTTTCTAATGAGTCCCAGCAAGCCAGAGTCACACATACTGACAATTCCAAATGGTAAAAAAAAAAACGTTATCACTACTGCAGAAATTATTCACATTAAAAAAGAAACTGCCTTTCACCCTTTCATTTTAAAATTCTATAAATTGCAACACACATATTTTATAAAAACAAAAAAAAAACAACAACTGCATAACATAAACGTTTTCTTTCTCAGAATGACTTGGAGCTGTATGTGCCCCCCTTCTTCCTGTCTTCCTGCTATATGATTATAAAACAAATCATCCAGCAGGGATGGTGGGAGTCTCTCATAATGGGCATAGCAGGTGTACAGTCCCAGGAACTCAGCACAGGGATGGTAGGAACCCTCATAAAGGGCACAGCAGGCATGCAGACCTGGGAACTCAGCACAGAGATGGTGGAAGCCCTCATATTGGGCACAGCTGGTGTGGAGAGCTGGAAACTTAATGCAGTGAAGGTGGGAGCCCCTCATATTGGACACAGCAGGCATGGAAACCCAGGAAGTCAGCACAAGGATGGGGGATCCCCTCATATTGGGCACAGCAGATGTGCAAAGCTGGGAATTCAGCACAGGGGTGGTGGGAACCGCTCATAATGGGCACAGCAGGTGTAGAGACCTGGGAACTCAGTGCAGAGATGGTGAGAGCCCTTCATGGTGGGCACAGCATGTGCTCTGGGTGGGGAGGGGGACACAGAGTGCATATATGGACAGAACATGGATAAGACTTGGACAAAGCACAGATAGGACAAAGACAGGACATGGAAAAGACATGAAGAGAACATAGATAGGACATGGATAAGATATGGACAAACCATGCATAGGATACAGACAGGACAGAACATGGACAGGACTCAGAGAGAACAAGTATAGCACACAGACAAGGAACAGACAGGACATGGACAGGACACAGACAGGACAGAACATGGACAGGACTCAGAGAGAACAAGTATAGCACACAGACAAGGAACAGACAGGACAGAACATGGACAGGACTAGGACAAAGAATGGACAGGACTCAGAGAGAACAAGTATAGCACACAGACAAGGAACAGACAGGACAGAACATGGACAGGACTAGGACAAAGAATGGACAGGACTCAGAGAGAACAAGTATAGCACATAGACAAGGAACAGACAGGACAGAACATGGATAGGACTAGGACAAAGAATGGACAGGACTCAGAGAGAACAAGTATAGCACACAGACAAGGAACAGACAGGACAGAACATGGACAGGACTAGGACAAAGAATGGACAGGACTCAGAGAGAACAAGTATAGCACACAGACAAGGAACAGACAGGACATGGACAGGACAAGGGGACACGGGGCTGGGAAGGGACAAGTAGAAGGAAATAAGTACCTGACAAGCACATTCCTCTCTGTTTTTAATTTGTTCTTCCAGTAGGAATGAGTTTAGAAATAAACAGACAAAGCATCCTTGCTGGTAACGCTGTGCCATATAATACAGAACCAGATAAGAGTCGTCACCTCACCCTGTTACCAGGTCCTGGGACTGCAGAGCTGAACAATGGAGTCCTTCCATCACCCGTCCCTGATATAAGTGACAATTGTGGGAACGCGGTGTTCAGAAGGTGACGGGACATCAAACACTGCGCACAGATCTGGACTGCCTGACGTGATTTGTGCCCCTCACCTGCTTCCTCTTTTCTGCTCAGATGATGACATGTTTATCACAATATATCAATTTATAGACTCATTTATGAATCTGTGGAGAGAGGGAAGTGCAGGGCAGACAGTAAATCTCTAAGGAGAGGTGAATATCTCCCACTTGAACATGGAGGACACCCTACCTGAGACAACCTTGTATGTACAGTACATGCTCCTCCATGGAAGCCCCACACTGCGTATCCATTTATATTTCTGATGTGATTTTCAGATTTCACAAGCTGGACATTGTAGATTGCCAAGAAAACTCTCATATTACTAATGTTCTGCATGTCAGACAGTGCAACTGGTACCTATGCTGAATGTCTGTAAACAGACAAGCCACCCACACAATGCATTGTTTCCTATCAACCTCAGTGATTGCATAAGCTGATATGGAGGGAGAGAAACAGTAAAGTACAGTCACTGTGGAGCACTGCAAGAGAGCAGCTCCAAAACTCTCCATTTATTATACCTATAACCTGTACATTAAAGGAAAGGTCCCTCAAGCCGCACATCACTGCAAATCCACTAATGGAGAGCTATGTGGCAGCCTCAGTCTGGGCTCTGGCCAGGCCACACCTCCAACATGTTTTGCTCCGCCCCCCAGAGCTAAAGCGTTTGTTACCCCAACACTTCATATTCCTGATATGTGGTTGCTGTACCATGTACTTGTATGAGAAAGTATCCTATTCTCTTTGTATTGCTGCCTTTTTATAAAATCCCTGGTGTTCCTGCCAGTCCCTCTGCTTTCCTAATAAAAACTGACCACACTAAGCAAGAGAACACACCGTGGTCAGTTCTCTAGCTATGCTGGGAACGCAGTGTGCTCTCCTCCAATGATCAGACTTGTTCTGACACGCCCCTGCTGCACAGCTAATCACTGGCAAGCTCAGTCAGCCAATCAGGGGGGGAGGGGGCGGGGCCAGGTCGGGGCTCCGTGTCTGAATGGATACATGGAGCTCTGACTCGACTTGGGTGACCCCTGTAGCAAGCTGCTGGTGGGAGAGGCACTCAAAGGAGGGAGGGGCTAGGAGAAAACTGAGAAGAGGAGGATCCGGGCTGCTCTGTGCAAAACCAACTGCACAGAGGAGGTAAGTATAACATGTTTGTTATTTTATTAAAAAAACAAAAAAAAACAAGCCTTTACCATCACTTTAATATATGAATTTTTACATCAAAGTATTTTTTTTTAATCTTATGCCGCGTACACACGACTGGACTTTGCGTCAGTTCCGCTGAAACGGACTTGTCCACGCACAATCACACCAAAGTCTGATCGTTTAGAACGCGGTGACGTACGACGGGACTAGAAAAAGGAAGTTCAATAGCCAGTAGCCAATAGCTGCCCTTGCGTCGTTTTTGGTCCGTCTGACTAGCATACAGACAAACGGTTTTCCCGATAGGAGTTGAGTCCATCGGAAAGATTTGAAATGTTCTATTTCTAGGTCCGTCAGAATTTTAGAAAGCAAAAGTCCGATGAAGCCCACACATGATCGGAATGTCCGACGGAATGATTCCGTCGGACCTTTTCTGCTGGAAAGTCCGGACGTGTGTACGCGGCATTAGGCTCAGAAGATATCATCCATCTAGTGCAGGCAGGAGGAAGCATTTCCTTAGCCTCCTCCTCCCAGTGATCCGACTGCAACATTGTAACTTTGCAGGAAGTCATAAGGTGAGAGGCTACAACAGAGGCTGATCTGTGTCAGACATTTGTGAACACCAAGAACTGCACAGGTTCCCGAATTTATGTGATTGTGTCATGTTTGAGCTGACATCTCAGTGCAGGAAGTAGATGGTGACCCTGGATGATGGAAACACAAAGATGGAGCCAACCTTCTGGAGGAAAAAGGCATATGAACACAGCCTGACCCATGGGGCTACTGCTGAAATACAGCACTGTGCTGCCACCTATGACGTTTCACAAACTTAGAGCAGTATCAATCCCAAATGCAAACATTTCTTATTACTTACAATGATCAGCTTGTAATTATTCATGTAAAACCTTTATCCTCAAAGAAGAAAAAAAACTGCTGCTGTAACTGGACTGTGTGAGCTGGAGCATGAGCATGGCTTCAGTTTGTTAGTGTATCTAAATCTGCTAGAACATCTAACATCCCCCTCCTGTCCAAAGGTGCCCCTGTGCTCCTTCATCTAGAGTGTCACATGAGATATCTTACTGGCCAGATCACTAGGTGACAACAGATGTGAAAAAGCCTAAAAAAAAAAAAAAAGAAAACAAATGCAGCCACCCTATCTAAGGATTGATAAGCTTCAATATATTACATTTTTGGTTTTCGGTTTAATACCCCTTCATTCGTTTATGATTAGGCTGCCACCCTGTGGTCATTTTTTTAATGACACTCAATTTTCTGTGCATCCTCTCTCCTATATGATGGAACGTCCTTCCTACCTCATTGTGAGTTCCTGTATTGTCCCTGCAAGCTGCACACTGAGGCTCCGAAAGGAATATTCCTTTTATTTATTTATTTATTACAGGTTTCTATATAGTGCTGTCAGTTCACATATACACTCACTGGCCACTTTATTAGGTACACCTTGCTAGTACTGGGTTGGACCCCCTTTTCCCTTCAGAACGGCCTTCATTCTTCATGACATAAATTCAACAAGGTGTTGGAAGAATTCCTCAGAGATTTTGGTCCATATTGACATGATAGCATCACACAGTTGCTGCAGATTTGCCAGCTGCACATTCATGATGTGAATCTCCCGTTCCACCACATCCCAAAGGTGCTCTATTGGATGAGATCTGGTGACTGTGGAGGCCATTGGAGTACAGTGAGCTCATTGTCATGGTCAGGAAACCAGCGGTGAGATGATTTGAGCTTTGTGACATGGTGCATTATCCTGCTGGAAGTATCCATCAGAAGATGGATACACTGTAGTCATAAAGGGATAGACATGGTCAGCAACAATACTCAGGTAGGCCGTGGCATTTAAACGATGCTCAATTGGTACCAAGGGGCCCAAAGTGTGCCAAGAAAATATCCCCCCCCCCCCACACCATTACACCACCGCCAGACTGAACCGCTGATACAAGGCAGGATGGATCCATGTTTTCATGTTGTTTACACCAAATTCTGACCCTACAATCTGAATGTCACAGCTGAAATCGAGACTCATCAGACCAGGCAATCTTGGTCTAATCTTCTATTGTCCAATTTTGGTGATCCTGTGCAAATTGTAGCCTCAGTTTCCTGTTCTTAGCTGATAGGAATGGCTCCCGGTGTGGTCTTCTGCAGCTGTAGCCCATCTGCTTCAAGGTTCAAAGTGTTGTGCGTTCAGAGATGGTATTCTGCATATCTTGGTTGTAACGAGTGTTTATTTGAGTTACTGTCGCCTTTCTATCATCTCGAACCAGTCTGTCCATTCTCCTCTGACCTCTCCAACAAGGCATTTTCATCCACACAACTGCCGCTCACTGGATATTTTCTCTTTTTCGGACCATTCTCTGTAAACCTTAGAGATTGTTGTGTGTGAAAATCCCAGCAGATCTGCAGTTTATGAAATACTCAGACCAGCCCGTCTGGCACCAACAACCAACAACCAAAGTCACTTAAATCTTCCTTCTTCCACATTCTGATGCTCGGTTTGAACTTCAGCAAGTCGTCTTCACCACGTCTGGATGCCTAAATGCATTGAGTTGCTGCCATGTGATTGGCTGATTAGCAATTTGTGTTACCCAGTAATTGAACAGGTGTACCTAATAAAGTGGCCGGTGAGTGTATATTGTACAGTGAAATCAGTCTCTGCCGTCGAGGAGCTTACAATCTAAGATCTCTGACTCCCATTCATACACATATGAGGTTCAATTTAGACAGAAGCCAAGTCATATACTGAAATGCTGACATCTACTGCACCATATAGTGCCTGAGCCCTTCTGCATGCAGTGTGGATATTCCTGGATGCCAAGTGTTTGGTGAGTTCCACTCTCTGATTGATAGATTTAGGCCAGACATAGAGGTCTCCAGAAGGGATAGGTCACTATTACAAGTGGAATCAGAATACACACAACTGTACCTGTCATCATTGCAGACATCTGCGGCATCAATTGTACATTTATCTAATCTATCAAGCTGATTCCAGCCGTCCTTCTCCCAGCAGTACTGGGGATTTCAGCACCTCGTATTTTCACAGATAAAGGGGAGATTGTACAATCGGCTTGTAATGTGTGTGCTAAGTTTAAGACAGATCAGCAAACGTTTTAACTAAATAGGGGAATCTATGACTAGCAATGATCTTGAGCACATGTGTCAAACACAAGGCCCACAAATCTGGCCGGCCAGGCCATTTCATGTGGTCCTCGCACCTCTCCTGCACCTGCGGCACCCCCCTCATCTCTGCCCCCATTTTGTCTCAGCAGTCAGCAGCAGAGAGGAGGGCAGAACTCCTCCTCCAGATTCTGTGCCTCTTTGTGCAGCCACACCCCCCTTTGTCTCCACCTCCTCTGGTCTCAGCATTCAGCAGACTCTGGCCACTGACTCCAGCCCTCCTCTGATCCTCCTCCAGACCCTGCACTTTCTGCTTCCCAGCTCCACCCCCAGCTTCTTCCCGGCAGCAGCACATGTGATATGAAGGAGGGTGGGGGACTCTTGTCTTCTGATGGTGACATCTGATGTAAGGGGGAGGATGTTCTGGACATCAATTCTTACAGATAACACCGGCCCATTGAGGTCGATGATAATGTTGATGCGGCCCACAATGGAGTCTGACACCCCTGAGCTTGTGGATTCGCTCCTATCCCAGGCACCATACAACTTGAGTGGGCTGCTATGGCTATTGTTCCACCACTGCTGATGTACATTGTACACTGAGGATACAATGTAATACTGCACTAATAATGGGGACAATTCACTTAGATTGTCACTACAAGTCAATATAAGATTTCCTCCCATGACACAAAATGTAACCTTGACCCATCCCACTGCTAACACACAACCATTTTCATCCACATCTAGCAATATGACTGATACAAAATAACACAGCAACACACCTCTGCTCTGTCCTGATACTATACAATCCACAATAATGATGGCCTCCAGAACAATGGCATTGGATATAGTTGCATATCCAGAATCAAAACCGATGCAATGTAACTCTGATCTGCACAATAACAATACAAAACAACAATGTAACCCTTCCAGTACAATCACAGTGGATGAAGCTGTGATAATCAGATGAGGAGAACAAAACGTCTAGAAATTCGTTTTGATTGATTTAAATTGAGAAATACATACAGAATACGATCAGATACTGAGAATTATACCCAGCATACAGGACAAGAGAAGTGGTACTGTGCAGAGTCCATACATACAGAATAAGAAGAGATACTGAGAATTATACCCAGCATACGGGACAAGAGAAGTGGTACTGTGCGGAGTCCATACATACAGAATAAGTAAATATACTGAGAATTATACCCAGCATACAGGACAAGAGAAGTGGTACTGTGCAGAGTCCATACATACAGAATAGGAACAGATACTGAGAATTATACCCAGCATATGGGACAAGAGAAGTGGTACTGTGCGGAGTCCATACATACAGAATAAGTAAATATACTGAGAATTATACCCAGCATACAGGACAAGAGAAGTGGTACTGTGCGGAGTCCATACATACAGAATATGATCAGATACTGAGAATTACACCCAGCATACGGGACAAGAGAAGTGGTACTGTGCGGAGTCCATACATACAGAATATGATCAGATACTGAGAATTACACCCAGCATACAGGACAAGAGAAGTGGTACTGTGCGGAGTCCATACATACAGAATACGATCAGATACTGAGAATTACACCCAGCATACAGGACAAGAGAAGTGGTACTGTGCAGAGTCCATACATACAGAATAAGGTCAGAGAGCAGCAGGTACCACAATTGGGTATTTCCTGGGTACTGTGACCCCCTTCCCCCAGGTCATGTGACTCTGGGCTGCTGCCATAAATCACCTTCCTCCTCTCAGGAAAATTAAACATTTCTTCCAGTCCATTAATAAATCACTGACTCTATGTACAGTAAGCCTGGGCTTGTATTAATGATCCGTGTGCGTTTCCCACACCGCATTCAAATGCACTGCCCTTGCGATCTGCAGTAGTGCAATCTTAATGACAAACGCAGTGTGTTTGTCCTCGCCAGATCGCATGGTACAAAAGTACCAGGCAATGAGGTTGCAGTGTGGTTCAAACATTGCTGCATACACGACTTTGGTGCGATGCAGTGCGAATTGAGCCTATTCAAAAGGAATGGGCTCAAATCACACCACGCTGAATTGCATGTGAATGGAACAGCAGTGCAGTTCCATTTCCTGTGCGATTCACATGTGGTTCATAGTGTGAACAGAGGCAGGATCATTTTGGAGAAAAGCTCCACCTTTTACCAACAAAAAACACAGTCCACTTGCTTTGCCTAGGCTGAGATGATGTAATCAGTCTGCTGCAGGCAGGAGGAAGCATTTCCCCAGTCTCCTCCCCCTCAGTGATCAGGCTGTCATATTACACCTTTGTATCAAGTCAGAAAGATAGAGGCTGCAGCGGGGCTGATCTGTGCCAGAGAATAGTAATTACAGCTAAGAACTGCACAGGCACCAGGATTTATATGATTGTGTTTTCTCTAAGCCAGTATCTCAGTCCAGGAAGATGATGGTGATCCTGGATGATAGCTAAACAAAGATGGTGCCGTCCTTCAAGTGGAGGGCCACCCTAAAATAAAAAATAGCATTAAAATTCTTTAAAAAATAAAAAAAAAACATTTGAAAAAAAATAAAAATTAACTAACCTGAAACTCCTGTTGCTAGGCAGTCTTCCTAATCTGCCTCTTCCTATTCCGTGGTGCTTCCTCCTCTTCGGCGAGCTGCCCCATTGCCTTCTGGGAACTGTGTGTGCCCATGAAACAACGGGGCCATTCACAAAGCGCCGCGTGACTCGCGCATGTGCAGTAGGAAATGGGCAGTGAAGCTGCAAGGCTCCACTGCCTGTTTCCCTTAGGATGGTGGCGCCGGCATCCAATCCGATGGACGGATCAGCCTCGGGGGGACCGACATCGCGGGCTCACTGGACAGGTAAGTGTCCTTATTAAAAGTCAGCAGCTAAAAAAAATCGCGGCCGGAACCCCCTTTAAGGAGAGAAAAGCAGAGATAAGGCATTGTCAGGGGCAGTACTGTGATCACATAGGGGTCAATTCACTAAGAGTTAAAAAACGGCCCAAAAAAAAAGGGGGTAAAATAACATTTGCGATAAATCAGTTTTGAAAGTGCAATTCACTAAGAATTTTGCGTTAAATACCGAATGCGGTATTTGTTTGATTTGCCCATAATTACCACATTTTTGCCATGCATTGAGCTGGTTGCTAAGGAGCGGGCTAGGAAGGCGGCCGCCGAGCCCTTAACAATGGGTTTCCCGACAGCTGAATGTAAGAAAAACATGGTGACAATTAAAAAGTATGAAAAAAAAACAGGGTGGGGGTCACTTCCCCATGCATACCATCTATAGCATGTATAGAACATGATGCAGCAAAAATGACATTTCTAAAGAAAAAAATAATGCATGAAATGACATTTAAATTGCCAGCAATACAATACCATTGCTGGCAATAGAAAAATGTTAAGAAAACGGCGTGGGGTCCTCCCCAAAATCCATACCAGACCCTTATCAGAGCAGACAGCCTGGTAGGCCAGAAAGGGGGGCTTCCCTTGATTTACAGAGATTTCCTCTCACTTCCTGTTTGGCTATGGGACAGGAAGTGAAGTGAAATCTCCGCAATTGGACACAGATGGCGAAAAAAAATATGTTAGGGGTTATAGCTCTCCATTGCTCTATCCAAAATGAAAAAAGTTTTGCCCATAGTTCTACTTTAAGAGCTTTTTAAACTATATTAACCGGCACATTTTTCATTTTGCGGTAAATACCGCATAATCGTTATTTTTTTTTTTTTGATGAATTGGACTTAAGTTACCGCATGGAATAATTTATGCAAATGAGTTATGTGACTGTGTTATCACATACGGTAAACGTTACTGAATTGACCCATTAGAGAGGTTATAAACACCTTGAAGGGTTACACTGACACTTTACGGAGCATGAAATATCTATTTGATGAAAGGTCCTCAGATTTGGAATATTTCGTTTTTGTCAGATTTATTACATTGAGAAAAACAAAAAGTTTAATAACCAGAGATGATATAACCTCTGCTGAAGCGCTATAAACCTTTATGCTGAAAAACAAATAACAGTTCCCTTTCACTCCATTTTCTGCTCCTTTTATTAACAATAACAAGATAATCGCCAAAACTTCACCAGGAATCTGAAATCGACACCCGCTGCTTCCTGCGCTCGGCTGCTGTACAGAAGGGAAGGAAAAACATTGTTCTTCAAACCGTATTTAAATAAGCTGAAAGCTGACCCAGCCGGCTTGTGCCTGGGGGATCAGCTGCCTGCCGCGGCTCCCACCTATTAATATGTAGATGTGCCCCCACTTATTAATATGTAGATGTGCCCCCACTTATTAATATGTAGATGTGCCCCCCACTTATTAATATGTAGATGTGCCCCCACTTATTAATATGTAGATGTGCCCCCACTTATTAATATGTAGATGTGCCCCCCACTTATTAATATGTAGATGTGCCCCCACTTATTAATACGTAGATGTGCCCCCACTCATTAATATGTAGATGTGCCCCCACTTATTAATACGTAGATGTGCCCCCACTTATTAATACGTAGATGTGCCCCCACTTATTAATATGTAGATGTGCCCCCACTTATTAATATGTAGATGTGACCCCACTTATTAATATGTAGATGTGCCCCCACTTATTTATATGTAGATGTGCCCCCACATATTTATATGTAGATGTGCCCCCACTTATTAATATGTAGATGTGCCCCCACTTATTAATATGTAGATGTGCCCCCACTTATTAATATGTAGATGTGCTCCCACTTATTAATATGTAGATGTGCCCCAACTTATTAATATGTAGATATGCCCCCCACGTATTAATATGTAGATGTGCCCCCACTTATTAATACGTAGATGTGCCCCCCACTTATTAATATGTAGATGTGCTCCCACTTATTAATATGTAGATGTGCCCCCACTTATTAATATGTAGATGTGCCCCCACTTATTTATATGTAGATGTGCCCCCACTTATTTATATGTAGATGTGCCCCCACTTATTAATATGTAGATGTGCCCCCACTTATTAATATGTAGATGTGCCCCCCACGTATTAATATGTAGATGTGCCCCCACTTATTAATACGTAGATGTGCCCCCCACTTATTAATATGTAGATGTGCTCCCACTTATTAATATGTAGATGTGCCCCCACTTATTAATATGTAGATGTGCTCCCACTTATTAATATGTAGATGTGCCCCCACTTATTAATATGTAGATATGCCCCCACTTATTAATATGTAGATGTGCCCCCACTTATTAATATGTAGATGTGCCCCCACTTATTAATATGTAGATGTGCCCCCACTTATTGTTATGTAGATGTGCTCCCACTTATTAATATGTAGATGTGCCCCCACTTATTAATATGTAGATGTGCTCCCACGTATTAATACGTAGATGTGCCCCACTTATTAATATGTAGATGTGCTCCCACTTATTAATACGTAGATGTGCCCCCACTTATTAATATGTAGATGTGCCCCACTTATTAATATGTAGATGTGCTCCCACGTATTAATACGTAGATGTGCCCCCCACTTATTAATATGTAGATGTGCTCCCACTTATTAATACGTAGATGTGCCCCACTTATTAATATGTAGATGTGCCCCCACTTATTAATATGTAGATGTGCCCCACTTATTAATATGTAGATGTGCCCCACTTATTAAAATGTAGATGTGCCCCCACTTATTAATATGTAGATGTGCCCCCACTTATTAATATGTAGATGTGCCCCCACTTATTAATATGTAGATGTGCTCCCACGTATTAATACGTAGATGTGCCCCACTTATTAATATGTAGATGTGCTCCACTTATTAATACGTAGATGTGCCCCACTTATTAATATGTAGATGTGCCCCACTTATTAAAATGTAGATGTGCCCCCACTTATTAATATGTAGATGTGCCCCCACTTATTAATATGTAGATGTGCCCCCACTTATTAATATGTAGATGTGCTCCCACGTATTAATACGTAGATGTGCCCCACTTATTAATATGTAGATGTGCTCCCACTTATTAATACGTAGATGTGCCCCACTTATTAATACGTAGATGTGCCCCACTTATTAATATGTAGATGTGCCCCCACTTATTAATATGTAGATGTGCCCCACTTATTAAAATGTAGATGTGCCCCCACTTATTAATATGTAGATGTGCCCCACTTATTAAAATGTAGATGTGCCCCCACTTATTAATATGTAGATGTGCCCCACTTATTAATATGTAGATGTGCCCCACTTATTAATATGTAGATGTGCCCCACTTATTAATATGTAGATGTGCTCCCACGTATTAATACGTAGATGTGCCCCACTTATTAATATGTAGATGTGCCCCACTTATTAATATGTAGATGTGACCCCCACTTATTAATATGTAGATGTGCTCCTACTTATTAATATGTAGATGTGCCCCACTTATTAATATGTAGATGTGCCCCACTTATTAATATGTAGATGTGCCCCCCACTTATTAATATGTAGATGTGCTCCTACTTATTAATATGTAGATGTGCCCCACTTATTAATATGTAGATGTGCCCCACTTATTAATATGTAGATGTGCCCCCACTTATTAATATGTAGATGTGACCCCACTTATTAATATGTAGATGTGCCCCCACTTATTAATATGTAGATGTTCTCCCACTTATTAATATGTAGATGTGCCCCCACTTATTAATATGTAGATGTGCTCCCACTTATTAATACGTAGATGTGCCCCCACTTATTAATATGTAGATGTGCCCCCACTTATTAATATGTAGATGTGCTCCCACTTATTGATATGTAGATGTGCCCCCACTTATTATTATGTAGATGTGCCCCCACTTATTTATATGTAGATGTGCCCCCACTTATTAATATGTAGATGTGCCCCCACTTATTAATATGTAGATGTGCTCCCACGTATTAATACGTAGATGTGCCCCCACTTATTAATATGTAGATGTGCCCCCACTTATTAATATGTAGATGTGCCCCCACTTATTAATATGTAGATGTGCCCCCACTTATTAATATGTAGATGTGCTCCCACTTATTAATACGTAGATGTGCTCCCACTTATTAATACGTAGATGTGCTCCCATGTATTAATACGTAGATGTGCCCCCACTTATTAATATGTAGATGTGCCCCCATTTATTAATATGTAGATGTGCTCCCACGTATTAATACGTAGATGTGCCCCCACTTATTAATATGTAGATGTGCCCCCATTTATTAATATGTAGATGTGCCCCCATTTATTAATATGTAGATGTGCCCCCACTTATTAATATGTAGATGTGCCCCCACTTATTAATACGTAGATGTGCCCCCACTTATTAATATGTAGATGTGCCCCCCACTTATTAATATGTAGATGTGCCCCCACTTATTTATATGTAGATGTGCCCCCACTTATTAATATGTAGATGTGCCCCCACTTATTAATATGTAGATGTGCTCCCACTTATTAATACGTAGATGTGCCCCCACTTATTAATATGTAGATGTGCCCCCCACTTATTAATATGTAGATGTGCCCCCACTTATTTATATGTAGATGTGCCCCCACTTATTAATATGTAGATGTGCCCCCACTTATTAATATGTAGATGTGCTCCCACTTATTAATACGTAGATGTGCCCCCACTTATTAATACGTAGATGTGCCCCCACCTATTAATACGTAGATGTGCCCCCACTTATTAATACGTAGATGTGCCCCCACTTATTAATATGTAGATGTGCTCCCACTTATTAATATGTAGATGTGCCCCCACTTATTAATATGTAGATGTGCCCCCACTTATTAATACGTAGATGTGCCCCCATTTATTAATATGTAGATGTGCTCGCACGTATTAATACGTAGATGTGCCCCCACTTATTAATATGTAGATGTGCCCCCACTTATTAATAGGTAGATGTGCCCCCACTTATTAATATGTAGATGTGCCCCCACTTATTAATAGGTAGATGTGCCCCCACTTATTAATATGTAGATGTGCTCCCACTTATTAATACGTAGATGTGCCCCCACTTATTAATATGTAGATGTGCCCCCCACTTATTAATATGTAGATGTGCCCCCACTTATTTGTATGTAGATGTGCTCCCACTTATTGATATGTAGATGTGCCCCCCACTTTTTAATATGTAGATGTGCCCCCACCTATTTATATGTAGATGTGCCCCCACTTATTTATATGTAGATGTGCCCCCACTTATTTATATGTAGATGTGCCCCCACTTATTTATATGTAGATGTGCCCCCCACTTTTTAATATGTAGATGTGCCCCCACCTATTTATATGTAGATGTGCCCCCACTTATTTATATGTAGATGTGCCCCCACTTATTTATATGTAGATATGCCCCCACTTATTTATATGTAGACGTGCCCCCACTTATTGATATGTAGATGTGCCCCCCACTTTTTAATATGTAGATGTGCCCCCACCTATTTATATGTAGATGTGCCCCCACTTATTTATATGTAGATGTGCCCCCACTTATTTATATGTAGATGTGCCCCCACTTATTTATATGTAGATGTGCCCCCCGCTTTTTAATATGTAGATGTGCCCCCACCTATTTATATGTAGATGTGCCCCCACTTATTTATATGTAGATATGCCCCCACTTATTTATATGTAGATGTGCCCCCACTTATTTATATGTAGATGTGCCCCCACTTATTGATATGTAGATGTGCCCCCACTTATTAATATGTAGATGTGCCCCCACTTATTTATATGTAGATGTGCCCCCACTTATTAATACGTAGATGTGCCCCCACTTATTTATCGTACACGGACTGCGCACCGCCCAATTTACTTTGTTGGCAGAGGCAATGCCAGCCTTTAATAACACAGAATTATTCGCAATAAAGTGTTTGTACCAGGGTACAAACATACATGAGGATGTAAATGTGAGAGACTTTCCAAAATTGTTTTTTTTTATTTTGTGTGGAGTTGGTGCAAAACAACCCTCAGACTGATGGCAGATTCATAAACCCAAATCAAGAGAGACAGACAGACCGTAATATTGTAACTTATGCCTTGAAGCTCCATACAGCCAGGATCATTCCACCCCTTTATTAGACAAGCCCATCAATCACTATTTTGCTGAGATAAAATATATTACAGGAAAAGCCACACACAATCTGCAGGTTTCTCAATAAGATTCAGGGATCATCACAAACTCATTTCTAAAGCCAGTCCTTGTTCTATAAGTGTCACTCATCTCCGCTCTTCTCCTTCTCTCTCTTTTCCACACCCGCTCCTTGTTCTATAAGTGTCACTCATCACCGCTCTTCTCCTTCTCTCTCTTTTCCACACCCGCTCCTTGTTCTATAAGTGTCACTCATCACCGCTCTTCTCCTTCTCTCTCTTTTCCACACCCGCTCCTTGTTCTATAAGTGTCACTCATCTCCGCTCTTCTCCTACTCTCTCTTTTCCACACCCGCTCCTTGTTCTATAAGTGTCACTCATCACCGCTCTTCTCCTTCTCTCTCTTTTCCACACCCGCTCCTTGTTCTATAAGTGTCACTCATCACCGCTCTTCTCCTTCTCTCTCTTTTCCACACCCGCTCCTTGTTCTATAAGTGTCACTGATCTCCGCTTTTCTCCTTCTCTCTCTTTTCCACACCCGCTCCTTGTTCTATCAGTGTCACTTACCCCCACTATTCTCCTTCTGTCTCCTTTCTACACCGGCTCCCTATTCTGTTAATGTGTCAGTGTCAATCATCCCACTCGTCTCCTTCGCTCTAATTTCTACATCCGCTGTCTGTTCTCACTCAACCCCACTCTTCTTCTCTCTTGTTTCCACATCCGCTCCTTGTTCTATAAGTGTCACTCTTCTCCGCTCTTCCTCTTCTCTCTTTTCCACACCCGCTCCTTGTTCTATCAGTGTCACTCGTTTCCGCTCTTCCTCTTCTCTCTTTTCCACACCCGCTCCTTGTTCTATAAGTGTCACGCGTCTCCGCTCTCCCTCTTCTCTCTTTTCCACACCCGCTCCTTGTTCTATCAGTGTCACTCATCTCCACTCTTGTCCATCTCTTTCAGATCTACATCATTCACATTTTATTCAAAACAGACATCTTAAAAACTAACAATAAATATAAAAGTAATTCTTAAATAGACATGCATAAAGCTATAGAGTACATATGGACCGTTACAAATTTTTCAGCATCACAAATAATTCATAGCAAATAGGCTCCTGCACAAATCTCTCGACGCGTTTTGGCATTTCGAGTCAACGCTCGCTTCATCAGGAGATTTGAGAACTCATAGATGTAGATCCACTAAAGTGACAAAAGCCAAACAAAAACTTGACGTTGGTCCTAGTGCATAAAATGAGTTGTGGTAAGGATATGCCAACTGATCCACACTGTCCTGGCTGGGAATTGTGAGAAGGAACAGAGACCCAAAGACGATCACAGAACCGCCAAGGCTGTACCGCCAAGGCTGTAACAAATTGCACAGATGAGAAGTGGAAAGCGGGACAGAGCAGCAATGACACTAAGTGGCTGCAAAGAGGCTGCAGGAGATCAGCAGCACTTGATTGGAACAAAGAAGAAAGAAAAGTGAAAAGAGTTATGTAAAAAAAAAAATGACAATTGTTTATTACACACAGAGAAAACCAAATGCCATCCAGTTCAGGTTTACAGGTTGAAAGAAGACATATGCCCTCCATGTTCTGTAGTCTTGGCACAGATGGGGAGGGCTGTAGGTGGCTGATCAGCCTCTCTGTTCTCTATTGTTCTCCCTGAATAATGGCAGAACTGGGCCGGTGTCACTATTTATGAGATTTGTATAAATATAATTAAAAATCAATTTAGCAGCGATGAGACATGTAGTGCCTCATGCTGCTCGCACCTCGCTTTAAGCTGTTTCCTATTCACAGGTATCGACTAAGGAATGAGGCAGCCAATCATGTCATTATTGTGCTGTAAGTTGATGAAGGCTGAAATCTGATTGGCAGGAATGTTTGGTGTACTCTTCCAGGTAAGAATACAGAGAAAAAGTCGCCTGGTAGCTCAGCAGCGGTAGAAGGAAGCGCAGAGCTCTTCTGGGAAGGACAGGACCACGTGGCCTCAGTAATAAAAGCCTCCTGTCTCTGAGCGGCCATTGAAGACCCATCTGGCATTCTCACTGACGTCAACCGGCAGAAAAACAACAAGAAAAGTCGCAGAGACACAAAACAGCTTTTGTAGCACCGGAGCTAAGCGTTCTCATTAGAGGAGGTAGGGCGGCCTGTCGGGGCGGGGGGGGGACTCCCATCCCTCGTCTGCTCCTGAACAGATTTTCACGGCACCCCCAGAGATGGCAGCAACACACACCAACTGGATAATTTGTACTGTGCTCTGTGCACTATAAAGAATCGCCATTTTATTTTAATAAAATCCTTGTTTTCACAATTTTTATTTCTTTGTTCTCGTGCTGCATATCCTCTGCTGCCTATTTACAGTCACTTCATATGTACATGCATTCCAGCAATGGCTGCATCACATTTATCTGGGTGGGTTTCCCCGACGGTGACAACAGACAGCCACTTTTAGTCTCCATCGGAAGTCTGAGTGACAAGGTTGTCACAGGAAGTGCCTGAACAAGGACTTTTATGGCAGGATCCCCAATGATTATTTTTTATTAAGCTTCAGATTTAGATGACATTTGGAATGAGATTAAGTTAAACACTATCTGCGATTTAAGTGATTGGGTTTATTTCCAGTTTATTTCTATAATTTTTCTGTTCTAAAAAGACATAAAAAAAAGGTTTATTGCGTCAAAAAATGCTAATCATATCTAAAGAACCAGCACCTTCCCCACCAATCCAACTGTTTCCTCTTCAACTGAAAAAAAATAAATAAAATTGCATGCATCCTAATTTTTGGCTGACCTGGGATCAGTGTTAATTTAGTCGACTAAAACGACTAAAACATTTTAGTCGACTAAAATGACTAAAACATTTTAGTCGACTAAATGAATACTATTTAAGTCGACTAAAATACGACTAAAACTAAAACAATTGCGATGACTAAAATATGACTAAAACTAAAAGACATTTTAGTCAAAAGACTAAAATGAGACTAAAACTAAAATGAGACTAAAACTAAAATGCCATTTTAGTCAAAAGACTATGAGTAAAACTAAATTGCAATTACTGAAATGTACTGGGGATTTTAGTCGACTAAAACGTAGGACATTTTAGTTGACTAAAATGTACTGGAGAGTTAGTCGACTAAATATGACTAAAACTAAAACAATTGCAGAAGACTAAAATGGGACTAAAACTAAAATGACATTTTAGTCCTAAGGCTAAAATTAACACTGCCTGGGATTGGATGATGGAGCGAAGGAGATGTGGCCATCTTGGAGAAGATCTAGCTGTCAGTGGCTGTATATTCATTGGCACACCTCAGCCTCTGGGAACCCAAGGGAACAATTGAATTATCAGGAGAGGACTTTCCCTGAGATCTGATTGGTTACAGCACATCTTAATATTACTCAGTGAACAGCTTCATTGGCAGTTGATGATGGCAATTGATACGAGTTGACTGCAGCTCTGAACATTAAGGACTGATAGATCCTGACAGAAGTATGGGACCTGCTGTTACTGTCATTCTCATCCTTGATTCACTACTTGCTAGTTCACTGACTTGGAACACGGAATTCAGACTGCATTGACCGTATGCTCAGCCACAAAGTGCCCAGTAAGCATTTACTGAGCCTCTTTTTTTTTTTTTTTTGCTGTATTTTATCAGCATATTGAACTTTAGTTTTTAAATTTTCGTGAGAGCAGTGAAATATAGAACAGAAGATAGTCTTTCCCTGTGGAAGGTGTCATCCTATCAGCTGGCCACCACTTTTCCCCCCGCAGGTGTTCAATCTATCAATTAATCACCACCCATCACCTGCGGATAGTGTCCATATTTCATCTATCGCATCCCCGGAAGAAGGTTTCCATTTACTTAGTTCGCTGACACCTTTCTACGCAGAAGGTGTCCATCCTTTAAGCTAGCTGCCTTCCCTCCCACATGGTAGAAGTCCATCCATCCTATCAGCCTTCTCTCTTCAATGGAAGGTGTCCATCCTATCAGCCTGCCACTATTCCTCACCATTAAAGGTGTCCTTCTTCTCAGCTAGCTGACATCCTTCCACCACAGGGGGTGTCTATCCTATCAGCCGCCCAAAATCGCTCCCTTACAGAAGGTATCCATCTCAGCAGCAGACCACCAACCCCCTTGCCAAGGGTGTCCATCTTCTCAAGCAGTCACCATCCCATCCCCACCTAGGGTTGCCACCTCATCCCTTTAAACCTGATATGAATTACACAGGTTCTGAGGCTAATTTAATGCAGATAAGGCACCAAGTGAGAATAATTACCACCTTAATCAGCCACAGAACCTGTGTAATTCATATGTGTTTAGGTTTAAAGGGATGAGGTGGCAACCCTATCCCCATTGAGGGTGTCCACTCTATCAGCTGGCCACAATCCCTCCCCTACAGAAGGTATCCATCTCAGCAGTCAGTCGCTGTTCCTCCCAGCAAAAGGTGTCCATCTTCTTAGCCAGTCACCATCCCACCTCCAAAGAAGGTGTCCATCCTATCAGCTGGTCATCATCCCGCCTCCACAGTAGGTGTCCATCCTGTCAGCTGGCTGCCATCCCCCCTGCATAAGGTGTCCATCTTCTGAGTCAGCCATCATCCCTTCTCTACAGAAGGTGTCAATCCTCTTAGCTGACCGCCATCCCTCCTGCAAAATGCATCCACCTCTCAGCCAGCCATCACCCCTCCCCCACAGAAGGTGTCCATTCTGTCTGCTAGCCACCACCACCCCTGCAAAAGGTGTCCATCTTCTGAGTCAGCCATCATCCCTTCCCCACAGAAGGTGTCCATCCTATCAGCCAGCCGCCATCAATCCTGCAAAATGTATCCACCTCTCAGTCGGCCATCATCATGTCAGTCCAATCAGCTTGCAGTGATCCCCCCACTCAAAATGTGTCCACCTTTCAGCCAGCCACCATTCCTCCCCATAGAAGGTGTCCATCCTATCCTACCTGTCTATCCTGGGTGCAGATACCTAAGAAATGCTCAGCGAATATTTGGAAAATGCAGGCTGATAAACACTTAGAAAACTGTAAATACGTCTACTGGGGCTGATTAGGAAGTCGAGTCAAGAGACTAATTGGTTTTATCTTAGCAGCTGTTTGAACTGGAGAAATACTTCACAAATCTTTTTATACAATACAGTATAGGAAATACGGAATACTGAACAGCAAACATGTTATAATAAGAGTAAAATGTAAAACCCTTTAATCTCTTGATGTCTCTGGTTCTCATGTGACCACCACAGATAATCGCTGTCTTCCTCCTTTATTCGTGCACACAGATTTGTTTGCTTCTGTTCATAATTAAACACATTATCATTATCATCCACCAGATTCCTCTACAAATTAAACTTCATTACCAGAGCTCTTATCTGACCAGCCAATCTGCGTTATCCAGTGGGGCAGCTTTGCAGTGTCGACCACAGCCCCAGGGGCGAAACATGTCAGGTGTGTTGAAAGACAATACAGAAATAAAAGTGTGAGAAATACGAGGAAATCTAGAATAAAGTTCTGAACAGAGACAAGTTCACTCCAAGACTGATTACAGCTTTTAGTGGTGTAAAACAGAAAGACAGATTCACCCCAGTCCTCTGCGTGGCATGGCCAGAGGGTGACACCACTACTTCCTGATGCAGCCTGCTCACTATCATACCTCCCAACTTTTTGATATGGGAATGAGGGACACCTATTAGCAAAAGTATGTAGGCATAGGACATGCCCCCTACCACACCCCCTTAAAGAATTATACAAATAAAAATTATTTAAACCACTACTATTCCTTTATACTGACTTTATGAAAGAAAAAATTGTGCCATTTATATGCAACTATATAGATCAGATCAAAATGAGGGACAAATGAGGAGGAAAGAGGGACAGAGGGACTTTGTTCCAAATCAGGGACAGTCCCTTAAAATCAGGGACAGTTGGGAGCTATGCACTATGAATCGCGGAGCTGGGGTCTGCCTATCCTCTGTCCCTTGTGCAAGTGACCTAAGAACCTCCATGTCAGCCCCTAGCACCTGAAACATGTTAGTCTAGCAGATCTATTCTGAATTTTTCCAGGGATATTAGGGAGATTAATTATATTGCAGCAGTTATACAGCCATTGGCTGAAATAAGTATATGGAGCTTCTTTTGTACCTATTTGGAGTTCCCCTTTAATATGCCCGCCAGCGATGGGGTGGCATGTGTGAAATTAAGCATTCAGGGACTGCAGTCACTCAGCCATTACTCCAGGTCCCATCGGGTCACATCGCTGATTAAATTCAGTTGACGTCACTGACGCTGCCATCTGGGTCATCGGTGCTCGTTATTGTAACTATCCACACTCTAAAATCTAACGCCCGCAGTAACCCAATCGCTGCTGAAAGCCTGGGGCTCCTGTGAGCCAGAGCGCCACCCTAATGTCCTGACACCTGAGGGGTTAATGTAATCCCACACAAATCCCCCTCTTCATCCACACGATTCACAAGCAGCTTAGGGCTCCATTACATACGATGTACCGAGGCAACTGGAGGGAAGAACTTCAGCAAAATACATTGAAAATAGATGTATTCCTTCTTGCCAATGTGATTATCTATAATCAGTCTTTAAATTGGTTTGTCCCACACTAGCTCAAATCAGGGATGGCTGTAAGCTGAGAGGTAGGAGCGTGGGGATGGTACAAGTTACATAGGTGGGCTCAGGGTTGAGATGTCACGAATAGCCCAAAGAGAAGTGGGTGGAAGAAGGTCATCAAGCAAAGATAACAAACCGCGCCTCTCTCAAAATCTACACATCCAGTTGCCTTCTCCAACTGGGATCCAATTCCCACCTGCCGCCATGTTTGTCTCAGCATCAGCTCCAGGTCCACCAGTCGGATTTCATGTGGACCCGGAATTGTACAGTGACATTGTGGGATCCTTCTGCTGTATGCTCCCTGCCTCTGCTGCTCTTCTTGAGCTGAATAGCATCTGTGCACAGGAGTCAGGAGTGTGTTATGTACAAAGTGCAGGGGTTAGGAATGTGTAACATAGAGAGTACAGGGGTAGGAAATGTGCTTAACACTGTGCATAGTTACTAAGATGCAGAACTCTATTTGCCCACAAGATGACAGCATTCAGCACTTTGCCTTGCCACAGGCTTAAAATGGTATTAAAGGTTTGGCTTTTAAAAAAAATAAAAAATAACAAACATGTTATACTTACCTGCTCTGAGCAGTGGTTTTGCACAGAGCAACTCCGATCCTTCACCTCTCAGGTTCCGCACCAGTGCTCCTGGCTCCTCCCCTTGCCCCAATAGCTAGCCACTTGGGGGGGGGGTGAAGTGGTGTGTGCTTACTCCCGAGTCCTGCTCTATGCATCCATATGACACAAAGAGCCGCGGCCCCGTTCCCTGCTCTCTCCTCATTGGCTCACTGGCTGTCTCAGCCAATGAGGAGAGGGAGTCCCGGGACAGCCGAGGCTCTCATGCACATCACTGGATCGAGAAGGGGCTCAGGTGATTATTAGGGGGGCTGTGGGGCGGGAAGCACTTTACCTTCATGCATGCAACACGTGTGAAGGTGAAAACTTTCAGCCTTTACATGGGACCCAAAGAAACCCGAGATGTGAGCTGCTTAGGATTTAGGAGGGGTACAAGTCCTCGGTATTCACTGCTGTGAGTGTTGGCTTGGGAGGGAGCTTGTCTCAGCACATGACAATCTGTATCTTTTTCGGAACTGCCGCAGGAAAACTGGGTGAGAGGGTCATATACAATCTACCAGTTGTCCCATAAGGAGGGAAGAGCCCCAGAATGCAGCGCCAGTGTTTTACAGGCACTCAGCAAAGTGTTTCTGGATTGTCCAGAAAGGTGTCCAGAGATCTTCAAGAAGACCTTCCAAACAGAACTGAAACCTATAAAATTATAGAGAAAATGTATTATCTTCTATATAAGAAGGCTGTGGAAGTGTGATTACATGG
This sequence comes from Lithobates clamitans, assembly GCA_037952925.1. NCBI lineage: Eukaryota > Metazoa > Chordata > Amphibia > Anura > Ranidae > Lithobates > Lithobates clamitans. Next base: position 352,265 of record JBBGZY010002199.1, read on the forward strand.
TGGACGTTATGAAAATGCTGCATGTGCAACTGAAGTAAGGCCGGCCATGCAAGGTTCGAATCTCTGTCAGTTCAGCAGGAACCGGCCAAGATTCAAACCATTTATGGGCAGGCTGAATGTACCAAGTTGATCAAATTGATCAACTTGGGTACAACCAGCCTGACAGAGAGAAGACAATGGCCCAACAATAGGGTTTGCCACATCAACACTGTCTGTGTTGATGGGGGAATCAATCAAATTTCCTTCCTGCAACCCATGGTTGCAGGAAAGAAATTTGCTCCGTGTATGGCAGGCCTAAGAACTGCAAGTAGCAAGGCGGGACCACAATAGCAGAGGATTAAAGTAGGACTGCACTACTAGAGGTTTAAGGTACCACACTACTAGGGGTTTAAAGTAGGACTGCACTACCAGAGGATCAAAGTAGGACTGCAGTATCTGACTAATAACGTAAGATTGCACTACTTGAGGTTTCCTTCCAGAGGATTCAAGTGGGACCTCACTATCAGAGGACTCAAGTGGGATTGCACTACTAGAGGATTCAAGTAGGACCACACTACCAAGAGAATTAGAGACTTAACTACTTGAGGATAAAAGTAGAACTAAACTATCAGTGGAACTAAAAGCAAAGTTGTTTTTTTTTCTAATTTTGGAAAGCATAAGGGAGGGTTATAACCTCTGTGAGTGAGTGCACCAGTGCGATACAAGGTTGTCACCAGAACAAGTGTCTTTCACTTCTACTTTTGTTGATAATGGTAAACAGGACAAATAAAAACAATTAAGACCATACTTTGAGAGGATTGAAGGAGGGCCATACTACCAGAGGATTGAAGTAAGACCATACTACAGAGAGGATTAAAGTAGAACCATATTACCAGGGGATTGAAGTAGTACCATACTATCAGAGGTTTGAAGTGTGACCCACTAGCAGAGGATTGAAGTAGGAACATACTACCAGAGGACTGAACTATGACCCACTACCAGAGGTTTGAAGTGGGGCCATATACCAGAGGACTGAAGTAGGACCATACTACCAGAGGATTGAAGTAGGGCCATACTACCAGAGGACTGAAGTAGGACCATACTACCAGAGGATTGAAGTAGGGCCATACTACCAGAGGACTGAAGTAGGGCCATACTATCAGGGGATTGAAGTAGGACCATACTACCAGAGGACTGAAGTAGGGCCATACTATCAGGGGATTGAAGTAGGACTATACTACCAGAGGACTGAAGTAGGGCCATACTATCAGGGGATTGAAGTAGGACCATAATACCAGAGGATTGAAATAGGACCATATTACCAGAAGAAATTAAGTAGAACCACACTACCAGAGGATTCATTAAGGACTGCACTACCAGACGATTTAATTGAGACTGCACTACAGGAGGATTCATGTAGGACCACATTACCCGAGGACTGAATTAGCACTACACTATCAGAGGATTCAAGCAGAATTTAATTTCAAGAGCATTAAGGTGGGACTGCACTACCAGAGGAAAAAAAAAAGGCTAAACTGTTAAGGGATTAAACTAAGACTGCACTACCAGGGAGCCCATAATAACGCAATATTACTTCCACAAGCATCTGAGATCTTAGTATTTATCATTTTTTTTTACAAGTGAGTGGTAAATGTGGTTGTTTTTCCAAGTAGACAATAATGAGAGTGATGGAATTTCATTTCTGAAACCAGATAAAGTAACATTTGTTTATGACACTGAGCACAAAACAAACTACCGTAAATGTCATCCATAGGGTTTACAACTGTTTTAAAGCCGTATCAAACCCAAAACCAAGAATGTAAGGATTGCAGCTTACCAATCAGATGTGGTGGCTGTATTCGTTTTCTTCTGATTTCACCTGGTGATCTGGTCAGTAACACACCTCCTGTATTAGAATGCCCCCACTCTGGATAAAAGAGCACGGGGGCACATTTGGACAGCAACATTATCAGTTTAGGGGGAGGGGAGTGCTGTACTAGCAGATATAAACACACCAACAAATTGAAGCCAAACTCCAGCTAATACTTTATAAGCAGTTACAGCAAACAGTTTTTTTTTCCTTTTAGGATAAAGGTTTTACAGAAATAAATAAATGAAGCTGATCATTGTGAGCAACCCTGTCAGTGGTAAGTGTTTTTTCTCAATTCTGTACCTGCTACTTCTGCAGGGCAGCTTGTTCTGTTCAAAAACAACAGCCTTATTGGCCAGATAATTAAATAAAAATTGAAGAAAGAACGCCTAAAAAAGAAAAACAAATGTAGCCACACAACTAAGAAATAGGCTGTAATATAATACATGTTTTCTTTTGGGTTTAATACTGCTTTAAATATATATTTTTTTACTTTCATGTTTATTTTAAATTATTTAAATAATTTCGAACATAATTGCTCAATGACATAATAATAATTTGGCAGTTCTGTGATGCCATAATGCAAAAATCCCAGCTCTGTATACATGAAATTTTTATATTTTACCCGATTCTGAGGGCAGCAGTCTGATAACGAATCAATATTGTTACACGATCATCTATTTATTATTTTATGACCTGCCTAGTGTAAAATCTTATCAAGGCAAACATAGTACAAACATTATCCTGCGTTTGTCCTAGGTGCAAACCTAGAAAACATTATGTATAAAAACTATAATATATTATATATATATCTATATATCTATATATCTATATATATATATATATAATGTTATCCTGGGTAATTCTTAGATGCAAATCTATAAATTACTATGTATAATAAATTATGTAATACATATATATATGAATAAAATGTTATTCTGGGCACGTCTTAGATGCAGACATTACTAAGTAAAAAGGCACCCCCCCCCACCATGTGTACTTTTATACTTGGGAAAGTGTTGATATTGCAGAGGGACACAGAAAATAATCGTAAAACTGCAAATATTCAATAACTGACATGATGATATTGGCAGGAAAATTTCTCCCATCGATCCCTCTGAGCCTGAAAGGTCTACCTGATCGACAAACGGGAAAGTCTCCCTCCTCCGCTTGAGGCGGCGCGCGGTCCTCCAGCTCATCCTGAACGGCGTTGGCGTACGATTCAGCCCTCTGGACTCATGGATTTAGACGGAGACGTTTTCCAGTTTGGCAGCACTGCCGGCTTCCTGATCTAATGAGGAGCAGAGGGACTTCAAACAGAGTGCAAGGTACCGACCCCAGTGAATCTCCAGTGATTCAGCCGCAGCATCGAAGTAGGTGGACAGCACAGGAAGTATTTAATCTTAAAATAACGGTTGCTTAGGAACGGGAGGGTAAAGTGCACTACCTCCGTCCTGAAGAGCAGCAGACGGCCTCTTCTCCCTCTCAATTCTATTAAACGGGCCACAATGAGCGATTGTTTCACCCTTTACAGACGGTGGATGAGCGAACGCCGCTTCTCCCCGGCCTCCCCTCTGAGTTCATTCTGCGCCCCTTCCAGAGCGTTGGCTGGTTATACCTGGCAACAGCTGATAATTTAATACGGACGTAATTAAAAGTTTATGATATGGAAATTCAGGAAGGCAAAGATTTCAGCTCCCAGAATTGGTTTCCGATGACAGAAAGAAAAGATTTTTTATTATTAAAGTGTCTCTACAGGCAGCCGGGAATTTGTCATTAAGCGGCGGGAGTACAGTGTGTACAAATAGCTGGGCGATCGAGCATCGCGATTGATGTGGATTACCTTGCTGGATGCCGTGATTTACACTTAATGTACTTCTGGGGACGTTAAAAACGTTATTTTAAAATACAGTAAGTATATTTGTATTTTATTTAAATAAAAGGATTTTTAATTTGGTGTTGGTGTTTTTTTTTAACTCTTTGTGGGAATGGGTATCAGTGTACCCTTGTACGTGTTCCACTGGTAGGGGCAGATATATGGTTGTACCCAGTGGCGTCACTAGGGGGTGGCTATTGGGGCTATAGCCCCGAATCTGGGGCCCATAGCCCCGAGTCTCTGCAGGGGTCCCCAAGGGGAGGGGAGGCTCTCTGGGGACCCTGAACTAAGTGGGGGGCTCTCTGGGGACCCTGATTTTAAGGGGGAGGCTCTCTGGGAACCCTGATTTTAAGGGGGAGGCTCTCTGGGGACCCTAATATAAGGTGGGCTCTCTGGAAACCCTGATGTAAGAGGGGGGCTCTCTGGGGACCCTGATGTAAGGGGGTGCTCTGTGGGGACCCTGATTTTAAGGGGGAGGCTCTCTGGGAAACCTGATTTAAGGGGGAGGCTCTCTGGGGACCCTAATATAAGGGGGGCTCTCTGGAAACCCTGATGTAAGAGGGGGGCTCTCTGGGGACCCTGATGTAAGGGGGTGCTCTGTGGGGACCCTGATGTAAGGGGGAGCTCCCTAGGGACCCTGATGTAAGTGGGGGTCTCTCCTGGGATATATACACACACACACACACACACATATATTACTGTATATACATGTGTATGCCCACCCAAGCATATGACTTTCTTTACCACACTGCTATGGGCTCTAGCCCCAGATCTTTTGTAGACCTAGCAACGCCCCTGGTTGTACCCCTGCTACAAAGAGGGCTTCCAGGTTTCACTATAAGCCACCCCCTCCCCCTACTCTACTACTACCCCCCACCTCCTTTTTGGAGCACTTGGAGTTAAGGAGGCGGTCCTTGCCCCTCAAAGTTGGGATAAGGGTGCTTTGCTGCCCCTTTTGTATGATACCCCCTAGGTACCCCCCAAAGGCATGTGGTCTGGTATGGTACAGGAAAGGAGCAAGGCATCCCAGGCTGCATGCCTAGGTAAGGGTTTGGTTGGAATATTAAAGTGAATGTAAACCTCAGACATGAAATATGAAAAAAAAAAACACATCCCTCTATAGTATATCTCAATTCAGAGCATTAAAGTGGTTGAAAGCTCTTACATTATTATAATTATTATACAGGATTTATATAGCTTTGTGTAGCACTTTACAACATGGGGCAGACAGTACAGTTACAATACAATTCAATACATGAGGGATCAGAGGGCCCTGCTCGTTAGAGCTTACAATCTAGAACACATCATGTTTCTAAAGGGCCCGTGCCGTGACGTCGCAACTCCGGCCAGTCACAGCGCCGGAGTCCACGGCCCTGGAAGGAATAACGGTGAAGATGGACGGGGCCACCAGCGGGGATCTTTGGGGCTTCGTTTGCAGGTAAGTGCAACATAATGGGCTACTATGCGATGCATACTAGCCCATTATACTTTTACTTTGCAGGGGAAGAAAAGAAGAAGTAAAACCCATCAATGTCATTCCTGTCTGCTGCCAAGTTCCTCTGTTATCTGCATGAGCCACTTCTGACAAGTTCTCCTGATACCAAGAGAAAAAAAAGTGACAGGGGAGGGAGCTCCAGCACACAGCCTGTGATTGACAGCCTCAGCTTTGTTGCTTTGTGCTGTGTGAAGGGGTGTGTGTCCCTTTCCTCCAATCAGATCTCACTGAGCTCTGCAGAGTGTAATTTAAATCCCTGCCCCCTGCTTTCTGAAGCCCTGACAAGCAATATACTGTACATTCTGCACTATTAACAGCTGTAGAGAAGAGCAGACTGCAGATAAACAGGTGCAACTTATGTAGGGGGATTTGTTTCATCTCAGTGTATCACCTGAGGCCAGTCACTTCACTGGGTATATGTGAGGGTATACAACCACTTTAAGGGGAACCCCACACTTTTTATTGTTAATTAGTACATACTGCACAGCTGTGGGGGCTTTTGTGAGTCATTTTGGTGACAATATATTGGCAAATTATAAATCAGCCCTGTTCCACTTTATATTTTAACAATGTAAATAGATCCGTACGTGTGTAATTATATTCACATAATTACTGCTATACACTTAAATTATGCACGCTGTGCAACTTTTAGCTAATTTTTTGCTCAAAATCGCAGATGTTTAGTCCTAGCTTTTCAGAACTGAATCTGCAACGTTCAGGACAAATGTAATGTTTTACTGAACACGAACAGCAACCATACCAGTACTGCACTTCTTCTCCTAGGGTTATAAGAATTATTAAGAGATTTGCATATCTACCAGAGGACCGGCGCTTGCGTGTTTGCGGGCACTCCATGTATGTGGGTGGGTCGGGGTGGCACACTTTTTTGAAATTGTGGTGCTATTGATCTTGGCCGGGGAGGGTCATAGACTGAGGACATTGTAAGTATTGTCTCCAAATTACCATCCACTGTCACTGAAGCCACCAATATATACAGTTTAATGAAGACTTTTAACACGACTCTCATTTTGTAGACTTCACCTATACTATTAGCAAAGGAATATCCCTTAAGAACTAGTTAAACTGCTCTGAAACGCGTTTGGTATTTTAATTATATGAATATAGGATGTGGTAATATATACCTCTTTTTATTGTGTATTGCATTTTTTGATATTTATATGCTTTTTCTACTTTTGTAAATTTACTCGGTAAAATTAAACTTTGAATTTTAATACCAACCTCTGTTACTCTCTTATGCCTTTAAAGTCCCATTGTAGAGAGGTGACACTCACTGTACTGTATATATGGAGGAGCAACATTGTCATCCTACAAATGGACTACAGAGCAGCCCCCTCAAGTTCCACAACAAAGTTGGTAGGTATTTTGTAGTTTACAGTAAGCTGGAAGCAATGCAACTTATAAAGGCGTCACACAGGCAAAATGCACAAGGCGTTATCTACTTACAAGATTTCTGGCAGGATCAACAAGTGTTTTTTGCAATTATTAAAAAGTTATAACAAAGTACTTAAAGTAGTAGTAAAGTCTGTATTTACAGTATACAGGTAAGTTTACAATCAAGCTTTTCATCCAATGAGGAACATCGTCAGTGGCGAAACGTGTAGGGTGGAGCCTGGGATCTGACATCATGATGCTACATGTGCTTACCATGGCCATCTTGCTGATTGGAAACACTGGATTGATTTTAGATTTGATATGCTTGTCTTTATCTTACGAAATGTGAGTATATATGGAATACTTTTTGTAATAAATGTACTTTTAATTTGACATACTGCACCATGAGGAGTTGCTTTCTTTTATTTAATGCATGAATCTGTGGATCCAATACATGTGAGGGTTGTACAAGATCTAGCTGTCTGCTATCTGAAGTGGGGTCATGACCACATTGTGGATATATCATGCTTGTTTGACCACCTATAATCTAGTGGTCCACTGCTTTCTGTAAGAGGTCTGGTGTGTTGATGTTCGGTGGAGGATATTTCTACTCACCTTAGTCTGTCATTTTTACACCTTGCGTGATTCCAGTTAAAGAATATGGACTCTTTTTTGTTAATATCAGTGGACTTTAATGAACTTTAGCGCTGCATATACCCCCATTTTTAATATGTCATGCATACTAGTACATTATGTAAAAAACCTGCAGGGGACCCATTTATTTATTTTGCTGGTTTACTACTACTTTAAAGGGTATATTTAAAGATGAATTCCAGGTAAGGATATTTTATACATAGTTACACTGATCCACCTTGGACCAATGTAACTATACATATATCATACTTGGCTGATGTCCCTGGAAGCTGGAAGTCACTGAACTAGACATAGCTACTCCAGGGATCTTCATTTGCTTCCGGGTCCAACGCTAAGCAAATGGATTCCGAATACAGGAGGTCATTTGTTCAGAGGGCCATTCAGAGACTGCTGGGTATTTTCTAAATTAATGCAAAGAGTTCTCTGATTGGATGAAGTGGAGAAGTGAGGCAGTGACATCTTAGTTTTTTTTGGGGTAGACAATTTTGGGTTGCAGTGGCAAACTCTAAATTTGTCCAATAGGGCAACTCTGATCATCCCAGGTTAATCTCTATTTTCAGAATCCAAACATGCAGATATATCCTCTCCACTAAAACTGAATTCAGTTACTGGCCAACTCCAGTAATCTACATGTAGAAAATTTTGATTCACCTGAAAGGATCATAATCAGCCAGATTAGTCTCTATACACTCCTTCACAGTGTGATCTTACGGGAAATTCACACAACATCCCATTTCTTGGCAGACAGGCAGCTATGCAAAGGTCAATTGTTCTAATGACAACTGTCCAGGAGGGGAATTCCCTCACTTCCTGTTGTATCTCTGGGGAAGGAAGTGAAGGGAAATCTCGCCAATGGGACATAGACCACAAAACACAAACTCCAAAAGGGGTTCCAGCTCTCCCATACTCCACCCACAAACTAAAAAATGTTGGCTTTGGATATAATCTACCAAAAAAAAATGATTCAGATTCCTGCTAAGTGCCTAATGCCCCCACCAATGGTGGAATAAGATGGTAAACCTGCAAAAATGGCGCTCCACCTCCTGGCTACACAACCCTGACTCCATCTAATTGCTGTAATTCTTAACTAGCGGTAGATATTGAGCATGCTACACAGCCCCAAATGCCTTAATTGAAGTACACAGGGTGTGTAGTATGTCATGCCCTTTAACCCCTCCAGCCCCCCACCCCCACCCGCAATTCCAGACTGCCAAAACATTAGAATAATTACACCATCTATTAGGGTCCTTGCACAGGGTACTAATGTATGAACACTGGATCTTACTGGCAGAAAGTTCCTACCCAAAAAAAAGTGAGTATGGCTTTAATGAAGCTTGACAGATGCCCTGTGTGTATGTTAATATCTTATACCTGCAATTTCGCCAAAACAAAGCGAAGCTAAAGCTAAATTAAAGCCTCTTAAAAGGTTCAAGTGCTTTAAAGTGATTGTAAAGGATCATTTTTAATTTTTTTTAAATAACAAACATATACTTACCTCCACTGTGCAGCTCGTTTTGCACAGAGTGGCCCCCAACATCCTCTTCTGGGGTCCCCCGGCGGCTCTCGCGGCTCCACCTCGCATCAGATAACCCCCTAGGAGAAGTACTCTCCCGGCAGGTTACCTTGTGGACGCGCTCCCCAGTCCAGCATTAACATCCACAGACACGAATGCTGGACTTGGCCCCTGCCAAGCTTAACAGCAGGCGGAGCCAATGGCTGTGCTGCTATTAATCTATCCAATCAAAAGCCGGGACCCTGTGGAGAGAGGGACAACGCATCCTCGCCGAAGAGATGAAGGGGCTCAAGTAAAACGGGAGGGGGGGGGGGCGGCTGGGGGGCCGGTGACTGCTAGGTGTTTTTTCACCTTAATGCATAGGATGCATTAAGGTGCAAAAAAACGAGGGTTTATAACCCCTGTAAGCGAGCTTTGCCATAGACTTCTATGGAGGCTTTGAAGATACATTGAAGCACCACTAAAGTGACATGGGGTATCATTATAGAAGTGCAGCTGAAGCAAAGCAAGCACAACGTGTGATCAGGACTGTAGGCTAACAATTTTATTTAGTGACAGCTGCTTTGATTGGCATTCAGAGTGCTTTAACTGCTTGCTGACTGTATAACTTACATATACGGTGGCAAGGTGGATCTTCTGCACAGGATCACAAACCCGTACGTGATCCTGCGCTTCCATGTCTGGAGCGCACATGTACGCCGCTGGCGACCCGCTCCTGCTGTGATTACACTGCCGGCACCCGCCGATCATTAGGCAGAGAACCAGAACGGCAATCTGCCTATGTAAACAAGGCAGATCGTCATTCTGTCAGTAGGGAAGGCATTGATCTTGTGTTCCTGTAAAGCAGGAACATGGATCAATGCCTTCCCCTAGTAAAAGCACCTCCCACACAGTACACAAACACTGGCTAGGAACACAGTTAACCCTTTGATCCCTGATGTTATTAGCCGGTGTCCCAGCCGGTGTCATTAGTACAGTGACAGTGCATATTTTTTTTTAGCACTGATCACTGTATTAGTGTCATTGGTCCCCAAAAAGTATCAAAAGTGTCAGTTAGTGTCCAATTTGTCCACCACAATATCGCAGTCCCGTTATAAGTCGCTGATCGCCGCCATTACTAGTAAAAATAAATAAATAAAAATTCCATAAATATATCCCACAGTTTGTAGACGCTATAACTTTTGCGCAAACCAATCAATATACACCTATTGGAATTTTTATACCAAAGTATATATATTTATATAGTAAATATATTATATTTTTTATTAGATATATTCTATATCAAAAAGTAAAACATTTTTATTTATTTTTTTTCTAAAATTTGTCTGTGTTTTTTTTTTAAAACACAAGAGATAAAAAATGCAGAGGTTATCAGATACCACCAAAAGAAAGCTCTATTTGTGGGGAAAAAAATAACATACATTTTATTTGGGTACAGCATTGCACGACCGTGCAATTGTCAGTTAAAGTAATGCAGTGCTGTAAAAAATGTCCTGAAAAATGATAGAATAAAAAAATATATATTTTAAAATCTTTTACATACTGTCACCAGTGCAGTACAGCGTCATCATATAACTGGTGTGGTGCTTAGGGACACTGACTGGTGACAGTATTTATAAAAAAAAAAAAAAAAATTATCTTTCTTTAAAAATTTTTATTACATTTTTTTATCTTTTTTATGCAATTTTTTCTTTTTATTGATTCACCCTATTTGTGCTGTTTACCATTATCACTGAAAGTGAATTTAAAAGAAAATCTAACATTTTTGGTTGTCCCCAGAAAAGTAATAGAGGGGAAATCTTCCAATGCGGACACTAATTCAGGTGACCTCGGGGTCCCCAAATAATTCCCTTAATTCGCAGGGATTTACTCTCACTTCCTGTTTGGCTATGGGACAGAAAGTGAAAGGGAAATCTCTGAAATGGAACACAGATGGGGAAAAAAATTTCTCCCAGGGGTTATAACCCTCCCTTACTCTATCGAAAATTTAAAAAAAAGCCTATATTTCTACTTTAAAGCAACCTGAAACAATGTAATAAAGTGAATTCTTATTTAGCCCCTTATTAACCCTTAGATGACCCCAATCACCCTTATTAACATCTTCTTCCCCTTCTCCCTTTTACTGGGAGAGAAGCGACTGAGGAAAGACTTTCTCCTGCCTGCAGCAGACTGATGACATCATCTCACCCTAGGCAAAGTCATTAGACTACAGTTGAAGGAAAGCTTTTTAATGATAAAAGGTGGCGCTTGGAAAATGATACTGTTGCTTTATATTGTGACATGTCAAGATGTAATCATGCAGACTTGTACAGTTACTGACAGGTCTATATATATATGGGTACAGCTCGGACATCATTTTTTCCTCTGCCGCTACACTATATGGCTGTAATTAGCACCTACAGCAATCTTAGCTAAAGCTCATTTCCCTGTAATGAATGCAGCACCGCAAGCAGGTGATCGGCTTATCATGAAGAAATTGTTTTTTTGAGATCTGTGAAAAGTACGTGGTACGCTGCGGGTTCTCAGACAAAATAGGCAAAAGTGAATTTTGCTGCCAACGTTACAGAAATGTTTGCAATTTGTACCACTTCACGTCACCTTTTCCATCTCCGTTCCAGTAATCAGCGCGGGAAGAAACGTGTTTACCTCGCCGCGATTTCTAAAACAAAGTTTATTTCTCTCAACTGACGTTATTTCATGTCTAACAAGCAACTCTGCGGCACGTGAGGCTCATTTCAGCCTGGAGATTCTGACACATCGATGGATCTGCTCTAACCGCACTGTGGCGGCACTAATCCATCCCGCGCGGCTGAGCCGGCCAGGTAAGTCAATTAGGTGACGTCAGAGGTCTCCGCGGAGAAGACATTAGCATTTATAAACTGTTCCGTTTAAATGATTTTATAATTGAATTTAGCGGGCAGATCCGAGTCATTATACCCTGCCTGGATGAAAGCGGAAACTAATTCTTAAAGGGACGTGGAAAAAAAATGCTGTGCTGCGCTGCGGAGACACAGAGGGAACAAAATGTTACAAAATAATCAATTCATATTTATTTCTCCACATTTGCAATAAAGTAGAATCCCAGCCAAACAGATAAATATTATATTTGATATACTGTACAGGTGGCCTGTCCTTTCTATCTTTTCATTATTCTATCTGGCTACTTTTATAATGTATGCCAGGCAGCATTACCAAAAGAAATAGACAAGTGCATTAAAGGAATTCTATGCATACACTTTCAGCATACACTTTCATTTTATAACATGGGCATTGTAAAAAGAACTTAAACAAAAGTTAATTTTAACAATCCAATATAATAAGCTTACTTGAAAAATCTCTTTTCATCTCGTGAGTTCTGCCTGTCTGCTGGCCATCTCTTTCCACAACTTCCTGGATTCCCTGCATGCTTTGCAGCTTCTCTACTGTTTACTTTCAATTTCTAAGGACTACATATCCCATGGTACCTTGCTGCCTCCATGCAGTGCTTCCTGTACTGACCACACACCCCTGAAACTCCTCCTCTCAGCTCCTCTGTAGTTCAGAAGGCAGGCTCTGTGAAATGTGTGACACAGCAGTGCCTACCCACAGGGCATAGTGACTACGTGTCACAGAATTCAAGGAAATAAATGTGTGAGGATCTTCACAAAAGTTTACAAACTTCAAGATTGTTCAGATTAATAGGAGTAGGCTAGAAATAACTGAAATACAATGTGAAAAATAATATATGATTTCATATTTTGATCATATGTAAGCTTTAAATAATGTTTTTTTATAACTTTTTTATTTATATATTTCTTCATAAATAAATGTATTTTTTTTAAATCTGCTTGGAGTATAGCTTTAATATATTCTTTTTACCACAATATAATTTGTAAAAGAGATTATTTATTCATATATTTAGAGAGCTATGGACCCCAGTGCAAATTCTGGACCTGATCCCTCTTTCTGGGAACTCTTCTTTATTGTCCCAGGCCCATACTGGCCACCACTTCCCCATCCCCTGCTGCCACTGTCAGATGATCATGTGATGGATAATTCCAAATTGAAGCCCAAACACAAGATTACTCCAGTGGTAAAATGTTCCAAAGCCAACGCGTTTCCGGGGATGTATCATCAGGGCTTGAAAAAAATGAAACAATGGAACAGTGTACACAGACTTAAAAATCAGTCTATTGTTGGGTATTGCTAATATGAAGTTGCGCAGCAGTCTGTCAGCTCATCCATACCACAATCCAAGGTGATTGTGGAAGCCCTGCGGTGTGTAGAATCAGCCATCATAATATTCAGATAGTTTACATTCACACCCTTACCGCAATATTTGATGATAGAAAGGATATAAAGTAATCATACAAAGAATCCTCAGGGTTCCAGAGCCTTTTATCCACTTTCCAAAGATGATCATGTGATGACCAACCTAGTGGGCTATTGGCTTACTGGGGCTGTATTCTGCGACAGCTCTGTCCATCTGCCGCTAAAATGATCACTGACATCTGAGACTAATGTTTATAGTTGATCAGAGCAGACCAGAGATTAATGGGAGTCCAGTTGCTGATAGGACCCTTCCCGATCTGCAACAATATTAACTAACAATTCTGACCAATAGGGGGCGCACCACCAATATTGCATTGTGCTTTCTGCAACAGCAGTACTCTTATGAGGGTTTCATACACTTTCCAACATTGACTGCACATAGCCACATCTATAGAAGCAAAGATCTGTCAGCTCTCCGAGAGTCGGAAATGATAGAGGGGAGATCTCACGCCGCTCAAAAATATAATTTCTGAGTAAAGCGACTCTATAAATAAGTCACCAGTTTCTAATAAAACTGCAATCATTTCTCCTGATTGGCGCCCCACTGTTCTGTCTGGCCTCAGACTCTTCCCAAGCCACAAAATTCCATCAATCTGCGTCTCTATAAATCATGGCCAGCAAAAGAAAATAAACAGCCTGAGCTCAGCAGTAGAAAGTGATAAAACGTTTCCTCTGATTCACGTTTTTTCTTCGTCAGAAAGATCAGATCAGGACAAGTAACAATAATTCTACCATCACCAACCCTTAGCGTTTTCTAACTCTCTGCATCACCTAATACTCAGCATCTTCTGATACAAAGCAACACTGACCCTCAGCATCACCTGACCCCCAGCAACTTTCGGCCTTCAGCATTTTTTAACACCAGGCACCACCTAACCCTCAGCATCACCATCATCTCCTAACCCTTGCCCTGATACTCACCCCACAGCAACACGTGATCTTCAGAGCCACTCGACCCCAAGCATCATTCAACTCTTAGCATTATTACATAAACGTTACTCTCATACCCGATACGTCACCCGTTACTCAAGAACCAATTCCCAGCATCACCTGACTCCTGGCATTAACCAGCCCTCAGCACCACCCAAAGCTCAGCAGCATCTGACGCTTATTGTCACCTGGTCCTCAGCATCACTTAATCCTTTGCGTCTCCTGATACTCTGGGTCGCCGACCCACAGCATCATCCAATACTTAGCATTACCAAGCCCTCAGCATCAACCGACTCCCAGCTTTATCCAAACCCCAGCATCATCCAAGCTCAACATCACTTGACCCCACCACTTGCAACACACAAATCCAAAAAGCCTTCAAGGGAGAGAGCTGTCAACAAAGGGTTAATCTCATGCTAACAGAAAATTTCATGGTGGCAATACATCTCCTCCTGCCCTGCCAGTGACCTCCAGCGCAGCACCAGCCATGGGAATGGCGTTCAGCAGGATGATGATGACATACCCGGAGCAGCCAGACGTGAGGACAGCACGCAGGAATTTCAGAGCAGAGCCGACAACACAGTCCAGGAATAACACAGCCAGGACAGGCCAATACTGCACATCTCTGTGGTTCCCAGAGGTCATAAGGCTCCTATGGGTCAGGAGGTCAGAGGACCCTGGAGGTGAAAGGGCCTAAGTAGTGAGGGTTAGAGGGCTTTGAAAGTCAGAGGGCCAAGTAGGTTGACAGTCTCAATCATAATTGCCCCACCCCTTATTTCTCTGTGGTGTACAGAATGAAAATTTCTTCCTTTCACTAATTTTTCTGTCTCTGTTGCTGGAACTTCGTCTAATTGAGAACCAGGGGTAATTTAAATAAAAGCAGCTTAGTAACTGAATGAAACCGTTCAAAATTTTAATATGAAATACTAGGAATATATATAGAAGTGAACAAGGATGACCCAACAGTATTATACTAAACACCATAATGAGTACTTTAAATATTAAAAAATACATTTTTTATTAATAAAGACATCAATTAAAAGCATTACATTATCAATATAAAAATCAGAAGGTATAATGACAAGAATCCACTAGAAAATGTCAACGTGTTTTGCGGTCATATGCTGCTTCTTCAGGACTCAGCTTTCTTCATAGAATACAATTATATGTGTAATAGATGAAACTCACCAGTATATGGCATTTTATTCTATGAAGAAATCTGATGTCCTGAAGAAGTGGCATAAGACCATGAAACGTGTTGACATTTTCTAGTGAATTCTTGCCATTATACCTTCTGATTTTTATATTGATATGTAATGTTTATCATGAATGTCTTTGTTAATAAAAATGTATTTTTTTTATATTTAAGTACTCATTTTGGTCTCTAGTATCATACTGTTGGGTCATCCTTAAATGCCCTATTTGTTTCTATATATTAGTTCTATTGTGGGCAAGCGGCCATTATTTAGGCTGGTATAGCATTAAAGGGTTGTTACCCTTTCTCCTCCACACTTGATACTAGGAAAATCTATATGTATTCTGCACCAGGGACTGCACTTGTAGTCAATTTCCGGGGCATAGATAAAAGGCCCAGACATGACACACCCAATCACACCCATTTCTCTTTTAATAGTCTATAAATGTTACATTTGTAAGGTATAGTGGAACAGGCCTGCTGAAATGAACACCCATGTGTATAAAGCTTATTGTAAGTGGAGCCAATACACTTCTACTTAAATCCAAGCTGCATCAACATACACTACAAAGCACAAAGCAAATCCCCTACAAAAGTGAAACTGTGAATCTGACCTCTATCTATGACCAGATTTGAGTCTGTACACAATAAGAGGGGAACCTGTGAGACCTCAATGCTTTCCACGGGGCCCTGGACTCAAATTCCACCAAATGGCCAAAAAAGAAAATCTGAATGTTGAAGAGTCAAAGATATGGTGGATGCTGCAAACAGGCAGGAAGGAAGTTGGATCTTCTTTAAGCTGTGTGTGGAGTAAAATGTATACAGTAAAACCTTGGTTTGAGAGTAACTTGGTTTGAGAGCGTTTTGCCTTGATATACAAGCGATGTCTTGATATAAGAGTAGCGTCATGTCACAACTGAGTATAAAAAAAGAAGAGAGAAGCCTCTAAGTGTAGCAATATGGTTACATTTAATGAAGGTACAACATTTAGCAACTTATTGCTACACTTAGGGGTGCCTCTCTTCTCTTTTATACCCTGTAAAAAAAATGCTTTGATATACAAGTGCTTTGGATTACAAGCATGTTTCTGGAACGAATTATGCTCGCAAACCAAGGTTTTACTGTATATGTATTGGTATGGTGCTGACAGCAACAATGAACCACAAACTACAGTACAATGTAGGCAAAAATCTGAACATAAGATTCAAATAGTATACACTATAAGTCACAAAAAAAGAAAAGTAACAATTCTTTAAAGGTTAAGAGTTCCAGATTTCATTAGGGAAGGTGTATCAAAAAATGTGTTTGGTAGTAGAGGAGCCTGCCAGTTTGCATGTGTTCACACCACTAAAGAAATCACAATTAGTCACAAAACACGTGGGGTCTTTAAAAAATTAAGTTTATAATTATGAAGTTTACTTCATTATTGACCTAGTCATTTCTCTGCTACTTGATTGTTTTTTTTCGAACATTCTGAAATTTTGACTTCAGAACCAGATTTGGGCCACTCAGGAGCTCCAAGAGTGACACCCTCCAAAGACCTGAATAGAGACAGAAGTATTGTGTGAATTGTCTCAGGTTTTGCACATCACATATGTGATCATTTGCAATCTTACCTGATGTGAGATTTCTACTACTTTTACTTCTTCACTCTTTTATGAATATTTGCTCCCATTATGTCTCCATAATATACAATTCTTTGCACAACCAAATATTCATCCTTTCACAGCCAACAATAACCATTTCCACTTCCAGCAGTGTACAGCACCCAAAACTGACCAGCAAACTAAGGATGACCCTTAAAGCAGAACTAAACCCTCCCATCATGTTCAGCCAAGGAAGCTTCCATCTTGGCCTTTGTTTGATCTGCAGTTGCCATAATGTGGCACATGTGATCAGTTATGACACCAGCCATTGGATGGTTTGACAGTTTGGTTGAGAGCACAAGCAATGTTATGCCGCGTACACACAATCGGATTTTCCGACAACAAATGTTGGATGTGAGCTTGTTGGCAGAAAGTCGGACCATGTGTACAGGGCATTGCAGTTACATTCCCAACAGTTACAATTGTAACTGTTTTCTGAAACTGTTAAATGGATGGGTTTAGTTCCGCTCTAAGATGACCTTACAAGGATCAAAATTTGGCTGGATCAGCAGGGAACTGACGAATTTCAATCCATGTATGGGCAGGCTGTTTGTACACAAATCAATCTATCAATCGACTTGTGTACAACCAGCCTGTCGGGTTTTCCCAATTAATCAATACCACCGGCTATAGCCAGCAACACTGACCACGGTATTCTGACAGCAGGGAAGGCTCTCTGCTGTCAATACAAAGGCTCAGCAGGAAGGATTCCCCCATCCGCGTTGAGTGTGTGGATGGGAGAATTGGCTCAATCAGTGGGTTAAATGAAAAAATAAATAATGTGTGGCCAGCCTTAGTGACAACAAACATCTGCATTCCTCCAGCAATCTCCTTCCATAATCTTAAATACAGACAACATAATCAATACTTATATAACAAGTACAAGGAAGGAGAACCATATACCAGCCAATATTTTGTGTACAATAAATACATAGTGACAATCCGGTCAGGAAACTGTCAATTCATACATTTTTGGTTTGCTTGCATATGCCCAGGTGGATATATTAGATCTGCAGAGAATCACCCGATTCCCAGAACTTGATCCTGCTCTGTACACTGATTAAACCTTTGCTGACTTTATTTCAGGAGAATCAGACAATCCGCATCACTAAAAACAATTATCAGTGACAACAGACACTTCACCTTTCCGTGGTCAGCACTGGGACAGAGAGGGTGACAGAGGAAGGCGAGTGAATGCAACAGATCTGGGAGCAGGACCGATCCTGCAGAGCATTTCAAGGCTCCCGCCACTGCTTCAATGACAAGGAGCCACACCTGAAACATTGTGACGTGTGCAGTGTGATGTCACAGGGGCTGCTGATTAATAAAATGTTATGTTTAGAGTCAGAATTAAACTCCTGCTCTCAAAATCCTCTCTCATGCTCAGAAAACAACAAAGAAAGAAGCGCTCCCAGACCTGTGGAAGTCAATAGGGCCACAATCCCAGGAATACAGTGGATAAAATCAAAATTCACTTTAATGTAAAGTTAAAAAGCATGACATGCAGGACTGCGCAGACTGATACATCCCCAAGCCAGTGTAGACGAGAAACACATCCCAAAAGCTGAAGGATGACACATGATCCCAGACCCAACAGTAGGTTACACTGCCTAGGAACCTCAGGACAGTGAGAGTATGTGGATTACAGCCATTGGGGTCATTGAGCAGGCACATCTGTCGGAAGTCACGTATCCCTGTAGTACTGGGACAGGTTCGACTTGGGACCTGCACCCCTTCTCCTACTGTTCATGCATGCTGTAAAATTGATATTTCTCAGCTTTCTGCAACAGTTTAAGCTGTCCATTAAAACTGGCAGTTACAGGGAGTGGGGTAAACCATACAACACTGCTGGGAGTACTTACAACAGTCAGCTTTTATTAATTTAGTTTAAACCTTGAATGTCACGCTCTATTCCCATCCAATTACAGAATGTTTTGCATTGCCTTAAAAGAATACAAGACTTTTTTTTAATAGAGGAGCTTCTCAGCAAGCTGGGATGGGAAGATGGGAAGTCGCTGCAACACTGTCTGGAAGATCACCCTGTTACAATAAGTGGAAAAAATTTGGATCTACCAGCAGGACCAATAGGAAATAAAACTATGTTACAAATGGGGGTCTCAGAAAAACAGAAACTGCTGTGTTTGTAGGCAGGTGCAATCTACTTTCTTCACTGGTGCTGCTATTCTGCAGCGGTGCTGCAGTTGGAGAGGAAGTCGTGAAGAACATGGTTCCTCTATGGTTTCCTGGGTCACTGGGGAAGCGACCTTGTTGGATGCTGCTGTTTGGAGACCACTGATTTGAAGCCCCCTTATTGTTGTCTTTCTTTCTTCAATGTATAAAATACAAATTATTTCCTGACTGTTCAGTACCATGTACCAGACAGAAGCTGTCCTGTTTCCACAATCAGAATATGAAAAGAAACATTTTAGCAGTTTCTTTGTCTATACTGCATGTAAGAATAAGGCTCGGTTCACACTGGGGCGACTTGGGATCCGACTTGTACGCCCTCAAGTCGCCCCAGAAATAATTTTGATGGGAGTGAACGCTAGCGTCTTAATAGACGCTACTGAAGTCGCTCCGACTTCAGAGCGTACTCCCTGTACTACTTTGATCCGACTTGGTAGGCGACCTGTACCATAGAAATCAATGGAAGTCGCCTCCAAGTCGGATCTCTCTGTAAAGTCAAGCGACTTTGCAGGGAAAACCCCTCCCTCCCCCCCTCCCTCCCAGAGAGCTGATTGCCCCGTGATTGGCCACAGGCGAAGTCGCCTGTCATGGAGGCGACTTCAAGACGCCTTGTAATTTGCTGAAGTCGCGCTGAAGCCGCGTTGAAGTCGCGGTACAAAGTCGCGCTGAAGTCGTGTTGCCCCAGTGTGAACCAACCCTAAAGCTAGCCGTACACTTGTAGAAATTTTGTTCAAAAATTCACATATTGGAAATATGTATTTGATTTTCTAATGGTTAGTGTGGAAAAATGTTCTTATATAATGGAACGAAATCCTATCCTCAATGCCCATTTGGTACCAAATTTACTTCTGTCCGTCCTGAAATCAAATGTTAAAACTTAACATTGTCATGTCACTTGAATTAAAATTTTTAGGACTTTCATATAAAATTTGTTCAATCACTGATAGTATTATCGACTGTTCTGCTGAACGATCTTCATGAAAAAATCGATCTTCGTATGGCAATGACGGGGGCACATGTATTCCCCACACTGGACTGAAATGATTGCAGCCTGGTAGGGTGACTCAGGTCACTACACTGGATAGAGATATGTGAAGTACAGTAGGACTCTCAGATTCACCTTCCCACAGACCAAGACAGGAGCGCCCCTCACTGTGGGCTGCACACTTCACCTACTCTGCACAATTCCCTCCAGCTGGTGCTATTTCTTCATCCATCACATCTCACCCAAGAAATGAAGAGCCACTCACCTGAGACCCCCTGGAGCCTCGCTTGTGTTCCCATTCGGGATGGCCCATTAACTGCAAGAGAACCAAAGACACTAATTAGAAAAAGCGCGAGCTTACGTGGGTCCTCGCTTGCTTAGACAGGTCCTCACCCTGTATACACATTGCAGGCTGCTAATATGCCTGAGAGATAAGAGTATTACGTATTATTAAGTAGGAGAGGAACATACTCTCACTATGACTGAAACAGGCAGCAAAGCCACAGTTTTACCACCCCCCACTCACCGTAATTCTAACATTACAGCCTGACAGGGTTGTACACATGCTGAGGCCATGGCAATCGGAACTCGGGCTATAGAGTTTAACAGGCAGCGCCCCCTGTCAAATCTGCCCACTAAGATGAATGGGGCCATTCTGAAACTGCAAGCCAAATGCTTGGCTCACAGGTGTGTCTTGGTTCTGCAAAGTAAAACTGCCATTTTGCAATACGAAAACAAAAAAAAGGGCATCAGGAGGCTGCAGTAGTGCCTCCAGAATGCTTGCCAGCTGCTGCTATACCACCCTCTAAAAAGCAATATATATATATATACTGTGTGTGTATATATATATATATATAATGTGTGTGTGTGTATATATATATATATATATATATATATATATATATATATATATATATATATATACATACATACTGTATATATATATATATAACAAACAAGGTGTAATTAAATGGAAAAATGCCATATATTATCTGTACAGCAAAGCAAGATGCTATGTACATATTACCATCTGCACTATATATTTGATGGATATATCCTGCATGTTAGTCTGAATATGCTTATTAGTACATCATAGCATCCAGAGGCTTCCTGTATATTACGGTATCTGTTCATATAGGCAGATATTGCATATCACTATCTATACCATAAATTGTAATACAGACATGTGTTATTACAGACCTATACAACTCTGCATATGTTTATTGGTACAGTGAAGCATCTGGAGTCTTCATGTATATTACTGTGTATATTCTCTGCACAGCACAGGTAGATACTACATATCACTATGTACACTATATATTACAGATGCATCTTGTGAATACATTTATTTGTACATTGCATCATACAGAGACGTAATGTATATTTTATCTAATGTAGAGACAGATACATATTACCATCTGCACTATATACAGTATATCCTGTGTATTAGTCTGAATATGTTTATTGGTACCTTGCAGTGTCCAAAGATTTCTTGTATATCACTGTGTATCTTATCTGTAGAGGGAGATATATATCACTATGAATGTGATATATGGGACACATCCTGTATGTTATCTGTACAGTGCAGGAAGATGCTAAACATCACAATGTTCACTATATATGGGACCCGTTATGTATATTATCTGTAGGGTACAGGCAGCCCCTTTAAGTCTCTGAAGAAGTTGGGATATCAATAAAACTGCTCAGACATCAGTCTCTTTCCCCCTTTTGATCATGTAGTGATGCTCCCTACATGACAACCTGAAGTTCCATGGGAGTGAGTGGACTTTTATATTTTTTATGATCATCTACTTTATGAGTTCAAGCAATATAGGTGATATCCAAGCCATGCATATATGATCTTGGTGGTCCCTGTAGAAATATGTGTGTAGACATTCATGTACCATTAATTATAGGGTAAATCCATTTGTAGACCTGAGGACACTGTACAAGTTATATATCTGGTCTTGGTGGTCCCTGTAGAAGTCCATGTATGGATATTTCCACCTATTATAAATTACAGGCTAAATCCACCTTGAGACTTTCTCCATATCTGGCATGCTCAAAGTTCTTGGACAACATCTACTCAGTGTTTACAGATTGGTTTTATCACCCCAAAGGGCTAACTCCTTCATGGATGCAACTACTATGCTTGGGAGTTTGTATCTGTTAAAATGGAAGTAAAGTCAAAGTTTGAACTTGTACCTACGGGTAAGCCTATAAAAAGGCGTACCTGTAGGTACAGTGACTATCTCCTAAACTTGCACTGTTTAGGAGATATTTTCACGGGATGTAGCCGGTTAAAATCACCGGTGCATGCGCTTTAAAGGAAAGACATACCCGTGCTGTACCTGAGATCTGTGCCGGGGCTCCTGCAGGCATGTATGGGAGTGACCTCATTGCGGCACCGGCCATTCATACAGCCAGAGCTGAGAACCCGGAAGGAAGACCAGCACTGGGGAGCCGTGACAGCACTGCACTGGAGGGCTCCGTGTGCAGATAAGTCTGTCATAATGTGTTAGTATGGGCAGGGCTGGCCCTATCATGGGACCCGGTGGGACCATGGGTCCCGGGCGGCACATTCAGAGGGGTGTCAAACTCCCGCCTGCCAGCCAGCTCGGTCCGCCTGCTCGTTACTTATTTCACAGGGACCGATCAGGCATGTGTACTCCCACTTCATGGTGACTGGAACCCACGATGGGGTGGATGTGGCAAGTGACACACTGCATCTGCTGACAAGTGACGTGGCAAGTGACACGTATCTGCTGACAAGTGACGTGGCAAGTGACACACTGCATCCTCTGACAAGTGACGTGACAAGTTGCATCTGGTGGCAGGAGACAGTGGCAAGTGACATGCTGCAGCTGCAGACAAGTGACGTGGCAAATGACACACTGCATCTGTTGAAAAGTGACGTGGCAAGTGACACACATCTGCTGACAAGTGACGTAGCAAGTGACAAGCTGCATCTGGTGGCAGGAGACAGCGGCAAGTGACACACTGCATCTGCTGACAAGTGACGTGGCAAGTGACACACTGCATTCGCTGACAAGTGACGTGGCAAGTGACACACTGCATCAACTGACAAGTGAAGTGGCAAGTGACACACTGCATCCACTCACAAGTGACGTGGCAAGTGACACGCTGCATCTGCTAACAAGTGACATGACAATTTGCATCTGATGGCAGGAGACAGTGGCAAGTGACAAGCTTAAGCTGCTGACAAGTGACATGGCAAGTGACACACATCTGCTGACAAGTGACATGGCAAGTGACAAGCTGCATCTGGTGGCAGGAGACAGTGGCAAGTGACACACTGCATCTGCTGACAAGTGACAAGCTGCATCTGCTAACAAGTGACGTGGCAAGTGACACACTGCATCTGCTGACAAGTGACGTGGCAAGTGACAAGCTGCATCTGCTGACAAGTGACGTGGCAAGTGACAAGCTGCATCTGGTGGCAGGAGACAGTGGCAAGTGACACGCTAAGTGCTGCCACTGATTCTGCATTATGGTGAGTTGAACTATTTAATTTCATATTACAATGTAATAATAGAAATAATGCTCTCCAATCATCCTGGCACCATAACAACCATGGTGCCGGGATGATTAAAGCGCAAACACCAGGTGTTTGGAGTAAAGTGGGCCCGTCTGGATGAAGTCCAGGGCCATATTTTTGTCCCAGTCCAGCCCTGGGCAGAGCACTTGCTGCCATATCCACACAGTGCACAGTGGAAGTCTGTCTGAACCCCCCCACCCCCACTGCCTCTAACTAAACCCCCCCTCTCCAAGACCACATCTGCCTCTGACTGAACCCCCCACCACCACCACCATCACTGCTGCCTCTGTCTGAACCCCACCACCACCGCCTCCTCTGTCTGAACCCCCCCCCACCACCGCCTCCTCTGTCTGAACCCCCCCCACCACCGCCTCCTCTGTCTGAACCCCCCCCCACCACTGCCTCCTCTGTCTGAACCCCCCTTACCACCACAGCTCCATTGGACAGAACCCCACCACCACCACCACCATCACTGTTGCATGTAAATCTGACTTCCTGATACATTTAATTTTAGCTTTAATTGTCATGATATAAAATAATGGATATGGGGGCCTTTTGGTGGGCGTAATTTTTTTTTTTTTGGGGGGGGGGGGAAGCATTTTATTCTTGGTCCCAGGCAGCACAATGTCTTGGGCCGGCTCTGAGTATGGGGTACATGACTTAAACCTGCAGGAGGCCCCGTTTTTGTGTATTTTTGTGGTGAGTTACAAATGCTTTAAGAGCCCACTATTCTGATGTGATCATTACATCCTTGCCGTTTATGTTTAATATGTTCACTATGAGTAGATTGATATACATATTTTGTTTTTGTTGCGGGGGGGGGGGGGGGGGTTAAACAGTTGGTTGCATAGGAGCTATGCTTATATTTTTTGTTATACTTGAGCTTCTATGGTAGCCCTGTAAAGTGGATATTTCACAGGGGTGGTTCATTTAAATATTACTGTGTATATTATCTGCATAGTAATACTAGCATATTTACTATATATCAATATGTGCAGTATATATGAGACGCATACTGTATATTATCTGTACAGATGCTGTACATGACTATGTAAATTGTATATATCTGTACAGATGCTATATATGACTATACTGTATATAGTATATATATGACATATCCTGTATATCATCTGTACAGTACAAGCCATCCCTCACTGCTCCATTTCCTTGGAAGGAGATCTCGGCACAGAATTAAGCGTTGATGGGTCTTTGTGTTGTCTTTGCACATTAGCGGCCTGGTAGCGGAAGAAGGGTTAAGGCTCTGCACAGCTCAGTACACATTTAATCAATTGCCATGTAATTAACTGACTAGAGAGAGACGGGAGCCAAGAACAGCAGTTTAATATCCTAAGGAAATAATAAACTACATGACATATTTCACTTCTACCAAACTGAACTGGTGCTGAACCTGCCGGCAGCATCGAGGATCCGATCAGACGGATCTGATTTCTATTTATGTTTAACATTCACATAGGGGAAAATTCAACAGAAGTTCATCTGCCACTGTCACTCCCATCATCCGTTCCTCACAGGGTCACACAGTTCATTGACCTCTGACACAAGTCATTGATATCCATATCTCCCAACTTTCCCTGATTTTGAGGGACTGTCCCTGATTTGGAGCAAGGTCCCTCTGTCCCTCTTAACTCCTCATCTGTCCCTCATTTTGGTCTGATCTATATAGATGTATATAAAATGCACATTTTATCTGTTGTGTTTCCCAGTGCTAAAACTTTCATCCAAAATCTAAATTGTTGCATTTGTAAATTTCAAAATCCAATATAAAGGAATAGTAGTGGTAAAAAAAAAAAAACTCTTGTGGGTTTAACTAATCTTTTTTTAGGTTAAGTCTCCTTTAAAGGGGTGTGGCAGGGGCGTGTCCTATGCCTACATGCTTTTGCTAGTAGGTGGCCCTCATTCCCATCTCAAAAAGTTGGGAGGTATGGATATCTGTGATTACCAAATCCACCAAACCACCTAAACAAACCATACCAACAAGTCCTCCCAACAATCCAGCCAGCCCACCAAACCAGCTTTCCTGCAGCCAACTAATCCTTTCTACCATTTATCCATCTCAAAACTCCATGTTTACAACCAACCCATCAATCCATCCAGCTAACCAACCTAATATACCGACCATCCACCCCATCCAAGTCACCCAACCACAACCATATCCATGCAAACTATCTAACCATCCATTCAACCCATTTTAACTATTAGCCTAATTCATATAATAAGATCAGCTACAAATATTGCAGACCCAGAAACATAGCTACCCACCAATCTTAACCATCCGTCATTAACCTATAAAACACCCACCCAATAAGTTTCCCAAAATGACCCATCAAAGCTAACAATCAGGATCAGCACGTTTTAAGAGATTGATATTTAAGAATGTTATCAGAGATAACAATAAAATCAGAGAAAACAATAAAAGATGTGACAACAGCCAGAGAACTATTACAGGGCCCTGTACAAACCATCTTTATCCATTACCTAGATATTTCATGTCAGTTGGTTGTGATTAAGAATGAAAGCTTAAAGAGGATCTTCAGTCCCTTAAAAAGTAATTAAAAGTCATTAGCTATAAATACTGTAACTGCTGACTTTTTATTAAGAGGCACGTACCAGTCCAGGGATCCAGTGCTGTCCTCACCCGGGGGCCCGTTCTTCTCAGGGCTTTGGGTTCATGGCGCCGACATGTTTAGTGTGGGAAGCCGGCTGTGACTCCCTTTGGCCGGATTCCCACTGTGCATGTGCGAATCACGCTGAACTTAGTAAATGGACAAGCAGTCTTCTGGGACCTGTGACATGTCCGAGAAGGTTGCGGGCAGGGGGGACATTCGGTGGAGGCTTAGAATAAGTAAAGTTTCCCAATTAGGGTGAAGTTCTGCTTTAAAGTAGATGTAAACTCAAACTGGATGACATTTAGTTTGCTCTCTGTATCATAATCATACTTTTTTTTTTTAATAAAATACTTATTTTCACAGTTTTTTCATCTCAGTGTTGCTGATCTCCTGCAGCCTCTTTGCAGCCATTTCTACATACACTTCACCAATGGCATTTATCAGGGCAGGTTTCCCGATGGTGACAACAGTGGACCATGCCCGTGTAATGTTTGTTAAAACAGACACTTGTAGTCTCCATTGGAAATCTGTGTGAAAGGGTGACAACACAGGAGCATAGGTAGCGCTACCCCCGTGAGGGCCGCCTAAAGATACTGTACCCTAATGGTTGCCCTGACCTTGCAAGTCTCCTGACCATAAAGTGTGCGCAGGGGGTGTGCAGGGTGTGCCTGGGCACACCCTGGTCACCCCGTGTGGCGCAGATTCCCCCTGCTGATATAGAGTGTATTTGTGTGTATATACATATATATATGCACGCATGTGTGATTGCGTTTTGGGGTGCACACCCTAATGCAATAGGCTGTGCACACCTATGCTCCTGACACCTCTGACACCCTGGGTTCAGACATTTCAGCAAAGAAATTTGGATGGAGACACAGATTAGTTCAAAATAAACCAGATAAATTTTACTTAGAGTTTTGCAGTGAATAGAATCAATAGCAAATGAATCAGATAAGAGAAATAAGGTTATGGTTATATTCTTTATATGAACAAACAAATGACTTATCAGTAAAGTCCCTTGAGGAGCAATAAAACAGCAAATATTAACCGATCAAGGTCAATGGGTGCAGGTCAGAAAAGGGTAGGAGAATGATCAATGTGGAGTCAGATTACTCCCTTTAACCTCCCGGCGCCACAGCCCCTTTAAAGTGGTTGTAAACCCAATTTGAAAAAACAAAAAACCTAACACCTGCAAGACAAAGGCATAATGAGCTAGTAAGCACAGCATACTAGTTCATTATGTAATACTCACCTGAGATTGAAGCCCTCGCTGCGGTGCCCGTACACAGTACCGGCCGGTGACATCACTCCCAGGGGTTACTTCTGGGTATCGCGGCTCCGGCGCTGTGATTGTCCGGAGCCGCGATGTTGTCACTCCTGCACATGCACACAGGAGCCACCGGTAACGGCACATACGTGCCGTTGCTTCAGTGCCGATGATGTCGGTACATGCAAATACAGGGGATATCTTCTAAACTGTACAGGTTTAGGAGATATCCTGGGTGGTAAGGCTTATTATAGGTTTACCTGTAGCGAAAAGTGGTCTGTAAGGGTTTACAACCACTTTAACACAAACACTTTAAGCAAGTTGTATCTAAAGTCTATGACCTTGGTTTCTAAATAAATGGAGTTCCTTGGTGATAAGGGGCCGGATAGACATCCAATGTTCCTGTCCCTTGTGGGGGTAGGTGGGGGTAGGAGTCCTTTCCCTGATGCAAGTTTCTTTATTCTACAGCTAGCTCAAGTGATGGGGCGCAAAGTAACGGTGAGATAATGACATACAGTAGCACAACAGGTATTGTAGATGTCTCCTCATAAAGCTCTAATAAAGAAGGCAAAGTAAAAGTGTCTGTATACAGTGTCCTTAGGTGCAAAAAGGGTGGGCATATGCCAGTTAACCAGTCCAAGTGATACTAAGCTCAGGAAGGATAGTGTGAAGATCCTGCAGAAAGCCTCTGCAGATACTGTGCTCAAGGGGTAGTGCACGATCCCGCACCTCCCAGCACCGCAGATCAGCTAGATCTGTAATGCAGGTGATGTGGGTGACCTCCCGGCTGCCACCCGACAACCGTACCCTGCTGACATCAGATCACTGCTCCCAGATGAAGGCCATGGTCCCAAGAGACCAACTCCTCCTCAACACAGGCTATTTATCACCTCTCCAAGCATTCTTTTCTCTTCCTGCAGCTGGCTGGGACTTGCAGTCCACAACGATCTGGGTTCAATGTAAACTCGGCTTTCTGACCTACGCATCCCAAGATCCTCCGCTCTTCTATAAGTTCTCACTCACTCTGCATTCAGGATGTGACAAGGCAGATCCCAGGCTGAGCACTAGAGGGAACAGCCTCACGGTGGCAAATGCTGTAGAGTGTCCTCTGATAACACAGGCAATTTATCCAGCTCCTGGCTACACATAATTAGGAGACAGGAACAGAGCGTTGTCACCCTATAACAGAAAGTGTCTAAACAGGAACCTTCATGGCAGGATCACCAGGAATTCATTTAATGAAAACTGCAGATTTAAAAAGGTTGAAAATGACTTTTGGAAAGATGTTATCATGTTAAAACTTCTATAACATTTTAGTGGCCGGGTTTCCATCTACTTTAGATCAGGTTGGCTGCTGTCCATCCCTCAGATACGTAAATACATAAGGACCAGTGTTAAGCATTACAATTTTTTATTTTCACAAATTTTCTTTGGTTTTTGATTGGGAGATGATTTCATCGAGCACAGACACACACACACTCTTTATGATTGGATCACAACTAATGGGCCCCTACACCACCAGAATTCTGTAGCTCATCCTAAAAGCACTGTATTAATTGTACAACCCTATTTGAACACATGTGGTTATCTTAACGAATTGATTTAGGGCTGCAGTGGTCTCACTAGTGGAATGTGCGCAGATGAAGCACCAGGACCCCTGCAATGATACTGGGCCCTTTACACACAGGGAGGTTCTGGATTCAGTGCGGTCTGTTTATCTCATAGGCCATTAATAGATCACTGAGTGGATTATGTGCATCAGTTCATGGAAACGAACTGTACAATGAGTAGATTAAATTGTCATTTCCAGGAGTCGGAGGTCGGGGAGTGCTGCTTAGTAAACATGGCCCATTAGCTCCGTCTGGTTAATGTACACTGCAGAACAGCTGTGCATGTCGGTCCATATACACCAGTGAACCGAATCACCCTCGTCTTCTCCCACCAATAATCTGCATCACTACACCGAGACGATGAACTGCCTATCCCCTGTGAGCCCTGTGTGAATGGACACTAGTCACAATTTAACAAGACACAGCAAAGTACATTTAAAGAGTAACTCCACATTTTTTGAAAAAAAAAAAAACACTCCCATTTGGGTGATCTATGTACAACACAGGGATTGTAATAAACTTTGTAGCAGATTCCTAACTTTTGTTATTCTGCTAAGAAATAGCTTTTTGTTTGTGTTCATGTGCAAAATGAATGGGAATGGGAGTGACTTTATAATTATCAATCAGCTCCTGCACCTGAAGGGCTCTAATAAGAAAAGTGGCACGATTTCCTCTTGGAGTATCTCACCAAAAATGAAATTTTTGTTGCAGGGGATGCTCACAAATCTGACTTGTTTCTGCAGACTTCAGTAAGCCAATCAGTAAAGCCAAGCACACAAGCAGGAAATGACATTTCTGGGGGCAAAGTTTCAGGATTTGGCCTGGCGCTCGTTTCATGGCAGACTCTCTGTAAAGGGCAACCTGAAGCATCACTCTGTGGAAAACCATGGTTGTCCAAGAGTGGAATGTAGTGGGGTGGAGGAGACAATTGACCACTTCTTGCTTCAGCGCCCCTTTAATATAGAAGTCTACAAGCGGGTGGGTGGGGCTCTGGGTATCCTTTCCCGCTTGAGTTATGCGGAGTGGTCGTACAGGGCCTTTGAGACACATCGGGATTTTCATTTTGAGACACTTTTTCTAGTTAGCTTAGTAGTCAGTTTCTTCACATGGAATGGACGGTGTCAGGTCTCCATTCAGAAAAAAGTCCTTCCTGTCGAGGTGGTGGTGCACGAGGTGGTGGAGCACTGTCAGGAAAATTGTTTGGGATGCAAAGAAAAACCCACAAATAACTTCAGGTTAAATACAGGACTCTCTGAAAACATGTGGAGTGGCTGTTTCAAGATGCACAATAAGCAGGCACTTGAAGAAAGATGGGCTGCATGGTCGAGTCGCCAGAAGAATGCCACTACTACACAAATGCCACAAAGTATCCCACTTACAATACGCCAAACAGCACAGATGGGACCAAAATTGAGCTTTTTGGCCACATCCATAAACACTACATTTGTAGAGGAGTCAAGGCCTATGATGAAAGGTACACCATTCCTACTGTGAAACATGGAGGTGGATCGGTGATGTTTTGGGGATGTGTGCGCTACAAAGGCACAGGAAATTTGGTCAAAATTGATGGCAAGATGTTATCAAAAAATCCTGGAGGAACATTTGCATTCATCAGCCAGGAAGCTGCGCATGGGACGTTGCATGGGACATACTTGGACATTCCAACATGACAATGATCCAAAACACATGGCCAAGTCGACCTGTCATTGGCTACAGCAGAATAAAGTGAAGGTTCTGGAGTGGCCATCTCAGTCTCCTGACCTCAATATCATTGAGCCACTCTGGGGAGATCTCAAACATGCAGTTCATGAAAGACAGCCCAAGAATTTACAGGAACTGGAGGCTTTTTGCCAAGAGGAATGGGCAGCTTTACCATCTGAGAAGATAAAGAGCCTCATCCACAAATACCACAAAAGTCTTCAAGCTGTCATTGATGTTAAAGGGAGCAATACACGGTATTAAGAACTGGGGTATGTAAACTTTTGATCAGGGTCATTTGGGTAGTTTCTGTTGCCATTATGATTTAAAAAGAGTAAACACAGTTGATTGATAATAAATGGCTTCAGCCAAACACTAAGCACGAGTGAAAGAAAAGTTTTTGTGTTATCATTCATATTCTCTGAAAAATGGCCAAGAAATCATAAATTCTGCCAGGGTATGTAAACTTATGAGCACAACTGTACATATATATATATATATATATATATACACACACACACACACACACACTCACATGTAAGCCGACTCTTCTGGGTAGGGGGCGCGCTTCCGCTGTGATTACATATGTGGTGCACGGTACCCAATGTCCTCCGGCACTCGACAATCATCAGGCAGAGAGACAGGACTGCAGGCAGATTGCTGTTCTGACAGGAGGGAAGGGATGGAATTTGTGCCCCATCTCTTCCCCTAGTAAAAGCAGGGTGGATAAAAATCAATGATTTAAAAAAAAAAAAAATCAGATTTTCTTTTTTATTCAAAACTGATATTTTTGATTCAAATCAAATTTATTTCAATAAAATGCTTTTGAAGTAAAAAAATCTATCTAATGATAATTTTTTTATTTAAGATACATTAATAATTTAGTTTATTCAGCATGAAATGGAGCTTAGTTATGTAGAATGAGGCTGTATGTATAGTCCGCAATATTAAAATTTTGGGAAAACTCATTCAATGAATCCAAGCTCTGCAAGCTGAGATAACATGCACTGCATTGATGCATTCACACAATTTCACCGTAACCATGAGATAAAGCAAAGTTCAGGAATATTCCTTTATCCCATTGTTTTGGAAATCTATGTACACTAAAAACTGTATGATTGAATCGGTTCTGATATCGCTGTTTTACTAACCTGACAGCTTATTATTTTAAATAGGAAACCTTCATTTTGTTTGCAGATATGAAAGATTCGAACTACCAGCAAGAATAAGTCCTTACATTTAAAAAGCACCTGTCATTTCAGATCAGTCATGGCATCATCGCCTGTTAGTGGGTATGGCACTCACCTGCTGCCGCCACGTCCCTAACCTTGTTGTGTCACTGCCGCATCACCAGCCATTCCAATAAAGGGAATGGGACTGTCGGTGAGTCAACAGCAGGTCAGAGGCTGAGCCACTGCAGGACAGAGATGACTGTTGCTCTTAAAAAATTATGATTTAAATCAAGCCTTTTTACTAGTGATTTAAATTGTGATTTAAATCGACTTGATTTAAATCGAATCCACCCTGAGTAAAAGCACCTCCCACACTGTAGTAAAACACTGGTTAGGCACACAGTTAACCCTTTGATCACCCGTGATGTTAACCCCTTCCTAGCCAGTGTCATTAGTACAGTGATATTTTTTGCATATTTTTTAGCACTAATCACTTTTTTAGTGTCACTGGTCCCCAGAAAGTGTCAAAAGTGTCAGTTAGTGTCAGAATGTCTGCCGCAATATCACAGTAAAATTACTAGTAATAAATAAATAAATAAATAAATAAAAATATCCCACAGTTTTTAGACGCTATAACTTTTGTGCAAATCAATCATTTTATGCATATTAGAATATTTTACCAAAAATATGTAGCAGACTACATACTGGCCTAAATTTATGAAGAAATTCGATTTTTTATAATTTTTTTATTGGTTTTATAACATTTAATATTAGCTTTTTTTTTTTTTTTTTTTTTTTTTTTTTTTTTAGAATTGTCATTCTTGTTTTTTTTTTACGTTTTTTGATTGAGTTCACCAGACAGGGCAGAACAAATCCAGCAATGAAATAATGTACAGTCAGAGAATAGAATAGTCAGAGCATAGGCTGATATACAAACTAATAAGAAAAGTAGCGACATCTATTAGGAACATAGCGAATCAGATGATGTCAACATAGCAACAACTCACCTACATTAGACTGAATTAAGATGCAACAGTGTAAAACACTAATATCACCCTGAGTCAGATGTACACAAACAAATTTTCCAATATGATGAAGAAGTCATTACATCTCAGAAATTGGAAGACGAGGAGGTAAGAGTAATAGGGCGTACACACGGTCGGACTTTGTTCGGACATTCCGACAACAAAATCCTAGGATTTTTTCCGACGGTTGTTGGCTCAAACTTTTTTTGTCTACACACGGTCACACAAAGTTGTCGGAAAATCCGATCGTTCTAAACGCGGTGACGTAAAACACGTACGTCGGGACTATAAACGGGGCAGTGGCCAATAGCTTTCATCTCTTTATTTATTCTGAGCATGCGTGGCACTTTGTCCGTCGGATTTGTGTACACACGATTGGAATTTCCGACAACGGATTTTGTTGTCGGAAAATTTTATCTCCTGCTCTCCAACTTTGTGTGTCGGAAAATCCGATGGAAAATGTCCGATGGAGCCCACACACGTTCGGAATTTCCGACAACACGCTCCGATCGGACATTTTCCATCGAAAAATCCGACCGTGTGTACGGGGCATAAGCAGTAAAGAAACCAGAGCAGGCTCAATAGAGACCTTCAGAAAATGAGAATGAAGACTTAGGGGAAGTGTTGATTTTCCCTGTTTTAACCCATTCATACACTATTTATTAAGTAGTATTAGGCATTTACAATTATAATTTATTTTGCACAATTAAGTGAAGACATCAAGTTGAAATATTGGGTATATAAAATATTGCATCACGTATTGGTTATATTTAGTATTTAAAATTTTGTGCACTTTATAGATTTTTTATGCAAATTAGCAGCACAGCATCATTTTTTTCAGAATTTTTGCACTATATAGTTGCGGGAACACTATCAGGTGCTTTCACCTATATTTACAGTGATTAGTGGTAGTGCGGGAGTATATTTTATTTCTTTGTCCAGGGTATAGTTGCGAAGGACACGCGTTGCTGCAATTGAAATATAAAATATTGTTTATAGTGAAATCCCAAAATAAAACCGCCAGCTTTGCCTTCATCATTTGCAACGGAAGGGCAGCTAATATGTAAACACAGCACCCAACACCCTTGTAAACTTTGCGTCTGTGTCCTGACCATAACATCTCACAATGTACGGAAAGTGTATCATCATAGGACCTGCTCATCATTACACACAGGAACAAAATTCAAATCTGTTTACATGACTACCGACAGTCAGAAGCGTACCAGCAAGTAAAAAGTTTTGCTGAAAGGTTTGCAATATTCATGACACAAAAGTGTCCGTTTTGCACCCAGATGCAGTCTGATGGAGTACTTGTTTCTAATTTAAAGTTCACTGTAAGGGATAACAGGGCAGGCGGTCGTGTTCTAACGCTCCCTGTACATCTTCCAGCTGCAGGTCAGGGTTTCGTAAAACGTGACAGTGAATGGTCACCCCGACATACAAGGGGTTAATGGCTATGCGGCTCACACCATTCCTACAAGCTGCGACCGTGCCAAGCAGGCCGCGGTGTCCAACAGTTAATGTAAACTGAGGTAAACACAATGAAAAATGTAAACGCCTGCTCTCTCCAACACTGCGGAGGTTAGGACCTGCAGTGAGCACCTCTCAGGCAGGGTGTCAGGATGAAAATATTTTAGGTGAGCTGAGGCCTCTAATACGGTCTCCGAGACCGCCAGCCTTGCGGGGTGACAAGTCCAGTCAGCCGACACTCAGGAGAAGCCAATAATATTTACAGGAGACATTCTTTCCTAGTTGGAGGACGGAGAGCGCGCTGACAGGCCGCTCGTCTAAACAGAAGGCGTCCTTATCACCGGATGATCCGCCAACTCCCCGCCATCCGCTGACCTTGGGGAATGTACACTCTGCAGGATTCAGATCTCACCCATGAAGGAGGAGCCAACGTGGCATGTAAACAGGTCATGGTGGGGCTCATTTAACACAGAATTTGCTGATTCGCTGCCCAGGCAATTCTTATTGGCAGAGACTCTTTTATATGAAAACGCACCATGTGATGGAACCAGTGATGTGTGTGGAAGTTCTGGGCCTGTAGTGGCACTGGAAGCCTGTTTGTGACACTACCCACTTCTCTCGGTGCAGAGGATACCCCCTCACCCACATCAGTTCAAACCATTGCCCAGCAACACGTCTAAAATAAGTCCTTTACTGGGTTGAAAGTGGAATATATTCCATTGTTTTGAGTTTTAATTTGCATCCCCTAGGCCACAGCCAACATTGCCATTTACACCTAAACCAACCATAACATACAATGAATTCTGATATGTCCAGGTACCACCATTAATAGGGATGTAATGGCAGCTAGGTGCAGCGCATATAATGCTGTCAGTCACTTGAGTACTGTAGTACCTCATCCCTTCCTGCAGGTGCCACTGTTACAAAAGCAACTGTATGGTAGCCACTTCTTCCTGACAAAGGTCCAGCGAACTGACTATTCCATACTATTCTAATACACTCTTGTACTGTACAAAGTTACAATATTATTCTATACACTATAACTATACAATACTATGTTACTATACTAGGTTACTGTGTCATACTATACTACCGTACTATATTTTGTAACATACTGTACCATAAAAGGTTACTATGTTACTGTACCATGCATCACTATACTATGCTAGCATTTTATAATATTCTACTCTACTATACGACTATATACTATGTTATTATACCATACTATACTAATATACTATGTTACTATATTATACTACTATACTATACAACTATAATTATTATACTATACTGCAGTATAATATACCACTGTTCTAGACTATACTAGTTACTATACAATATTATTGTAGTATACTATAATATATAACTGTACTATACTATGATACTATACTGTACTATACTATACTACTGCACTATGTTACTATATTATACTACTGTACTATACAACTATAATTATTATACTATACTGCAGTATAATATACCACTGTTCTCGACTATACTAGTTACTATACAATATTATTGTAGTATATGATAATATATAACTGTACTATACTATGATACTATACTGTACTATACTATACTACTGCACTATGTTACTATAATACACTACTTAATAAATTATTATACTGTACTATTGTGCTATACTGTATGATAAAATACTATACTATACTTTTATTATACTATACTACTGTCATTTCTATTATATTATACTATAGTATGTTACTATAACAACTACTGTTTTGTACTGTGTTACTATACTATTGTACCATACTATACTGCTGTACTATACTATGTTAATAAACTATACCTTTAAACTATACTGTACTATGTTACTGTGCTAAACTATACTATTCTAAAATATGTTGCTATACTTTACCATACTATACTATCCTGCACTGTACTTACTACAATATATTACTTGACCATGGTATTATAATACAATACTATGTAACTATATTATATTATAGTTATATTATACTAGGCTAAAGTATACTGTACTTTATAATATACCGCCACATTATACTACTTCAAACCTCCTAATTGCCCCTCCTTTCTTCTGTTCCTCTCTTCCTCCTCAGTATCCTCATTTTTAGTCTATTGTATTGACCTCTATAAAAAAAAAAAATATATATATATATATATATATATATATATATATATATATATATATATGATTTATCTATAAAAGGTATTTTACTATACTGATTATTTCCTTCAAGCTCTATATAATTGGCTTTGTTTTTTTTTTACATAAAAAGCCAACATAAAGGTAGAGTAGAAGAGGAAAAACTCACTGCAGATTACCAGTCATTTTTGTGTATTAATTCTTCATGGTTTCAAATAATGGGGGAGTGGCATTTACCTATATATGGTCCCAAAATCGGTGTGTGGTTGGGGGAGGGCGGTATTTTATCTATATTCTCTATTCTGTAATGTGCCCCTTTTTCCTATCTATGAAAGTTGAAGACATGTACTATACTATTTGGTAACATACTTTACTACTTTGTTTTTAATATGCTTCCATGTGCCATTTGTATCTCTAATAATTCTAAGTATACAGTGCCTTGAAAAAGTATTCATACCCCTTAACATTTTCCACATTTTGCTATGTTACAACCAAAAACATAAATGTATTTTATTGGGATTTTATGTGATAGACCAACACAAAGTGGCACATAATTGTGAAGTGGAAGGAAAATCATAAATGGTTTTCAAAATGTTTTACAAATAAATATGTGAAAAGTGTGGTGTGCATTTGTATTCAGCCCCCCTAAGTCAATACTTTGTAGAACCACCTTTTACTGCAATTACAGCTGCAAGTCTTTTTGGGGATGTCTCTACCAGCTTTACACATCTAGAGAGTGAAATTTTTACCCATTCTTCTTTGCAAAATATCTTAAGCTCTGTCAGATTGAATGGAGAGCGTCTGTGAACAGCAATTTTCAAGTCTTGCCACAGATTCCCAATTCTTAACATATTCTCAATTGGATTTTGGTCTGGACTTTGACTGGGCCATTCTAACACATGAATATGCTTTGATCTAAACCATTCCATTGTAGCTCTGGCTGTATGTTTAGAATCGTTTTCCTGCTGGAAGGTAAATCTCCGCCTTAGTCACAAGTCTTTTGCAAACTGCAACAGGTTTTCTTCTAAGATTGCCCTTTTTTGGCTCCATCTTCCCATCAACTCTGACCAGCTTCCCGGCTGAAGAAAAGTATCCCCACAACATGATGCTGCCACCACCATGTTTCACGGTGGGGATGGTGTGTTCAGGGTGATGTGCAGTGTTAGTTTTCCACCACACACAGCGTTTTGCTTTTAGGCCAAACAGTAAAATTTTGGTCTCATCTGACCAGAGCACCTTCTCCCACATGTTTGCTGTGTCCCCCACATGGCTTCTCGCAAACTGCAAACAGGACTTCTTATGGCTTTCTTTCAACAATGGCTTTCTTCTTACCACTCTTCCATAAAGGCCAGATTTGTAGCATGCTAATAGTTGTCCTGTGGACAGATTCTCCCACCTGAGCTGTGGATCTCTGCAGCTCCTCCAGAGTTACCATGGGCCTCTTGGCTGCTTCTCTGATTAAGGCTCTCCTTGCCCGGCCTGTCAGTTAAGGTGGATGGCCAGGTCTTGGTAGGTTTGCAGTAGTTCCATACTCTTTCCATTTTCGGATGATGGATTGAACAGTGCTCCATGAGATGTTCAAAGCTTGGGATATTTTTTTATAACCTAACCCTGCTTTAACCATTTGCCGACCGCCTTCCGCACATATACTGCAGCAAGGCTGCTCGGCTACGCAAACCAACATACCTGTACATCGGTCTGTGCATGTGGTACTGTGGGCGCGGGCGTGCTGCGGGAGCTCGTCTGCAGGTCCGGCAGATCTGCCTATGTAAACAAGGCGGATCCCCGTTCTGGCATGGGAGGAGAGAGAGATCAGCTGTTTCTAGCGATTAGGGACAGGATCACTCCCAGTCAGTCCTATATGTGGGGAAGAAAAGAACACCAATTTTGTTTGGGTAACACTTTTCATGATCGCGCAATTGTCAGTTAAATCAACGCAGTGCCGTATCGCAAAAAATGGCCTAGTCATTAAGGGGGTAAATCTTTCCGGGGCTCCGTGGTTACCCAATTTAAGACCGGGCCTATTTTTCAAACTTGTTGTTTACA
Source organism: Lithobates clamitans (assembly GCA_037952925.1). NCBI lineage: Eukaryota > Metazoa > Chordata > Amphibia > Anura > Ranidae > Lithobates > Lithobates clamitans. The sequence goes on from JBBGZY010002199.1 coordinate 390,897, forward strand.
AGTTAAAATCATTTTTTTTTTTTTTTTGCTAGAAAATTACTTAGAACCCCCAAATATTATATATTATATTTTTTTCTATTTATTTTTTTTTGGCGACGCTGTACCCAAACAAAATTTACGTCCTTTTTTTCCCACAAATTGAGCTTTGTTTGGTGGTATTTGATCTGTTTTTATTTTTTGCGCTATAAACCAAAAAAGAGAGACAATTGTGGAAAAAAATGCAATATTTTTTGCTTTTTGCTATAAAAAAAATATCCCCAAACAATATATAAAAAAACTAATTTCTTCCACAGTTTAGGCCAATATGTGTTCTTCTACATATTTTTGGTAAAAAAAAAAATCGCAACAAGTGTATATTGATTGGTTTGCGCAAAAGTTATAGCATCTACAAAATAGGGGATAGATTTTTGGCATTTTTATTATTTTTTTTTTTTTTTTTTGCTAGAAATGGCAGCGATCTGCGATTTTTATCGGGACTGCGACATTATAACAGACAGATCGGACACTTTTGACACTATTTTGGGACCTTTGACAATTATACAGCGATCAGTGCTATAAAAATGCACTGATTACTGTGTAAATGTCACTGGTAGGGAAGGGGTTAAACACTATGGGCCGTTCAAGAGGTTAAGTGTGTTCTCTGGATGTGGTCTAACTGTAGGGGGGATGGGCTCACTACAACATGACAGAGCTCACTGCTCACAATGACAGGGAGCAGTAGATCCCTGTCATGTTGCTAGGCAGAACAGGGACATTTCTTGTCTATGTAGGAATCTCCCCGTTCTGCCTCTCCTCACCACAATTACAGGCCACCGGCGAACATCGAGATTGTGGGACCCACGGCACGCGCTGGGCCACTAGGCGGCAAATTCAAAGGGACGTATAGGTATGCCCTTTTGCCTGCCCGTGCCATTCTGCCGACATAAATCGGCATTAAAAGCTATGGGCAGAAGTGACGTTTTGATGTCGCTTCCGCCCTGCAATGGTATGGAGACAGGAGGGGGCCATCTTTCCCTCACTCTGCTTCATACCACAGAGGGAAATGGAGCGCTGTGAGAGGTGCCCTCTCCCGCCACCGATAAAAGTGATCTTGCGGTGAATCCGCCACTGAGACCACTTTTATCTGAAAGCGGACTGCCCGCTGAAGAAGTGGATACTGGGGTTATGGCAGCTAGCTGCTGCCATAATACCAATATTCCACTTCAAATTTGCGCCATATAATGACGGCGGGCGGTCCGTAAGTGGTTAAACATCTCTACAACTTTATCCCTGACCTGTCTGGTGTGTTCCTTGGCCTTTATGATGCTGTTTGTTCACGAAGGTTCTCTAACAAACCTCTGAGGGCTTCACAGAACATCTGTATTTATACTGAGATTAAATTACACACAGGTGGACTCTATTTACTAATTAGGTGACTTCTGAAGGCAATTGATTCCACTAGATTTTATTTAGGGGTATCAGAGTAAAGGGGGCTGCATACAAATGTATGCCACACTTTTCACATATTTATTTGTAAAAAAATGTTGAAAACCATTTATCATTTTCCTTCCACTTCACAATTATGTGCCACTTTGTGGAAAATTTCCAGGGGTATGAATACTTTTTCAAGGCACTGTATAGATTTCAATGCACCTAACATCAAGTGCCAAATTGTTACCAATACATCTATAAACTCTAAAGTGGTTCTTAGCCTAAATATCTTTTACTTTAATGCATTCCTTGCACCACGTTAAAAAATATTTAGGTTGCAGTATGCCACCCCCCCCAAAACGTAGCTGGGCCCTCGCTTGATTTAGCACTGTGCCCATCTGCTGCAGCTACCTCCACTCTCATAGGCTTTGCTGTGGCAGAGAGAGTCATTGGCTCCCGCTGCTGTCCGTCAAATCTTGTGACGAGAGAGTGGGGGGTTGGGCTGAGTCACGCTGTGTGTGTCTATGGACGCAGGCAGCATGGCTTAAAATCGAGCTTACAAATGTGCCAGAATAGGCAGTGGCACACCAAAAAGAGGAGGAGCCAGGAGTGCTGACGGGGGACCAGAGAAGAGGAAGATGGTTAGTGTTGATTCTTGCTTATTGTCACCTATATTCACAAATTGTTGGCTTTTTGTATTCATGCTTTGGGATTGCAACACTAATGCCCTGTACACACGATCGGACATTGATCGGACATTCTGACGACAAAATTTGTCGGATTTTTTTCCGACTTTTTTGGGCCAAACTTGTCTTGCATACACACGGTTGCACAAAGTTGTCGGAATATCCAATCGTTCTGAACGTGGTGACGTAAAACACGTACGTCAGGACTATAAACGGGGCAGTAGCCAATAGCTTTCGCCTCTTAATTTACTCTGAGAATGCGTGGCACTTTGTGCGTCGGATTTGTGTACACACGATCGGAATTTAAACGATCGGATTTTGTTGTCGGAAAATTTTATAGCCTGCTCTCAAGCTTTGTGTGTCGGAAATTCCGATGGAAAAAGTCAGATGGAGCCCGCACACGGTCGGAATTTCCATCAACACAATCCGATCGCACTTTTTCCGTCTGAAAATCTGATCGTGTGTACGGGGCATAACTGTTTTCATACTTGACAATCCCTTTTACCTAAATTCAGCTAGACCACGCTTTTTTGTGCTCAGTGGTGATGCTTATATCTGAATATGCCTTCAATAAAATACAATGTAATACTGACCTATAATCACATACATAGGTTGGACTTGATGGACTTTTTTAACCTCACCTACTATGTGTATATATATATATATATATATATATATATATATATATATATATATATATGATTTAAAAAAACTGACAGGAGGGGCCCCAATCTTTCTACACTCCATCCAAAACTGAAAAAAAAAGGTTTTGACTTTAGATACACTTTAGTTTATCTAGTTCTATTTCCGACCTCAGGGTATCCAGACAAGTGTGAGATGAAACGTTCCCCCTGAACAGAGAGGAATATGAAGTGTTTCCAGGGAAAGGCTCCCAATAGCTGCTCTCATCTTACACCAATTATCCAGATTTCCATAAATTCCTGCCGGGAGAAGTAATAAGATGGTGAGGGCCACCCAGGAGTGTTTATGTATGACGTGTGGAAGGTGTATCATCTGCACACTGGCTCTATGACCCCTGGAGTGCTTCCTGGTTTCCCTCGGGAAGCTTCTACTTACCTCCCAGCTATCTCCTAGGGTGATCCCGCCAGTCTCACACCTTCCCTTGAGATGCTACTACATTGTGCTAACAGGGTCTATTTATAAAGCAGTGAATGTGACATTCCTCTAACATTCTCTGGCAGAGAATCAAACACATGGACAACTCACCTGCAGTGAATGTTTGATGAATGTGAAATTCACTGCTTTAGGCCTCATTCACATAAGTGTACTGCAGCATATGCCCGTGCGAGGGCCATTTATGTAAATTGGGACGCAGTGGCTACATGGACACAGCCACTGCTCCCAATCTGACAGCCTTGCGGATGCAGGGGCATGGCCATGAACGCAGACAGTGTGCATTCAGGGCCGTTCACCCAAACAGCTGTCACAGCAACTGTGTCCCTGCAGCTCATGCATCCCAATTGACATGAATGAGAAGGCCTGCATGGGGATGCACAGAACACATGTGCATCTCGTATGTTGTAGCACGACTGTATGAATGAGGCCTTATGAATAGGCATAGCTCCCAACTGCCCCTGATTTTGAGGGACTCTCCCTGATTTGGAACAAAGTCCCTCTGTCCCTCTTTCCTCCCTATTTGTCCCTCATTTGGTTTGATCTATATAGTTATGTATATAAAATGCACTTTTTTATCTTTTCCAGTGTTAAACCTTTTATCCAATTTCTAAATTGCTGCATTTATAAATTTCAAAAGCCAATATAAAGGAATAGAAGTGGCAAAAAAAGCCCTTGTGGGTTTACCTAATCATTTTTTTTGTATAATTCTCCTTTAAGGAGGTGTGGCAGGGTGTGTGTCCTATACCTACATACAGTATCTCACAAAAGTGAGTACACCCCTCAGATTTTTGAAAATATTTTATTATATCTTTTCATGTGACAACGCTGAAGAAATGACACTTTGCTACAATGTAAAGTAGTGAGTGTAAAGCTTGTATAACAGTGTACATGTGCTGTCCCCTCAATATAAGTAAACACACAGCCATTTATGTCTAAACTGCTGGCAACAAAAGTGAGTACACCCCTAAGTGAGAATGTGAAAATGTGTGGCCACCATTATTTTCCAGCACTGCCTTAACCCTCTTGGGCATGGAGTTCACCAGAGCTTCACAGGTTGCCACTGGAGTCCTCTTCCACTCCTCTATGACGACATCACGGAGCTGGTGGATGTTAGAGACCTTGTGCTCCTCCACCTTCCATTTGAGGATGCCCCACAGATGCTCAATAGGGTTTAGGTCTGGAGACATGCTTGGCCCGTCCACCACCTTTACCCACAGCTTCTTCAGCAAGGCAGTGGTCGTGTTGGAGGTGTGTTTGGGGTCGTTATCATTTTGGAATACTGCCCAGCGATCCAGTCTCTGAAGGGAGGGGATCATGCTCTGCTTCAGTATGTCACAGTACATGTTGGCATTCATAGTTCCCTCAATGAACTGTAGCTCGCCAGTGCTGGCAGCACTCATGCAGCCCCAGACCATGACACTTCCACCACCATGCTTGACTGCGGCAAGACACACTTGTCTTTGTACTCCTCACCTGGTTGCCGCCACACACGTTTGACACCATCTGAATCAAATACGTTTATCTTGGTCTCATCAGACCACAGGACATGGTTCCAGTAATCCATATCCTTAGTCTGTGTGTCTTCAGCAAACTGTTTGCGAGCCTTCTTGTGCATCATCTTTAGAAGAGGCTTCCTTCTGGGACAACAGCCATGCAGACCAATTTGATGCAGTGTGCGGCGTATGGTCTGAGCACTGACAGGCTGACCCCCCACCCCTTCAACCTCTGCAGCAATGCTGGCAGCACTCATACTTCTATTTCATTGTAGCAAAGTGTAATTTCTTCAGTGTTGTCACATGAAAAGATATAATAAAATATTTACAAAAATGTGAGGGGTGTACTCACTTTTGTGAGATACTGTACTTTTGCTAATAGGTGTTCCCGCGTGAATATGCCCCTTGTATTTCAGCTACCTTTAAACATTTCTCAGGTGTGTGTTTAGGAGCTCCTAGTACAAACGTCAACTCACTTGGTGAATAATTTTAAAGATTTATTGATTATGTACACCAGATATAGCCATCACCTTTTGGGCAAAAAAATAAATAAAAAAAAACTCCCCCTTCTTCAGAGTCAACAGGTAGAGAAAAAAAAAATGAGGTAGTTTAATCATTTAAACAGTAAATTATAATTATAAAATTTTATGGCATTGTATAAAATTGTTTCCCACCTAGTAAACGTAAGTATAATAGTATAAATTAATCATCTATAGTTCTTATGCTTGTGCATTTTATTACATAACACATAAAGTCATATAAACTAAATCGTAAAAATAGTACATGTAGTAAAATTAAAACCCTTAAACAAATACCGGTAGTTCATGGGTAAATCTCAATGGAGTTCACTTAAAAGCCTGGCTTAAGGCTAACATGGGGCTTAAAACAAAATCAGAACTAATAGTTAGTGGGGATTGGGGGAAGTAGTAGAGGGGGAGAAGATGGGAAGATACGGCACAGACCCTACATCTTCCTCATTTCTTAGAAGTATTTAAGCCAGAGCATCAGGATAAAATCCAGGCAGCTAGCAGTGTGTGACCATGTGGGGGGACATTAGAGTGTAAGCTCCTCTGGTGCAGAGACTGATGTGAATAGATTAGTGTTCTCTGTACAGCACCATGGAATATGCCAGAGCTATATAAATGTATAATAATAAAAGTGGGTGACTGTGCTGGGGACATAAGAGTGTGAACTCCTCTGGTGCAGAGATGGATGTGAATAGATTAGTGTTCTCTGTACAGCACCGTGAAATATGTCACAGATTTATAAATGTATAATAATTCAAGTGTGTGACTGTGCTTTGAACATTAGAGTGTAAGCTCCTCTGGTGCCTAAATGCATACTAATAGGAACTGAAGAAAAATGATGACAAAAATTCTAAAAAACAGAAAAATGAAAAAAAATACTTGGCATTTTATTTTCTGTAGTTTGTAAATATAATAAGTCCTGCCATACTAACCTAGGTCACTAGAACATCATTATACAGTGTATATTATACATATTGAGTTGGAATTTCTTTTAGTTTTGGAGATCTGGTTTATGAAACTCTAATGCCGCGCACACACGATCGGAATTTCCGACAACAAAACCGTGGATTTTTTTCCGAAGGATGTTGGCTCAAACTTGTCTTGCATACACACGGTTACACAAATTTTGTCGGAAATTCCGAACGTCCAGAACGCGGTGACGTACAAGACGTAAGACAAGCCAAGAAAAAGGAATAATAGCCAGTGCGGCACCTTCTGCTTGTTTCCGAGCATGCGTGAGCTTTTGTGCGAAGGACTTGTGTACACACGATCAGACTTTCTGACAACAAGTGAAGTTAGTGGAAAATTTGAGAACCTGCTCTCAAACATTTGTGTGCGAAAATTCCAACAGCAAATGTTCGATGGAGCCTACACACGGTCTGAATTTCCGACAGCAAGCTCACATCGAACATTTCCCGTCGGAAAGTCCGACCGTGTGTACGCGGCATTAGGCTACATTCACACCTGAGTGTTTTCAGCTCATAAAACACTCGTTTACAGGGTACACAGGTAGAATGGCAGTCTGCCAATGTACACAAGGCAGATTGGCGTTCTGTCAGTAGGGAAGACATGGATCCTGTGTTAACCCTTTGATCACCCCTGATGTTAACCCCTTCCCAGCCTACTAATACTAATAATACTAATACTAATACTAATGATTAAAAAGAAAAAATCATCCCCAGCATTCCGACCTGGCGACTGCCTCTTCCACCTTGTAGCGTGAGACTGCCTTTTTTTGTCCCAGCCGTCAATTCCCCAAGAAATTATTTTTTGAAAATGAGGACCTCTGGAATGTCTCAAGTAGTATCCGTTTTCTCTGTTCAGCTCCTTGTATCCCAGTTCGCTTTTGTACATTCACTTTATTTTCCTGAAACCAAACTTAATGGATGCAGGACCGAACTATAGTTATTGCCCTGGCCAACTTGTTTTTAAAGGTTCTAGGTCTAAGACTGTCATCCTGATTAGGGATGAGCCGAACACCCCCCGGTTCGGTTCGCACCAGAACCCGCGAACGGACCGCAAGTTCGCATGAACGTTAGAACCCCATTGACGTCTATGGGACTCGAACGTTCGAAATCAAAAGTGCTCATTTTAAAGGCTAATTTGCATGGTATTGTCCTAAAAAGGGTTTGGGGACCCGGGTCCTACCCCAGGGGACATGTATCAATGCAAAAAAAACTTTTAAAAACGGCCGTTTTTTCGGGAGCAGTGATTTTAATGATGCTTAAAGTAAAAAAAAAAAAGTGAAATATTCCTTTAAATATCGTACCTGGGGGGTGTCTATAGTATGCCTGTAAAGTGACGCGTGTTTCCCATGTTTAGAACAGTCCCTGCACCAAATGTCATTTTTAAAGGAAAAAATCTCATTTAAAACTGCTTGCGGGTTTAATGTCATGTCGGGTCATGGCAATATGGATGAAAATCAGTGAGACAAACGGCATGGGTACCCCCCAGTCCATTACCAGGCCCTTTGGGTCTTGTATGGATATTAAGGGGAACCCCGCACCCAAATTAAAATAAGGAAAGGTCCCTATATACTCTGAACAGCAGTATTCAGGCGGTGCAAACAAGACAGGGACTGTAGGTTTGTTGTTAAGTAGAATCTGTTTGTAATTTTGAACATTTTTAATGTGTTTAGCTCCAGCCAAAAAATCTTTTCTAAGCTTTTTGGAAAACATAGGGAAGGGTTATCACCCCTGTGACATTTGTTTTGCGTCTTTCCTCCTCTTCAGAAGATTTCACCTCACTTTTTTGTCCCAATGAAAAATGTTTTTGGAAAATTTGGGTTTTTTTGTGGAACAAGGATTGGAAAGCATCAGTGGAAAGGAGAAATTGTTTTCCCATATTAACTCTTACAGGAGAGAATTTCCCTTCCTTAGGGGTAGATTTCATCTCACTTCCTGTTGTCTCCTTCCGTTTGCAAGTAGGAGTCGTTTGTAAGTTAGATGTTTGAAAGTAGGGTCCTGCCCTATATACTCAGCAGAAATTTGGGCCTTAGGTGTTGCTGTGGCCAAAACACTGTAAGCCCTCACAGGGCCCTGCTGTGAAATATTAGATCAAGAATTGTAATTACATGCCCCTGTTGAACAGGAGCTGAAAAATTAGGCCTTAGGCACTGGTGCTGGTGCCACAACACTGCAACCCCTCACAGACACTCTAGTTGGAACGCAGGAACGAGCCCTGCTGCAAAGTATTGCATCAAAAATTGTAATTACACGCCCCTGTTAGACAGGGGCAGAAAAATTGGGTCTTAGGCACTGGTGCTGGCTGGTGCCACAACACTGCAACCCCTCACAGACACTCTAGTTGAAACGCAGGAACAAGCCCTGCTGCAAAGTATTGCATCAAAAATTGTAATTACACGCCCCTGTTAGACAGGGGCTGAAAAATTGGGTCTTAGGCACTGGTGCTGGTGCCACAACACTGCAACCCCTCACAGACACTCTAGTTGGAATGCAGGAACGAGCCCTGCTGCAAAGTATTACATCAAAAATTGTAATTACACGCCCCTGTTAAACAGGGGCTGAAAAATTGTGCCTTAGGCACTGGTGGTGGCGCCCAGAACCAAAAATGTTCTTACAAGCTATCAGCGTGATGATTGAGGAGGAAGAGGATAATTACTCAGGGATAGTCACTCAGCATCAGCATAGGCAGTCTTTGAAGGGATCTGAGATTTCAAAAAAAATTATTCGGTTACATCTGCATCAGGTGCTTGGTAGCTGGTGGTGATCCAAGACTGATTCATTTTTATGAAGGTCAGCCGATCGACCGAGTCGGTGGACAGACGCACCCTGTGATCGGTTACCACGCCTCCAGCAGCACTGAATGTGCGTTCCGAAAGAACGCTGGATGCAGGACAGGCCAGTAGCTCAATTGCATACTGTGCAAGCTCTGGCCAGTGATCCATCCTCAAGACCCAGTAACCCAGAGGATTTTCGGTGGGAAAGGTGTCCAAGTCTGATCTTGCCCCTAGGTATTCCTGCACCATGTAAAACAGACGCTGGCGATGGTTGCTGGAACCGATCATACCTTGGGGCTGCGGACCAAAAAATTGTCTGAACGCATCGGTCAGACGGCCACCTTCTCCACCGCTCCTTCTTTGACTGACCGAAGCCTCAGCAACACGTTGTCCAGAAACAGGAGTTTGTAACCTCCCAGTCTCTGGGAACGCGTTGCACAGACCTTTCTGCAAGGCCTCCCGAAGATGTTTCATCCTCTGCTCCCTCTGCGATGGCAAGATAAGGTCCGCAACCTTACCCTTGTAACGTGGATCAAGGAGGGTTGCCAGCCAGTATTGGTCCTTCTCCTTGATACCACGAATACGAGGATCCTTACGCAGGCTTTGCAGGATCAGGGAGGCCATGCAGCGTAGGTTTGCTGAGGCATTCGGTCCGGAGTCCTCTGGGTCACTAAGGACAACAACGTCCGCAGCCACCTCCTCCCAGCCACGTACAAGTCCATGTGTTCCTTGGGACTGATCCCTTAAAGACTGCTGATGCTGAGTGCCAGGCTCCACCTCCATACTGACACAATCTTCCTCCTCCTCCTCCTCCTCCTCCTCGTCCTCTTCCTGTGTGATCGGCGGGCACGCAGGAACACTGTCTGGATAAAGGGGGCCTTGAGAGCTAAGGAAGTCCTCCTCTTCCTGCCTCTGTTCTGCCTCAAGTGCCCTGTCCATTATTCCACGCAGCGTGTGCTCCAACAGGTGGACAAGGGGGACAGTGTCACTGATGCATGCACTGTCAGTGCTCACCATCCTCGTGGCCTCCTCGAATGGTGACAGGACAGTGCATGCATCCCTGATCATGGCCCACTGGCGTGGGGAAAAAAAACCAAGGTCCCCTGACCCTGTCCTGGTGCCATAGTCGCACAGGTACTCATTGATGGCCCTCTGCTGCGTGTGCAGCCGCTGCAGCATGGCCAACGTCGAGTTCCACCTGGTGGGCATGTCACAGATTAGGCGGTTCTTGGGCAGGTTAAACTCCTTTTGGAGGTCCGTCAGCCGAGCACTGGCATTATATGACCGGCGGAAATGCACACAGACTTTCCTGGCCTGCCTCAGGACATCCTGTAAGCCCGGGTACCTGCCCAAGAACCGCTGCACCACCAAGTTAAGGACGTGAGCCAAACAGGGCACATGGGTCAGTTGTCCCTGTCGGAGGGCAGAGAGGAGGTTGGTGCCATTGTCGCAAACCACCATTCCTGCCTTAAGTTGGCGTGGCGTCAACCACCTCTGAACCTGCCCCTGCAGAGCTGACAGAACCTCTGCCCCAGTGTGGCTCCTGTCCCCCAAGCACACCAGCTCAAGCACCGCATGGCATCTTTTGGCCTGCGTACTTGCGTAGCCCCTTGAACGCCTACGGAGCACCGCTGGTTCCGAGGAAGAGGCCATGGAGGAAGAAGAAGAGGAGGGGGTGGAGGAGAGAGGTGTGTCACAATCAGCATTTTGGAGGCGTGGTGGCGGAACAACCTCCAACACTACTGCACCTTGTCCTGCATCCTTCCCAGCTGCCAGCAGAGTCACCCAATGCGCCGTGAAACTTAAGTAACGTCCCTGTCCATGCCTGCTGGACCATGAGTCAGCGGTAATATGCACCTTACCGCTGACCGCCCTGTCCAGCGAGGCATGGACATTGCCTTCCACATGCCGGTAGAGAGCCGGAATCGCCTTCCGTGAGAAAAAGTGGCGTTTGGGTACCTGCCACTGAGGAACCGCACATTCCACAAACTCACGGAAGGGGGCAGAGTCTACCAACTGAAAAGGCAGCAGTTGAAGTGCTAGCAATTTTGCCAAGCTAGCATTCAACCGCTGGGCATGTGGATGGCTGGGAGCAAACTTCTTTCGGCGGTGCAGCAGCTGGGGCAGGGAAATTTGCCTGGTACAATCTGACGTCGGTGTACCAAAAGCAGATTGCCCATAAGTACTTGGCTGTGACACACCTAATTCTACACCTTCATTCCTCTCACTGCAGGTCGCAGAGAGGACTGAAGGTCTAGTGGGGTTGGAAATCTCAGCTGATGAGGAGCAAGGAGAGATCGTCTTTGTTCTTTGGTGTGGGTCTTTTAGATACGCTTGCCAACGAACTGCATGGCAGGTCAACATATGTCTGGTCAAGCATGTGGTACCCAAGCGGGAGATGTTTTGGCCACGCGAGATACGCTTGAGACATATGTTGCAAATAGCAGCGGTGCGATCTGATGCACTCGTCTCAAAAAAGGCCCACACCAAAGAACTTTTTGAATAACGCGCAGAGACTGCAGCGCCCTGCACATGTGGAGCTTTGGGGTGTGATGCAGTCAATGTGCTGCCCTTAGGCTGGCCCCTGGAGGGCATCCTGCCTAGTTGGTGATGTGCCACCTCCTCCTCCTCCTCCTCCTCCTCCTCCTCTCTCCTATCAGGCACCCACGTTGAGTCAGTGACCTCATCATCCCCTCCCTCCTCATCACTGGAGCAAACCTGGCAGTATGCTGCAGCAGGGGGAGCATGACTGCCAGATTGCTGTCCTTCTTGGGCACCCCCTCTGTCCGTGCTCATGTTACTGCCTTCATTGAGCTCAGTATCATCATCAGAGCCTTCCAAACGCTGGGCATCCTCCTGGAGCATGTACCCAACACTGTGGTCAAACAGTTCGAGGGAATCCTCATGAGGACATGGTGGAGCTAGGGAAGGAGTCACTGATGACATTGAGCTGAGGGAAGAGGCCGCTGCTTTGCCAGACAAAGCACCCTGGGCATGGGTGAGAGAGGATGAGGAGGATGAGGACGGCTTGGTCATCCACTCGACCAAGTCTTCCGCATGTTGCGGCTCAACACGGCCAGCTGCCGAAAAAAAGGCCAAGCGTGTCCCATGGCCACGTGCTGATGAGGATGCACCGTCTCCACGACCAGCACTAGACACAGAGCCTGCTTGCCCTCTCTTATTGGCTTGTGACTGTCTGCCTCTCCTTCTTGGCCTTCCAGACATACTAATGGCCTGTAGCTGCACTAAGCTGGGATAGAACACCTGTAATTTTCTTCAGGTAGCTTTATATACTGTAACCAGACAAGCCTGCCTGTCAGTAGGAAGATAACAGGAACGGATCTAGCTGAACACTGTGAGCAGGACGTACTGCACTAAATGTATATAGCAGGAACGGATCTAGCTGAACACTGTGAGCAGGACGCACTGCACTGAATGTAAATACCAGGAACGGATCTAGCTGAACACTGTGAGCAGGACGCACTGCACTGAATGTAAATAGCAAGAACGGATCTAGCTGAACACTGTGAGCAGGACGCACTGCACTGAATGTAAATAGTCTAGCTGCCTGACCGTGGTACTAATAGGATCAAAAAGAACACCTGTAATTTTCTTAAGGTAGCTTTATATACTGTAACCAGACAAGCCTGCCTGTCAGTAGGAAGATAACAGGAACGGATCTAGCTGAACACTGTGAGCAGGACACACTGTACTAAATGTAAATAGTCTAGCTGCCTGACCGTGGTACTAATAGGATCAAAAAGAACACCTGTAATTTTCTTCAGGTAGCTTTATATACTGTAACCAGACAAGCCTGCCTGTCAGTAGGAAGATAACAGGAACGGATCTAGCTGAACACTGTGAGCAGGACGTACTGCACTAAATGTATATAGCAGGAACGGATCTAGCTGAACACTGTGAGATGGACGCACTGCACTGAATGTAAATAGCAGGAACGGATCTAGCTGAACACTGTGAGCAGGACGCACTGCACTGAATGTAAATAGCAGGAACGGATCTAGCTGAACACTGTGAGCAGGACGCACTGCACTGAATGTAAACAGCAGGAACGGATGTAGCTAAACACTGTGAGCAGGACGCACTGCACTGAATGTAAATAGCAGGAACGGATCTAGCTGAACACTGTGAGCAGGACGCACTGCACTGAATGTAAATAGCAGGAACGGATGTAGCTGAACACTGTGAGCAGGACGCACTGCACTAAATGTAAATACCAGGAACGGATCTAGCTGAACACTGTGAGCAGGACGCACTGCACTGAATGTAAATAGCAGGAACGGATCTAGCTGAACACTGTGAGCAGGACGCACTGCACTGAATGTAAATAGTCTAGCTGCCTGACCGTGGTACTAATAGGATCAAAAAGAACACCTGTAATTTTCTTAAGGTAGCTTTATATACTGTAACCAGACAAGCCTGCCTGTCAGTAGGAAGATAACAGGAACGGATCTAGCTGAACACTGTGAGCAGGACACACTGTACTAAATGTAAATAGTCTAGCTGCCTGACCGTGGTACTAATAGGATCAAAAAGAACACCTGTAATTTTCTTAAGGTAGCTTTATATACTGTAACCAGACAAGCCTGCCTGTCAGTAGGAAGATAACAGGAACGGATCTAGCTGAACACTGTGAGCAGGACACACTGTACTAAATGTAAATAGTCTAGCTGCCTGACCGTGGTACTAATAGGATCAAAAAGAACACCTGTAATTTTCTTCAGGTAGCTTTATATACTGTAACCAGACAAGCCTGCCTGTCAGTAGGAAGATAACAGGAACGGATCTAGCTGAACACTGTGAGCAGGACACACTGTACTAAATGTAAATAGTCTAGCTGCCTGACCGTGGTACTAATAGGATCAAAAAGAACACCTGTAATTTTCTTCAGGTAGCTTTATATACTGTAACCAGACAAGCCTGCCTGTCAGTAGGAAGATAACAGGAACGGATCTAGCTGAACACTGTGAGCAGGACGTACTGCACTAAATGTATATAGCAGGAACGGATCTAGCTGAACACTGTGAGCAGGACGCACTGCACTGAATGTAAATAGCAGGAACGGATCTAGCTGAACACTGTGAGCAGGACGCACTGCACTGAATGTAAATAGCAGGAACGGATCTAGCTGAACACTGTGAGCAGGACGCACTGCACTGAATGTAAACAGCAGGAACGGATGTAGCTAAACACTGTGAGCAGGACGCACTGCACTGAATGTAAATAGCAGGAACGGATCTAGCTGAACACTGTGAGCAGGACGCACTGCACTGAATGTAAATAGCAGGAACGGATGTAGCTGAACACTGTGAGCAGGACGCACTGCACTAAATGTAAATACCAGGAACGGATCTAGCTGAACACTGTGAGCAGGACGCACTGCACTGAATGTAAATAGCAGGAACGGATCTAGCTGAACACTGTGAGCAGGACGCACTGCACTGAATGTAAATAGTCTAGCTGCCTGACCGTGGTACTAATAGGATCAAAAAGAACACCTGTAATTTTCTTAAGGTAGCTTTATATACTGTAACCAGACAAGCCTGCCTGTCAGTAGGAAGATAACAGGAACGGATCTAGCTGAACACTGTGAGCAGGACACACTGTACTAAATGTAAATAGTCTAGCTGCCTGACCGTGGTACTAATAGGATCAAAAAGAACACCTGTAATTTTCTTAAGGTAGCTTTATATACTGTAACCAGACAAGCCTGCCTGTCAGTAGGAAGATAACAGGAACGGATCTAGCTGAACACTGTGAGCAGGACACACTGTACTAAATGTAAATAGTCTAGCTGCCTGACCGTGGTACTAATAGGATCAAAAAGAACACCTGTAATTTTCTTCAGGTAGCTTTATATACTGTAACCAGACAAGCCTGCCTGTCAGTAGGAAGATAACAGGAACGGATCTAGCTGAACACTGTGAGCAGGACACACTGTACTAAATGTAAATAGTCTAGCTGCCTGACCGTGGTACTAATAGGATCAAAAAGAACACCTGTAATTTTCTTCAGGTAGCTTTATATACTGTAACCAGACAAGCCTGCCTGTCAGTAGGAAGATAACAGGAACGGATCTAGCTGAACACTGTGAGCAGGACGTACTGCACTAAATGTATATAGCAGGAACGGATCTAGCTGAACACTGTGAGCAGGACGCACTGCACTGAAGGTAAATAGCAGGAACGGATCTAGCTGAACACTGTGAGCAGGACGCACTGCACTGAATGTAAATAGCAGGAACGGATCTAGCTGAACACTGTGAGCAGGACGCACTGCACTGAATGTAAATAGCAGGAACGGATCTAGCTGAACACTGTGAGCAGGACGCACTGCACTGAATGTAAATAGCAGGAACGGATCTAGCTGAACACTGTGAGCAGGACGCACTGCACTGAATGTAAATAGCAGGAACGGATCTAGCTGAACACTGTGAGCAGGACGCACTGCACTGAATGTAAATAGCAGGAACGGATCTAGCTGAACACTGTGAGCAGGACGCACTGCACTGAATGTAAATAGCAGGAACGGATCTAGCTGAACACTGTGAGCAGGACGCACTGCACTGAATGTAAACAGCAGGAACGGATGTAGCTAAACACTGTGAGCAGGACGCACTGCACTGAATGTAAATAGCAGGAACGGATCTAGCTGAACACTGTGAGCAGGACGCACTGCACTGAATGTAAATAGCAGGAACGGATGTAGCTGAACACTGTGAGCAGGACGCACTGCACTAAATGTAAATACCAGGAACGGATCTAGCTGAACACTGTGAGCAGGACGCACTGCACTGAATGTAAATAGCAGGAACGGATCTAGCTGAACACTGTGAGCAGGACGCACTGCACTGAATGTAAATAGCAGGAACGGATCTAGCTGAACACTGTGAGCAGGACGCACTGCACTGAATGTAAATAGCAGGAACGGATCTAGCTGAACACTGTGAGCAGGACGCACTGCACTGAATGTAAATAGCAGGAACGGATCTAGCTGAACACTGTGAGCAGGACGCACTGCACTGAATGTAAATAGCAGGAACGGATCTAGCTGAACACTGTGAGCAGGACGCACTGCACTGAATGTAAATAGCAGGAACGGATCTAGCTGAACACTGTGAGCAGGACGCACTGCACTGAATGTAAATAGCAGGAACGGATCTAGCTGAACACTGTGAGCAGGACACACTGCACTAAATGTAAATAGTCTAGATAGAAGATAACAGGAACGGATCTAGCTAAACTGAATACAGTGTATATATATATATGCAACACCTGGGATGCATATATATACACAATACACTGTAAGTGCAGCTAACTGACTGACTGTTCTGCCTAATCTATCTAACTCAAATCAAATGACACTGTTTCTCTCTCTCTCTATCTCTCAGCACACCGGAACACACACTACACAGGGCCGCCGTGCAGGCGGCCTTATATAGTGTGGGGTGTGTACTAAATCCCCTGAGCCATAATTGGCCAAAGCCACCCTGGCTTTGGCCAATTACAGCTCTCTCTACTGACGGCGCTGTGATTGGCCAAGCATGCGGGTCATAGTGCATGCTTGGCCAATCATCAGCCAGCAATGCACTGCGATGCCGCAGTGAATTATGGGCCGTGACGCGCCACACGAATTTGGCGCGAACGGCCCATATCGTTCGCAATTCGACGGACGGTCGAACAGCCGATGTTCGAGTCGAACATGGGTTCGACTCGAACACGAAGCTCATCCCTAATCCTGATCCCTTTACTCCATAGTGAGTTGCTGACCCAAAGCAATCATGCAACCAGCCTGGACTGGGGATCTGGGTTGGTAGCTTAGATGTGAGGATGAGAATGATGACCTTGGAGCTGCACCTTCAAACACCCGTCAGCAGTGGTAACCGCCATGTTTTATTTTGACAGGTCTCCTTTGCAGCTGATGTAACTGAAGCTCCACCCTTCTACAAATATCCAACCAGGCTGAGGGAAAAAATGAGGGTGTATCTAGAATCGAAATGGTTAGCTGAGGAGACCCCATTAGTACATTGGCCTTTATGAGTGTAAAATGGTCTTGTTATTGCTCCACTGAAAATGGATTCAGTAGTATATATCAATGATGGCGGAGCTGGCGTGGCCAAACTGAAGCAGAAAACGCAAAGAACGATATAAAACGTTTTTGCTCTATTCCATTAAATAAAACATATTTTATGTCCATTCGCCAGAATACAATAAACACAGAATTTTCAGTGCAGGGACACAGAGCAACCCCCACTGATGAGTTTTTCCATCACAGAGCGAGCATCAAGTATCAATAGGTCTGACAATTTTTCATTGTAATACTAAAATAAATTGGGGAATGTTCCCGGCTCCGCGGTGTATCCCACCCCACAAGTTGAGGAATCTGGGTCACATCTCCAGGATGGGAGGGCGGCCGATGGCTGAAAATGTTACAGAACAAGACAAAAACCTCAAAATGTATTTTATTACCTGTACAGTATGAATACAAGGCTGAAACCTATTCATAGTAAGCCAATGTAAAGTAAGGCTGAGAGCAGAGGAGGGAGGCCATATACAGAGGATGGAGGCTGGGTGCAGAAGATAGAGGACAAAGCGGAGGACTGAGAACAGACACAGATAATGGAGGGATGGTGTACAGGATGAAGAACAGATACAGGAGATACAGAAGATGGAGACCAGGTTCACAGGATGGAGGCTAGTAAAGACATGGAGGCCAGTACGGAGGATGAAGGCCAGGTGTAGAGTATTAAAGTGTCACTAAACCCGAATCATAAAAACCTAGAATCAAATGGTGCATTGCATGCTGTTCATACTCACTCATTGTGCAAAAAAACCTGGTTGATCCTGCTGCTCTCTATCCCCACCTTCTGTTCATGTCCCCAATTCAGCTAAGGATTTTGCAGCTGTGGTAGCAACTCCGCACATGCTCAGTTTTCAGTGAGTTTCTATGCTGAGCATTTCCTCCCTATCACATCTGAGCAGCCCATGTTACTATAGAGTCACACATGTGGGTGTATACACAGAGGTAAATGATAGCCCACTCCCTCCCTCCAGCTAAACACAGCTAAACACAATGGGAAATTACATGTCGATTGATGGAGGCTTCGCCTCCCTCTTTTTCTAATGCGCACACGATTGGACTTTCCGACAATAAAACCGTGGATTTTTGTTCAAACGTTGTTGGCTCCAACTTGTCTTGCATACACACGGTCACACGGTCACACAATGGGGGGCAGATGCAGAGAATAATGGCTAGTGCAGAGTATGAAGGTTGGTGTGAAGGATAAAGACCGCTGCAAAAAAAAGGCTGGTGCAATGGATGCAAGCCATTGTGGAACACGGAGAGTGGTGTGGAGGATGAAGGTTAGTGAGGAGGATGAAGGCTGGACTACAGTATGGAAGTTGGTGTGGAGAATAAATGCCAGGTGCCGAATAAAGAGGCCAGTGTGGAGAATGGAGGCCATGTACAGAGTATGAAGGCTGCAGCTGAGGGTGGATGCCGATGATGGAGGCCGGTGAAGAGAGCAGAGGTCAGACAGGGAATTTGGAAACACTAAGCAAGCTCTATCCCCTCAGCTTTAAAATGCACACGCCTCACTTTTTTCTAGAGTTCACCTTTAAGTAGAACACAAACTAAATGCCACACTATAATGGAAGGAGGTTCTCTAAAGACTTACACATAGGATGGGGTGAGTGTAATTATACATTACAGAGCCAGAAGGATTCCAGGACAAGTTCTGTCCATCTGGACAAGAAGAACCAACAACCGCAGTGACATTCCCTCCACCGCTCTGCAGATACATTTATTTCTGAAAATTACAAACACAATTGTCATCCTCTGCTGCAGCTTCACCTATACAAGCAGCCAGGCACTGGGAGAAAAAATACACTATATTACCAAAAGGCAAGTTCCTCCACCCCAAACTCGCTCATCCATGTCTTTATGAATCTTGCTTTGTGCACTGGTGCGCAGTCATGTTGGAACAGGAAGGGACCATCCCCAAACTGTTCCTACAAAGTTGGGATCATGAAATTGTCCAAAATGTCTTGGTATGCTGACGCCTTAAGAGTTCCCTTCACTGGAATTAAGGGGCCAAGCCCAACCCCTGAAAAACAACCCCACACCATAATCCCCCCTCCACCAAATGATTTGGACCAGTGCACAAAGCAAGGTCCATAAAGACATGAATGAGCGAGTTTGGGGTGGAGGAACTTGACTGGCCTGCACATAGTCCTGACCTCAACCCGATAGAACATCTTTGGGATGAATTAGAGCGGAGACTGCGAGCCAGGCCTTCTCATCCAACATCAGTGCCTGACCTCACAAATGCACTTCTGGAAGAATGGTCAAACATTCCCATAGACACACTTCTAAACCTTGTGGACAGCCTTCCCAGAAGAGTTGAAGCTGTTATAGCTGCAAATGGTGGGCCAACTCAATATTGAACCCTACAGACTAAGACTGGGAAGCTATTAAATTTAATGTGTGAGTAAAGACAAGCATCCCAGTACTATTGGTAATATAGTGTATTGTAAAGGGGTGATTTGTCTGAGGAGGGATCCAGGGCCCCCACATTTGTCTGAGGGGGAGGGGGTTTGGGGGACCCCACATTTACAAAATACAAAGGTGGGGAGTCTTCATTCATCTCTCCTCCTGCATGTCCATTGTTAATAATCTTGATAAAATGAAATGTTAATAGCGGAGCCATTTTCATCCATTACTTCAACGCTTCTTCCTTATTTAAACATTTTTCACATATTTTTATTTCCATATTTATAGAGTGGAAAAACGGAGATTCAGCCAAAACAAACGATCTATATCACTAGGTCCGTACATCACATAGAGTTCTATATTCTGCCCTCCTCCCCGATGGATTCACCAATTCAGTGTTTACCATTCCCCAATCTCAGATTGCAGATATACAAGTACCTGGGATACGCACTTGTGATGTCAGAGCCAGAGTGATGTCATTCAGCACATAGCTAATATCTACACAATGGGGGTTATTTACGAAAGGCAAATCCACTTTGCACTAAAAGTGCGTGTGGAAGTGAAGTCGCTCTAAATCTAAGGGATAGATCTGAAATTAGGGGAAGCTCTGCTGATTTTATCATCCAATCATGTGCAAGCTAAAATGCTGTTTTTTATTTTCCTTGCATGTCCCCCTCGGATCTACAGCGACTTTACTTAAAATTGCACTTTCAGTGCAAAGTGGATTTTCCTTTAGTAAATAACCCCCAATGTCTTCGGACCTCACAGGTATCAGTGCAGAATCTCATTCTATAATTCCTTCACCCAGCTCCGCCATGTCCCTCACAGTCTCAGCCAAGATCACATGACTACCATCTGCATTGTGGATGTTCAACAATGTTAGAGACTGCAGAAAGTAGATGGACCTTTTTGGAAATGGGTTCTGAAAAGAGTATGAAGGCTGACACGGCAGGCGTCACCTGCTAAAAATGCTGTTTGTCTGACTCTTATCTTCATCCAATTTTTTTAAAGCTTTCTGGGCGGGGGGGATCTGCAACTAATATGCAGATGAGGAAATCTGAATTCACTTTGACTGGCTGCATGCTTGCTCCAGGTTAGTGACTAAGAGAGCAATGAGGCCAGAAACAGCCAGGCAGTTAGTATTTCCATAAAGAGATCGGCAATGGCAGCGATGGCATATTGTGATGAACCAATATGGTCACTCTCTCCGATCTCTATATAGTAACATTATATATTCATACTGACACTGATACTAGAAATCGGCTTCAGCTCTGTGTGCTGTAGCTTCTTTTTCACCATATGTTTTACCCTAAGCCCTCGTTCACATTGGAGCAACTTGTCATGTGATTTGACAGGTCAAATCGCATGACAAGTCGCACCTTATTGCCGGAAATCGCACTGTTCAAATTGGCACAACGCCGCCCTTGGCGGTGCTGCACCGATTTGAAAAACGATTTCCTGCACTACCTTTGGGTGCGACTTGCGTAGACATCTGTGCATGAAGCCGCAACAGATGTCTTCCAAGTCAAACCTAAAGTCATGCAGCTTTGAAATTGTGTGATTTCTGATTTCAAAGCCACAGTCTATGCGAACGAGGGCTAAATCATGACCCTATACCCCTTCAGATCACCACACGTTACAATCCGATTGTACAATCTCCATTGGGTCCACCAAAAACTATGTATTTAAAAGGCCTGTCTGTTTGGATACAAATTGATTGGATATATTAGGTAGGTCCTCATAATATATAATATATATAGTTTTGGTAACTCTAACGTTGATTCTATGATTATATGATTAGATTGCAATGTGTACAGTAACCCTAAAATGTGTGGTTACTTATTCATTTTGAATGGGATCCCTAACAACATGCCTCAAACTGAAGAGCTGCGGTATACTGCGTTCTGATGTAAATTGACCCTAAGGCCCCTTTCACACTTATATGACTTGTCCCACGATTTTGTACTGCAAAATCGTATGACAAGTCATTCTCCATGATTTTCAATGACTACCATTCATATTGGCACGACTTTAAGTCGTGCCGACTTGAAAGTAGTCCCTGCACTACTTTGGTCCAATTTCTATGCGAGTTGTACTCCATAGACCTCAATGTTAAACCCTGAAGTAGCATGCAAATCATGCCTGAATAATATAGACACGACTTCAGTACGACTTTGTAAGCACAAGCCTGGCTCGCTGATCGGGAAAGGAAAACTTTTTTTTCCTTTCCCGATGAGTGACAGGCAGTGCTGACAGCTGTCTGGTATGAATCCAGAGGGGGAACGCCGCGCCAAGTTTTAAATGAAAAAAAACGGCGTGGGTTCCCCCCAGGGGCATGCCAGGCCCTTAGGTCTGGTATGGATCTAAGGGGAACCCCCTACGCTGAAAAATCGGCGTGGGGTCCCCCCCAAAATCCATACCAGACCCTTATCCGAGCATGCAGCCCGGCCGGTCAGGAATTGGGGTGGGGACGAGCGAGCGCCCCCCTCCTGGACCGTACCAAGCCGCATGCCCTCAATATGGGGGGTGGGTGCTTTGGGGCATGGGGGGCACCCTGCGGGCCCCCCCACCCCAAAGCACCTTGTTCCCATGTTGATGAGGACAAGGGCCTTTTCCCGACAACCCTGGCCGTTGGTTGTCGGGGTCTGTGGGCAGGGGGCTTATCGCAATCCGGGAGCCCCCTTTAATAAGGGGGCTCCCAGATCCCAGCCCCCCACCTAATGTGAATGAGTATGGGGTACATCGTACCCCTACCCATTCACCTAGGGAAAAAAAGTGTCAATAAAAAACACAATACACAGGTTTTTAAAGTAATTTATTAGGCAGCTCCGGGGTCTTCTTCCGACTTCGGGGGTCCTCTTCCGACTTCGGGGGTCTTCTTCCGACTTCGGGGGTCCTCTTCCGACTTCGGGGGTCTTCTTCCGACTTCGGGGGTCCTCTTCCGACTTCGAGGGTCCTCTTCCGACTTCGGGGGTCTCTCCGGCGTCTCCTCCCAGTGTCCTGATCTTCTGCCGGCTCCTCCGCTATCTTCTGCAGCTCAATTGCTAGCGGTGGCCCGGACTTCTGCCTTCTGCCTTCTTCTTTTCTTCCAGAGATGTTGACACGACGCTCTCTCCAGCTGGAATGGTCTCTGAACGCTCCGCAATGGACTTATATAGGCGGTGACCCCGCCCTCTTATGAGGTCAATGTCCCGGGGCATGCTGGGACTGTGCCGTCATAAGGGGACGTGGTCATCACCCGGTGACCACGCCTCCTAAAACGTCACAGTCCCAGCATGCCCAGGGACAGTTTTGTTATTTAAAACTTGGCGTGGAGTTCCCCCTTACGATTCATACCAACCACTGTATGTTTTCATTTGTTAATGCCAAAAATGTGGCAAAGTCGTACAAAGTAGTACTGCTCCCAAATCGCGGTAACATTGCGACAAAATCGCGGCCGCGAAATTGCGGTAAAATTGCGCGACTTTGAAGTCGTAGAAGTGTGAAAGGGGCCTAAAGAAGATTGTACAATCAGATTGTAACATGTATGAGGAAGACTCGATAGACCACTTGGTCAGTTTCTGCCATCACTCTTCTATGTTCCTAATTAGTTATTTTTTCTGCATGAAATGGACATTTGGCTTCTGAATCCGTATCTCCCCATAAATATGTATTTCATCTCATAAATCGATAATTCAGCTCTTTTTTCCTGATCTTCCCAATAGACACATCATTGACTTCCCAGACAAAATATCCTCAGTAATGTGCTGGACGGCAGTGTGATCTGTGCGATAACTGGAATATACTTTTCTGAATATAAAGATAAAACAAATGGAAGGGATAACGTGTTACACCTTCATGAACCAACAGTAACCCTGACATCTTTATAAAATGCTGCAACAAATAACTGCAGCCGACTGGCAGTTGAGGGTAGTGGAGCTCAGCACAGTCTGATCACAATGACACACACTAAAAGCAGCCCATAGGTCATTCTTTTTTTTTCCCATTCAACCACCGGGATAAACGAAAATAAATGACTTGATTCCCCCCCATCCACACACTGATTGTGGATGAAGGAACCCTGCCGCTGAACCTTTATATTCTGACACCCCACCATCAGAACACACTGATCAGTGCTGCCGGCTAAAGCCAGTGGCGCTGATCAAGTGGCACTTTTCCAACAGGGCGGCTGTACAGAAGTCGACAGGTAGATCGCCTTTTTGTTTTACAATCACCCTGCCCATACATTGATCGATATTCAGTCTGTCCCTGCTGAATTGGCCTCATTTAGATCCATGTATGGCTAGCTTAAAGCTGAAAGTGGTATTAAAGTTATTTTTTTAAAATAACAAACACGTTATACTTAACTGCTCTGACTCAGTGATTTTGCACAGATCGGCCCCGATCCTCTTCTTTTCCCCCTACCAGTCCCCTACCAGCGCTCCTGGCTCCTCCCCCTCGAGCAGTGCCCCCAGAGAAAGCTCATTGCTCTGGGGGCACCACTGTATGCTCTTTCCCGAGCCGCTGCTCTATGCATCCATAAGACACACAGAGCCCCATCCCCGCTTTTCCCTCATTGGCTCACTGGCTGTGATTGACAGCAGAGGGAGCCAATGTTTCCAGATGCGTTTTTTCCTGTTCTTGATGTATTCCAGTGTGTTTTTGATGCAGAAAAAAAAACGTTCTGCTTTTGATTATATTCATTTATTCATCACTGCAATTTTCTATTTACCTTTTTGCAACTTTTTCGATTCACGTATTGTTTACTTGTTCACTTTAGCGCCACACTTTTGATTTTGTTTCGCACTTTACGTCTAGTGGCTTGTTAGCTGCTTACCCGTCCTCTATGCGCAATTTTCTTTTTTATGCAGCCTGCCTAGAAATGCCCGATCCTCCAGACTGGCATCCACCCATGAAGAGTTTTGCATACCCCCCCCCCCCCCCCCCCGCAGACAGCCCACTGCTTACATCAGGGCTGAAGGCTTGTGAGAGGAGTATTGCGGTAGGATGCTGGGATGTCTTCAGGAAGTTATAGACAGCACCCTGCCAGCTCCTCCCACCAGCCGTGATTTGACTGCATTGCATAGAGATGCACAGAGACCCAGCAATGGCTTCACTGGGTCTAAAATAAAGTATGTAATGAAAATGAAATAGTTTTATTTACTAACATCATTGACATGTTGATGAGAGGAAAAGCAGGAACCAGGAAAGGCAAAATATAAGCAGATTAAACTTAATCTTTAAAACAAATGCACAATAATGTCTGTTCCACAGAGCTCACAATCTAATAACCAGGAACATTGAAAAAAAACAATCTATTTGCCATCATCTAAAGGAGCAGGGGAACGTTTCTGTCAGTCCTTTACTATCATTGGATGGGTTTTGTATCTTTGGACAATCAGCCTCTTCGGTGGCTTAGTAAATAAATAGACGGCTCACTCTCAATTTAGTAAAACAAACAAGGAAAATGTTTAATAATATCCACGGCCTCCCATACCTGCCGGGCGCAGAGAAAAGCGTCTTGTTCTATCTTTGGAGCGGCACGTAGCCGCAGATAATTGAGGCGATGACGTCACTGGAGTGATTTATGGGCAGCGCAGTCGATGTTTAGATTAGAGAGAATTTACTAAGGATGGCCAAAGTAAACGCTGAAAATGTTGTTTAGGAATCTTTTGTTTATAAAACTGCCATTTAACTCCGCCATTAGATATAAACAGAGCCAGGCCGTCATCGACGCCAAGCGCAGCGCGGAAACTTCCCCCCCGCGCTGTCACACCGAAATCTGAGACCCCGCTCTGATCATCGTCACCAGGACACCAC
Source organism: Lithobates clamitans (assembly GCA_037952925.1). Lineage (NCBI taxonomy): Eukaryota > Metazoa > Chordata > Amphibia > Anura > Ranidae > Lithobates > Lithobates clamitans. The sequence continues at coordinate 416,197 of JBBGZY010002199.1, forward strand.
TGTCACACAGCAGCAGGAGGCTATCAGAGGTGGGCTGGATCAATACCAAGATTTATAGTCAAAATCGATTCATTGCAACGATCGGAAACAAATCACTGCAGTCCACCTTATTGGTGCCAAGAACCCGGCACTGGCAATTCTGTGGGTGTGAAAGTAAGGGAGGAAAATAGTGACCTCTGACCTTCATCTGCCTTACCTCCCCGCTCAACCTCTGACCCTAACCAGACCCTCACCTGCCCTACCCCCCCTTCCCCTCAACCCCTAACCTGACCTTTGCCTGCCCTACCTCCCCACCCCCTCAACCTCTGACCTTAACCAGACCCTCACTCGCCCTACCTCCCCTCCCAACCTTTGACCTTGACCAGACCCTCACCTGCACTACCTCCCCCTCAACCCCCAACCTGACCTACCTCCCCTCCCCCTCAACCCCTATCCAGACCCTCACCTGCCCTACCTCCCCTCCCCCTCAACCCCCTAAGCTAACCTACCTCCCCTCCCCCTCAACCCCTGTCCAGACCCTCACCTGCCCTAGCTCCCCTTTGCTCCAACCTCTGACCATAACCTGATCCTTACTTGCCCTACCTCCCCCTCAGCCTCTGACTTTAACCTAACCACCTTCCTTACCACCCCTCCCTCAACCCTTAACTTGACCTTTGCCTGCCCTACCTCCCCCCTCAACCGCCGACCTCATCCAGATCCTTACATGCCCTACTTCCCCTCCCCCTAACCTCTGACTTTAACCTAACCCTTCACTGATCTACCTCCCCTCCCCACTCGCTGACTTTGACCAGATCCTCACCTGTCAACCCCCTCCAAACTCTGACTTTTAACCAGACCCTCAACTGCCCTATCTTCTCCTCCCTCTCAACCTCTGACATTGACTAGACCCTCACCTGCCCTACCTCCCCTCCCCCAACCTTAATCTGACTCTCCGCTGCACTACCTCTTCTCCCTGACCTCTGACCTTTAACCAGGCCTTCTGACCTTAACCTGACCCTGACCTGCCCTACCTCCCCCAACCTCTGACCTTAATCTGACTCTCCGCTGCACTACCTCCTCTCCCCGACCTCTGACCCTAACCGGGCCTTCGCCTGCCCTACCTCCCCTTCCCCAACCTCTGACCTTAACCTGACCCTGACCTGCCCTACCTCCCCTCCCCCGACCTTAACCTGACTCTCCACTGCACTACCTCCTCTCCCCAACCTCTGACCTTAACCGGGCCTTCGCCTGTCCTACCTCCCCTCCCCCAACCTCTGACCTTAACCTGACCCTCCGCTGCACTACCTCTCCTCCCCCAACCTCTGACCTTAACCTGACCCTCCGCTGCACTACCTTCTCTCCCCGACCTTAACCGGACCCTCCGCTGCACTACCTCCTCTCCGCGACCTCTGACCTTAACTAGGCCTTCACCTGCCCTACCTCTCCTCCCCCAATCTCTGACCTTAACCAGACCCTTCGCTGCACTACCTCTCCTCCCCAAACCCCTGATCTTAACCAGACCCTTACCATCCAGACCTCCCACTCCCCCAGGTAGGGTCCATTGACACTGCTGCGTGTTTTGTTTTTTTCTGTGTTTTTGACCCGTGTTGGGCCTCATTTACACGGGCATATGTGTATTTTCGGCACAAAACGCAGATTCTTCCTGGCACCTCTAGCAGAAGATCCTGTATAAAATATGTGACTAAAGTACCCATATTTAGGCATGTATAATTCTCCTTTCATTCAAATGAATGGCTACACATTTACTAGCGTGCGTGTTTATGTATGTTTAGATGAATTTATGTGCGTTCCCGTGTAAAATCAGATATATGTGAGCCTGGACGCAGAGGCGTTCTACTTTTTTCTGCACAGCTAAACACAGCGCACATTCATGTGTTCATGTACACGCAGCTCTGCGTATGGGCTCATTCATTATAATGATGCTACATTTAGATGCGCACAAAACTGTCGGCTGTATGCATCTAAATGCAGCATCTTTTCTGCCCATGTGAATGAGCCCTTAGGGTGGGTTCAAATTTGTGCAAATTGCATACGGTTTTCACAATGGAGCCGGCTCACACAGGTCCGGGGAGGCTGCGGAGCGGATTGCAAAAGGGTCCGGTGTGTTTTTGGCTCCGGTTCAGGTGTAAATTCAGGCAAAAATTCGGACCTGAATCGCACCTAAACCGGTAAACAGAAACACACCGGACCCCAGGCACGAAACCGTGGCCGCACATATGTGAACACAGCCTCAAAGTGGAATTAAATTGTATCTGAGCACCACAAACCACAAACACTAAAAACGTTTGCATTCAAAGCAATTTAACCTATCCATGTTTCCATGATTTATTTTGTTGAGAAATTACTTTGAAAGACACCCCCTGGCATTCCTAGCTGTGGCCATCTTGAGTAAGGGCAGATGATTCATGTAGCATTTCCTTTCTGAAATCCATCTGCCCTTAGGTAAGGCATGCAGGTGTTCCGTCAGATTAGGCGACCTGCCAAATCTTGTAACAGAAGTGACGTTTCATCACGGACATCTTGGTACACCCCACACTCAGTAAGTCTACAGTCTGGAGTCGCCAAGCGGACATATTTTTACACCCACTGAAGTCTTGCATTTTTTTTCAGGACAAATTGGGTTTTCATTTGGTGGTAAATGGTAATAGATATCCCGATTTTTCTTTTTTCTTTTTTATCAAAGTGAAACTAGCCAGAAATAGTAAAAGAAAATAGATTTTTAAAAATTTAGCTGTATAATTCTTGCTCTTAACTTAACCTTCTGCCAAAGAACAACCCAGAATAAATTGTCCTGCTCTTAGGCTGGATTCACACCTATGCAGTTTTAGTGCTTTTTGCATTTTGCAGATTTTTACTACAGAACGTGTTCCATAGGAAACCATGTTAAATGGACTGTAGTGCAAATCTGCAAAATGCAGAAAGCACTAAAACTGCATAGGTGTGAATCCAGCCTTACTGATCGCAGCAATACCACATATGCGTTATTTGTTGTTTGTACCTGTAATAGGGCCCCAGAAACAATAATGTTTTTTTGTTTTGTTTTTTACCTAAAATACACTGACAATAACTGACACCGATACTAGTTTTAAAAATGCTTTTTTTTTTTTAAATCCTACTTAAAATACACTGAACCTGACCTTTGATCCTAACCTAGATCAAACACTGATCTGGCTATTTTATCTTTATTTTTTTATTATTATTATTTATTTATTTTTAACATACTTTTGTTTGTTTACATTTTTCTCCTCTGGCAAGGAGAAAATGATGCAATGTATATTTCTCTCCATTTAGAGGGAAAAAACACATAAGCGAGCTGAACAGTGACTGATCACTGTGAGAGCCAATCAGTGGCTGTCGCAGCAATCAGGTAATCAGGAATCGGGCCTCCCAATCCCAAAACACGGGCCCCTCAGTCTCTGTGCTGGGAGCGTGCTGTGGCCAAGCTGCATTTTTTTGCAGAATTGCAAACCTTAACACATGGGGGGATTTACTTAAACTGGAGCAGCTGAGCATGGTAACCTATCACCTTTTTCAGTTAAGCTTTGAAAATTAAATATACAAGCTGATTGGTTGCCATGCACAGCTGCTCCAGCCTTAGTACATCCCCCTGTACGCTGTGGTGCACACTAAGGCCCCTTTCACACTTGTGCGACTTGTCATGCGACTTGGGACTGCAAAGTCACATGACGTCGTTCCCCATGATTTCCAATGATAACCATTCATATATGTACGACTTCAAGTCGTGCCGACTTCAAAGTAGTCCCTATACTACTTTGGTCCGTCTTTCATGCGAGTTGAGGTCCATGGACCTCAAGTTTACACAGGCATTCCCTGAAACCACGTCGAAATTGCGGCCGCAAAGTCACAGCAAAATTGCGCAACTCGGAATTGCCATGGTTCTACCCGCGATTCGCAATAGCGGCAAAACGAGGGACGAGTGTTCCCAGTGCGTTGCCCGTTGATTTTAATAGCACCCCAAACACGGTGCGATTTACCCATGATTCGTTGGGGCGACAATCGCAAGAAAACGTGCAAACAGAATTACAGGGTGCCTATCGCCCAAAAGAAATACAGGAGCTTTTTTTGGGCAACGAGCCTCTCGCGATTCTATTTGCGCATTTTTACCATGATTGTTGCCCCCATATGCGGAGATGTGAACGAAGCCTAAGGGCTCATTTACACCTGAGCGTTTTCAGCTTGTAAAACACTCATCTCAAAAGTTCCAAAATGCCCAACAAGCAAAATCCTATTCATTTAAATGGCTCCTGTTCACATCTGAGCGTTCTGTTGCCTGAAGCACAAAGCCTGAAGCTCAGAAAAGTACATGAGCTTCTTTTTAGGCAGATAACAGGCGTTTTTTTTGCTTTTTACATTTTGACCTGTGGCAAAAATCGTTGGAAAATCACACAACTTTTCACCTGTAAACGATACCTCAGGTGTGAATGCAGGCTTATGCTAGCCATACACCTGTCTAAAAATCGTTGGAATGATTTTGCCATCATGTAATGTTCGAAATTTGATCGATAAATCGTTCAACTGACATAAATTAATCATTTTTTCATTTGTTTTGTCACATAAGCCCAGTGCAAACTGTTCGGACAAGAAACACATCTAACCTTTCAATTTATCGTTCCTTCGGGCTGAAGTTTTCCAAACTTTTCGGCTCAAAAACGTCACAACCGATTTTCTAATTGTGCCTATTAACTAGACGATAAACGAACGAGCTGTCCAAATGACAGGGTTTCAAATGATTTTTCATCTAGGGTATGGCCACCAAGTTGTGGCAGTGTGGAAGGGGCCTTAGCCCCCATTCACAGCATTTTCAGCTGAATTTGAAGTGTTTTTCAAGCATTTTTGCTAGGTGTTTTTTCTATGTTTTCAAGATGTATGCCTTTTGTTTTGGCCAATAGAAAACAGTATCATCTGTGACATCATATGTCGCTGTCTACGTATCTACGTCCTGTTTTTTTTTTGTGTGTTGTAGTATCTTGTGCTATTGGTGCCATGTCTGCTATGTCAGTTTATGACGAGCTATCTGCCGCTTGCCTTGGGTCTTGTAATAGGAATCAGTGAGGTCGTAGAGGTTCTTGTGGGCAAGTCACAAGGCAGATGAAAGCTTCCACATCTAGAATTGTCTCTCCTGAATCCGTCTTTTTGTTCACAGGCTGGAGGTTGCTAGGTGGAGACGACTGATTCGTAGGCGCAGAAACATGCAAAAAAACAGGAACCCCCTAAACTACATGTGTCACGCATTTTCACCTGCTCCAATTAAAGTTTATGTGGCAAAAATGGGTGATTCTACCAAGGAAAAAAGCTAGTGTACGCTTTCACATGACAAGCGGCAGCACGATGCTTAGGTGTGAACAGGAACCTGGAAGCCCCTGAAAGACGTCCCATTGGACAACACGCGCATAGGGCTGAGTGTAGTGGTGACGTCATTATGCTGGTGTAATTTGCTCCTTGGTTTGTGAGTATTTTATTCGGTTTTTAGTAATACATTTTATATATATATATATATATATATATATATATATAGTACTTCACTTTTAGATATCCTTACTTTTTCCTTGGTATGTGTGTTGATGATACTGAATTTAGTGGTCATTCTGGGCATACCATTTCCATATATGAGAGGTTTGAAGAACATTTGGCTGTGAGGAAAGGGAAGCTGGAGCCGTTCATCCATCCATGTGGCGATTTGTTATCAACTGATGCTGACTTGGACCTCTAAAATGTGAGGTCTAAAGCCTCGTACACACAATCAGATTTTCAGATGACCGTTCGTCCTTTTTTTTGTTGCATGCTAGTCTCATGTCGAAAGTGAAGAGGTTACTCACCATATGAAAATTCTCATATGACAATACAACGTCAGAAGTGAATAGTTTTGTATGTATTCTTTCATTTCTGAGCATGCGTAGTCTTGCTCTTACAATTTTTTTCACATGAAAACCGTACTAATTGGAAGTAGAAATCACATACGACAAAAATGTTATAGTCTGTACATCTAGCTTTTGTCGGACGAAAAATCGGAATCGGCTGTCGAAAGTACCGTACTAACGATCCGAAAATCGGCAGATCATTTGTTGGGTGAAATTCTACTTCCGATTTTCGTATCATGTGTACGGGCCTTAAAGTGGTTGTACACCCACAAAAAAAAAAAATCCGCAAGACAAAGGCATAATGAGCTGGTATGCATAGCATACTAGCTCATTATGAAATACTTACCTTAGATCGAAGCCCCCCGCAGCGGCCCGGCACACCGCTGTGGCTGGCGACATGTTTCCCAGAGTTATTTCCCGGTATCGCGGTCTCCGGCACTGTATTTGGCTGAAGCCGCGATGACGACACTCCCGCACATGCGCGTGGGAGCCGCCGGTAACAGCACAGCAGCTGAAGAAAGGGCACAGGCGAGCCGTTTCTTCACTTCGCAGGTGCCGATGACGTTGGCATAAGCGGATACAGGGGATATCTCCGAAACTGTGCAAGCTTAGGAGATATTCACGGTAGGTAAAAGTGGTGTGTAAAGCCTCGTACACACGATCAGATTTTCTGCAGACAAAACTTTGGAATTTTGCCCGAAGGCTTTTGCCTGGATTTTGTCTTGCATACAAACAGCACACAATTGTCGGCCAACAAACACGAACATAGTGACGTACTACGTGGATTTTCAGCTTTTTAGCGCCACCCTTTGGGCTTCTTCTGCTAATTTCATGTTAGAAGTTTGGTGAGTGTTGATTTGCGCTTTTCATTTAGCGCTTTTTAGTTTGTGCTTTTCATGTCATGCTTTTCAGCTTGTTTCTGAACGGCCGTTCGTCAACCAGACATGTTGCGGAATCGGAGGAGAAAACGTGTTTATTATTGGCCTTGGAGTTATTGCTTTGACCCAAGTCCAGTCCAGGAACAGGAGGGGGACGATTTCTTGGACCAAAACCTGGTTGCTTTATTAATCGTGACCAATTATGTCATATGCCTTTGCTGCGGGAGCTCCAGGAGAATAATTCAGATGATTTTCGGAATTATCTCCGGATGACGGACCCCCGCTTGCACCAACTCTTGGCATTGTTGACCCCCTATATTAAGAAGCAGAACACATGCATGAGGCTTTTATTTTATTTTTTGGTTGAATAATGATTTGATTTGTTATATTTTCTATATTTTTGGATGCATAGAATGCACTTTTTGGTTAAGTTCTATTGGCAAAAAGCATGTCTAATTTTATTTGTTTTCTTTTTTCAATGCGCAATAAAAAAAATTGTGTAGAATAATACTTGGCTATGTGTTTTACTTCAAATGACAGTTTGGGAGTAGGCAGTTACATTTTAAAAAATACAATGTAAAATTAACAAGGGACACCAACATGGTTGTATCTTTGATCTTAAAAACTACGGGATAATGGTGTTGTGGTAACTTGTCCAAATAAAAAAATAAAAAAAGCATAATAAACTTATTCTTGATATCACTAGAAAAAAAAAGCCTTTGAAAATTTGTTTGCAATAACTCCATCAGTATCACCAGCAAAGCAGCTTCTTTATTATCCCATTAAAGAAGAAGAGAATGTGCGCTGCATTTCGAGATTTCATAATTCGCCACGTCATGAATGTTAATTCTCCATTACGAATGCTAGTTTACAAGACTGACCGCTTCTGGCTCGTCCTTGCTTCCGAGCATGTGTGTTTGTACTTTGGACTTTTATCTGATGGACTTGTGTATACACGCTGAGAAAATCTGACAACAGACATTTGTCCGCGGAAAATTTTAAAACCCACTATCCAACATTTGTCTGCGGAAAATCCGACAACAATTGTCCGATGGAGCGTACAAACGGTCGGATTTTCCGCCAACAGCCTGTCATCACACATTTCCCGTCGGAAAAGCCGATCGTGTGTACGAGGCTTATAGGTTTACAACCACTTTAAGTGTCTGGTAAGCAGCCTTAATTTCACATGGTGGTTGGTGCACACTGGATATACAGTACGAAGATGATCTCACTTCTGCTGGACTTTTTAACTAATCCAACACTTGGGGGATGATTTACTAAAGGCAAATAGACTGTGCACTTTGCAGTTGCAAAGAATACCCAATCATGTCCAAGGAAAAAAAAAAGCATTTTTGCTTGCACATGATTGGATGATGGAAGTCAGCAAAGCTTCTGCTTATTTACTAAGCTCTGGAGCAGCTGCACTTGCAAGGTGAAACTGCACTTTGCAAAGTGCACAATCTTTTCTTTTTAGTGAATCAACACAATTCTTTGTTATATTTTATTTTTTATATGGGTTCGATTGTTAATTTTTTTTCTAGCGCAGGATCTATATATTAGATGTCCCTGACTGACCTGCAAAGCTACAAAATCACCCCCTTTTCGGTCACCCATCTTGATGACATCAGGACTGACGCAGCAAATGGCAGCGCACAATACACAACAACCCACAAGTAGTCGCCGGTTCCGTCAGACGTTTAACTAGCAGGCTGTGCACTCTGCAATTCTCATCCAGCTCCGAACTTCAAAGCCACCTCACAAATGGAAGAAGAAGGCTTGTATTTCCAGGGCGGCATGATGAGGATTCCAGATCCCCCCTTCCCTCCCCCTGGCCTTCATCTCCGTCCTCTTCCTGCAACTCGCAAAAAAAAAAAACCTCTGCTGGTGAATAAGACAAAACAACAGATCAGAAGGAGGTCAAATGGATTAGATTTAATCAGATATTTCCCAGCAGGCTGGCCATAAATGTAGATATGGGGCTCATTCACACTGTTTTCTACACTGGATAAACGTCAGTTACCACAAGGGCATATAGAAATCACTTCTTTCCTCGGTGCCCCATTCACATCACAACACTGGTCTGATGTGCGGTGCAGTGTGGATAAATCAAGACAGGCAGCATTTCTCCATAGTGCCCTGGATGGCACCCCACGTCACTGCGCTGCAGGGCAACGCACCACACTGCTGTGCGATGACATGGATGAAGTGTCATTATGTGATACTTCAAATAAAGTAAAAAAAAAAAAAAAAAAGTAAACAAAGCACTGGAACACGCATCACACTGCTCCCTGTCAGACACTGACAACTGCATTTTACTGTGCAGGCTAGTGTGAACAAGCTCTAAAGGTAGCTTGAGCTGAACAAAAAAAAATATATAAACTGTATATATATCTATCTATAGCTATAGATATATATAAAACTATATTACCAAAAGTATTGGGACACCTGCCTTTACACACACATGAGCTTTAATGTCCTCCCAGTACACACGGTCGGATTTTCAGACGGAAAATGTGTGATAGGACCTTGTTGTCGGAAATTCTGACCGTGTGTAGGCTCCATCACACATTTTCCATCGGATTTTCCGACACACAAATTTTGAGAGCAGGATATCAAATTTTCTGACAACAAAATCCGTTGTCGGAAATTCCGATCGTGTGTACACAAATCCGACGCACAAAGTGCCACGCATGCTCAGAATAAATAAAGAGATGAAAGCTATTGGCCACTGCCCCGTTTATAGTCCCGACGTACGTGTTTTACGTCACCGCGTTCAGAACGATCGGATTTTCCGACAACTTTGTGTGACCGTGTGTATGCAAGACAAGTTTGAGCCAACATCTGTCGGAAAAAATCCTAGGATTTTGTTGTCGGAATGTCCGAACAAAGTCCGACCGTGTGTACGGGGCATAAGTCTGTAAGGTTCAATATTGAGTTGGCTCACCCTATAATAGCTTCAACTCTTCTAAGAAGTCTGTCCACAAGGAGTGTGTCCTTGGGAATGTTTGACCTCGAGAAGAGCATTTGTGAGGTCAGGCACTGATGTTGGACAAGAAGACCTGGCTTGCAGTCTCCGTTATAATTCATCCCAAAGGTGTTCTATCAGGTTGTGCAGGCCAGTCAAGTTCCTCCTCCCAAAACTCGCTCATCCCTGTCTTTATGGACCTTGCTTTGTACACTGGTGTAGTCATGTTGGAACAGGAAAAGGCCATCCCCAAACTGTTCCCACAAAGTTGGGAGCATGAAATTGGCCAAAATGTCTTGGTATGCTGACACCTTAATGCCGCGTACACACGACCGGTTTTCTCGTCAGAAAAAGATGGCTTTTCTGACGGGATTCCGCTCAAGTTTGCCTTACATACACACGGTCACGCAAAAGTTCGCTGAAATTACGACCGTCAAGAACTTGGTGACGTACAACACTACGACAAGCCAAGAAAATGAAGTTCAATGCTTCCAAGCTTGCGTCGAATTGGTTCCGAGCATGCGTAGGGATTTTGTGCGTCGGAATTGCCACAGATGATGGTATTTTTGGATAGGAACTTTTCCCGACCGAAAAATTGAGAGCATGCTCTCAATCTTTTGCTGGCTGGAATTCTGCCAGCAAAAGACCAATGGGGCATACACACGGTCGCATTTTCTGATGAAAAACTCTCATCGGTCTTTTGCGGGCCGAAATTCCGAACCGTGTGTACGCGACATAAGAGTTCCCTTTATGGAACTAAGGGGCCAAGCCCAACCCCTGAAAAACAACCCCACACCATAATCCCCCCTCCACCAAATGATTTTGACCAGTACACAAAGCAATGTCCATAAAGATATGGATGAGAGAGTTTAGAGTGGAGGAACTTGACTGATCTGCACAGAGTCCTGATTTCAACCCGATAGAACAGCTTTACAATGAATTAGAGCAGAGACTGCGAGCCAGGTCTTCTCGTCCAACATCAGTGTCTGACCTCACAAATGCGCTTCTGGAAGAATGGTCAAACATTCCCATAGACACACTCCTAAAGACACACTCCTTCCCAGAAGAGTTGAAGCTGTTGTAGCTGCAAAGGGTGGGCCAACTCAATATTAAACCTTACAGACTAATGCCCCGTCCACACGATCGGACATTCCAACAACAAAATCCTAGGATTTCTTCTGACGGATGTTGGCTCAAACTTGTCTTGCATACACACGGTCACACAAAGTTGTCGGAAAATCCGATCATTCTGAACGCGGTGACGTAAAACACGTACGTCGGGACTATAAACGGGGCAGTGCCCAATAGCTTTCATCTCTTTATTTATTCTGAGCATGCGTGGCACTTTGTGTACACACGATTGGAAATTCCGACAATGGATTTTGTTGTCAGAAAATTTTATAGCAAGCTCTCAAACTTTGTGTGTCGGAAAATCCGATGGAAAATGTGTGATGGAGCCCACACACGGTCGGAATTTCCGACAACAAGGTCTTATCACACATTTTCCGTCGGAAAATCCGACCGTGTGTACGGGGCATAAGACTCGGACACCATTAAAGTTCATGTGCGTGTACAGGCAGGTGTCCCAATACTTTTGGTAATATAATGTATATCTGCCACCGTTGTTAAAAATGCTATTTGCTTGGCTGTTATACTAATCCTCTGGCTTCAAGAATCACGTTCAGAGGTCAGATGTTGTGATTTCACTGGCAACGTGCTTGTTGTGGGCCAGCCAAGACTATCTAGTCCAGAGACAGCCAGGAAACTGGTATTTTTAGAAGCAGCTCCACAATGGTAGCCAGTTTACTTCTTGCAGTAGAGATTTCCTTTACGCTGATGACACATGAGAAATACCATTATTATGAATTCTACTCATTCACATGTATGCAGTGTGTGGACACCAGCTGCTGGAAAACGTTTCATGCGTGGTTAGGCCTCATGCACACTGGATGTTTTGCTATCTCTCCTAGATGCCCCCCCCCGTCCCCCCAGCAGCACCATTATGGCAAAAAAAACAAGTGACGCTTGTAAACGTGTGTAATGCGTTTAGGCGCGTCAATGATTGGCCGTTAAGTCATTTTATTGGCCAAAATAATCAAAAAGTACCTTGATGCACAGATTTTTAAGCTAGCTTCACACATATTGTTACTCCCTTGGAACGCCATAGTGTAAATGAATGCGCCTCCCCCTCAGCGCACTGATGTGATCTCATTGGGTGGTCGCTGTGAACACGCGTAGCCCCATTTTTGTAGATTCATTATGGGTCTATTCAAAGTGAATGGGGATGTCTTCACACAGTGCGTGTTGATGCAGAAATAATGGCACACAAGGAAGCGAATGGCATCATGTGTACCAATATGTATAAATCTGAAGGTCAACGCATGCAATGATGCAATTATACAAAATGATAAAGTGTATGTATAGGCAAAGCTATTTTTTTTAAATGCAATAATTATGTATTTATTAATTAGCTGTCTGTGCCCCATTAAAGGAAATTTCCCTTCACTTCCTGTCCAGAAGGCACAACAGGACGTGAGGAGATCTCTCCGAAGTGAGGGAAATCCCCTCTAAGCCCTCATTCACACTTAGTATACTTGGCATGAGTGTAGCCAGGTCAATTAGAAGCATTTGTACTCACAAATTGTATGTACAGGAGCAGAATTTCTCGTTCCTGGAGATTTTTAAATGAGAGCGCCTGAAAAATGCGTTTTTCAAGTGTTTTTCAGGGGCTTCCATTACAGAGGAGCTTCAGGCTCCCCCCAAAAATGAAAAGTCAGCATCTACAAATAGCTGCTGACTTTTAATATAGGACACTTACCTGACCAGGGATCCAGCGATGTCCTCACCCAAACTGATTCTTCAATTGGCTTCGGGGTGCAGGCGCCGGCATCTCTAGTAAGGGAAACAGGAAGTGAAGCCTTGTGGTATCACAGCCTGTTGCCTACTGCGCATGCGCGAGTCGCCCTGCACCGTGCGAATGGTCCTGTATTCTTCTGGGACCTGTGATGTGTCCCACAAGACTGTGGGGGGAGGGCCGAACCTGTCAAAAGGAGGTACCCGCTCCTCTCAAAAAAAGGGGGGGGGGCAAACAAGCGGAGCTTTCCCTTTTTGGTGGAGCTCCGCTTCGAAGTCCATGGAGCCAAAAATAATATACAGTAAAACTTTGGATTGCGAGCAAAATTTGTTCCAGAAACATGCTTGTAATCCAAAGCACTTGTATATCAAAGCAAATTTCCCCATAAGAAATAATGGAAACTCAGATGATTCATTCCACAGCCATTTATTCATAAGTCTTTCAGTTTATAGTCCATATAAAAATATTATAGCAATGTGATAGATTGTGTAACCATAAAATGTCCATCCCCAATGGAAGCCTCCACAAGGGGATTAGAAGCAAAATCCAGCAGGAGCTACAGAGTATAAAAGAGAAGAGGGGCGCCTCTAAGTGTAGCAATATGTTTCTAAATGTTGTATCTTTATTAAATGTAACCATATTGCTACACTTAGAGGCGCCTTTCTTCTCTTTTATATTCAGTTGTGACATGATGCTACTTGTATATCAAGACATCGTTTATATATCAAGTCAAAATGTATTAAAAATTGTTGCTTGTCTTGCAAAACGCTCTCAAACCAAGTTACTCTCAAACCAAGGTTTTACTGTAATGTCAAACTAAAGCTAGCCACACATTAGACTTACCTTCAGCTATGTAGCGCAAGGGCCTGCCTGATTGAATACAGAATGAAAGTGTTTAGGATTGACCTCATATTATCTGGTTTTGATAAATCTAAAGGGAAATTGTACAAGAGAATTGTATAATGTATGGCCAGCCTAATATAATTTTTTTTTTGTTGATTCACTACTAAACCATAATCTTCAGCACTTGCTGGGTGGGAGGGCTGAGAATTTACACCAAAGCCCTAACACACCAGAAAGTATGCATTGATACTGAAAAATGAGCTACTGAGTAGCTAGCTGAAGAATTAAAGCTGAACTCCAGAATAAGCAAATCTTATCCAAATACAAGGGTTGTGTATTGAATGTTGGTGTGTTTTGTGTATTTCCTTCAGATCTGTGCTGTAATCCAGTGTGACACATTACCTCTGTGTAGGAGCTTCCTGTAATAAAGACCGGTCACTGCTGCTCTCTCTACTTGTGCAGGGTGACTGGTCTTGTCTCCGCCCCCTCCTGTAGTTTTACACAGTCAGCTTGCAGTGGGTGGGGCCTGCTGGACCCCTCTCACAGCTCTGCTCTCTGCACAGGTATTGTACAGCACAGCGATGCTTTCACTGTTACTTTTACAAGGTAATAGCTGGGTTTGTAAAGACATTTGAGGTTCACAAAGTGGATTTATATTAAAATAGAAATATCTTAAAATGAAAGCTTTTTGCGCCCGGATTTCCCCTTTATGTTCTGGTGGTACACACTGATGCGGTGCAGAATTCGCAGTGATTCCTGTGCGTTTCCCGCCCCACATCACAATCGCAGTCCATTCATGCAAACCGCTGCAGGTGTCAATGTTAAGTTAACGACACCCCAAAAAAACGTTCGCAGTCATTTTTGCGATTGTCTGAATCAGATCACATGGGTGTGAACAGCCATGCAAACCGATTCCAGTGCGGCAAAAAAAAAAAAGGTACATGCACCTTTTTCGTGTGGGTGCAGTGTGATTTGAGCCATACAAAATGACTGGGCTCGCACTGCAAAGAATCGCATGTGATTTGAAGAGGAATGCGGTGTGATTCCTATCTGTATCACATGTGGTTCCTGCACCACAGCAGTGTAAATGTAGGCCTAAAGGGAAATCCCCGCACCTCCGCTCTTCTATGACAACTTCTATCCACATCTCTGTTCCCTAGTAATGTACTGACTATGTGACAACTCTCCTGCTCCCTTTACTTTATCTACATCTATACTTTATGTTAGCACCAATTACACTATTGTCCCAATTGCCAGGTGTCACAGGAAAAGGTCACTTGAGAAGAGGGGGGCATCAACATTTTGCTATGGGTCCCCAAAAATTGTAGTTACGCCCTTTGATCACAGACAAATAGAGAGGGTGGGTCTCCCCAGTAAAGACAAAGCAGCAATAAACTCCTGACAGGGGGTCAAACCCTTCCACAATCCCCAAAAAAATAAAAAGAGTTTGGGCTGTAAATTCATCCATAAATTGAGGTCAGTGACGCCGGGGCCCGCGACGTGTGAATGACGTTCTGTGTAATAAGAGGAGACAAAAAGCGGTTCCAATATCTGCAGATTTCCAGCAGCCTGGCTTGAAGTGAGATCTGATTGCAACAGTGAGTGACTGGGGTTTTCGGAAACGCTCTCCCCCACCCCCCCCCAAAATCCTCCGCGGTCGCCTGGAGGGGGTCCCAGTGCCTGACGCACGCAAAGCCGTGAAGTTCCCGCCAGGCCACCTGCACTAACACTCACCTCGCAGAGCGCAGCACAAACACCTGGAAACATTTAAGGCGTAAGACGGAGGGGCTCCCGGCTCAGCTACCGCTCGGCCAATGTCTTATTGACACAGCGCGCTCGCTCTGCTTGTTTTAGCTGCAGAGAAAATGTCAGGCCGTGCGTCCTCCGCCAATCGTATCAGATATCAGGCTGCCCGGGGTACAGGAAGAACAATAAAGGGGCCCCTTCTCTGCTTCTGGGGATCAAAGAGACAGCAGAAAACGTTCTTTTTCTTACTCTTACTTGAAACATGAGACTGTTAGAGCTACAGGTAGAAATAAGAAAAGCAGATAGGGGAGAAGGAGTGACGGACACAAAATTCCTATCAAATCAGTTCTCACTGCGATGAAACATCAGCAGGAGTTCAAGGGATGCCGGAGATTGGACGCGAGGAAGGATTACAGACCCTCCCACACAGATTATGGAAAAAAATACATCTATTCAATTTTGAATTTAAAGATTAACCCCACTAATATGTGTCACGTGTGTATAAATGGAAAACAACTGAATAGTCTTATAGACTGAATAGAGGGGTGAAGTGTTCTTTTTTCAGGAGGCGCTGGTCTTCAATAGGACCTGTAACCACCATACAATATGCCTCAAGGAGCTATTGGTGAAGATTCACCTATAAAGATTCCCCACCTGTGAAAGGGGGAAACCCTGAACTCATGTGCAGTGTGACTATACAGAGGGACGCACACAGAGCCCACAATGCACCTCCCAACAGGATATCCCTAAGTGCAGATTATCTGTATTCTGGACACATCAGGTGTCCCATGAAATCTTGGTAAGACGGTATGAGGTGTCATCTACCACCACCTTTATGAAGCTTCTACGAGTGTCAATGACAGGTCCACTTTGCAGTAATAGCCCTATGTCAGAGTAGAGCTCCCCTTTATACATGCTATATAGGGCCCCTTTAGACCATCACATTAGAAAACACACGTGTTTTCCTCAAAGTGCATAATGTGTTTCTGGACCATTTTTAATGCTTTTCTTCCAAATGTAGCACAACGTAAGATGTATACTATATGTGTTTTGTGTGTGTTGTACATGCACCTTCTTTCTGCAGGCACATGAAAATATGGACTTATGACTTGAAAAACACACACTGATGTGAAGATCTAATGAGGATCTAACGCAACACACTGATGTGAAGATGTAATGCATTGCATTGATTTGAAGCTCTAACGCAATGCACTGATATGAGGATCTAATGCAATGCACTGATATGAGGATCTAACGCAATGCACTGATATGAGGATCTAATGCAATGCACTGATGTGAATATCTAATGAGATCTAATGCAATGCAATGATGCAGGGCCGTCTTTAATATTGATTGGACCCTGGGCAAACATTTTCTTGGGCCCTTCCTAATCCACTTATCAACTATTTGCGGGTAGTGCAGGCTCAAGGGGAAGCTTCCTTGGGCCCCATAACAATGACTGGGCCCGGGGCAGCTGCCCCTTTTACCCTGTGTTAAAGATGACCTTGCACTGGTGTTAAGATTTAACGCAATGCATGGATGTGAAGATCTAATGCAGCACACTGATTTAGGCTAGGTTCACAGGTGTCTGGCTGCTGTTTGCAATGCGAAGTCCGCTGTGGTTTTGTTCACTAGTTCAGGTGCAAATTTATACTTCAATTCTCACCTAAACCGGAGCCTTTTCAGAAACGGACCACGGCCGCCCTGGACATGTGTGAACCGGCTCCATTGAAACCCGGTCCGATTCACGTTATGCAAATCGGATGCAGTTAAAAACGTGTCCGAATTTGCATATATGTGAACTGAGCCTGAAAGTGTCATTCAACCCAGACTATGAAAAACTCTCATTACATGCTCCATAACAGAGGGTTCATACTCACAAAGCCACTAAAAGCATTTGTTTTGTGTACAGTGAAATTTACTTGGTTGATCATTTGTTCAGCTGTCCCTCCCATCTTCTCTGTGTCCCCACTGCAGCTTGAGATTGTGTAAACAAAGCTGGTGTCCTCTACTGAGCATGCTCATATTTCAGTTGCCTTCTAAACTCTTAATTTCCTCCTTTTTCTTATCTGAGCAGCACAGCTGACTATAGGGTCACACATGTGGGTGTATACACAGTGGTAAATGACAGCCCGCTCCCTCCTTCCTCCTCCATGTCCTCCTATTGCAAAACACTATGGGGGTGGGGTATAGTATGCTGATTGATTGCATTCACTAAGAAACTTACAAAAATCTTTTGTTTTAATAAAAATCAGTATTAAAGGAGAAGTCCAGCCTGGGCTAGTTTGGCTGGGCTTCTCCTAAAGGTTACAGGAGTACAATTGGTTTTGCACTCCTGTGACCCATTTTCAGCAGAGAGCGGTCTGATGTCGGCTCACTGCTTACGTCACCAAGTTCAGTCCAGGCACCGCGTCATCCCGACTTGAGAAGTCTGGATCCGCCAGGTGCCTGGACTGATGGCAGTCTCAGCCTCTCAGTGAGCCGACCCTCCACAGCTCAGCGCTCCAGTGAGCGTAGAGGATCAGAGCAGGAGAGTTGCTGACTGACAGGTAGCAGCTCTCCGTTTGGGGAGCCAAGGGAACCACGCCATCAGCGGTGTTTGGTGGCTTTCAGTTCTCGGTGCGGAGATGGCTGGGGACAGATGCAGCATCGATCCTATGCTGCATCTACTTAGGTAAGTATGAATAGGGAGAAAAAAAACAAACCCATACTTCTCCTCTAAATGTATCAAATATAATTGGTAATACCTGTAGAAAAAGAGCCTTGGATACAGATGCCATCTGAACAAAATGAAAGCTAGTGTCAGCCATCTCTGACTCCGACTACACCATATTTTAACGACCTCCGGACCGCCCACCGCACATATACTGCAGTGACCCGCTCCCGCTGTGATTGAAGACAGCAGGAGCCAATCAGCAGGGCTGGCGGCCACGATGGCCACCGGCCACCCGCGATCAATCTCAGGAATGTCAGAACGGCAGTCTGCCTATGCAAACAAGGCAGACTGTCGTTCTGTCAGATAGGAAGAGAGAGATCTGTGAGTCCTACTAATCAGGAACACAGATCTTTCTCTTTGTCCAGTGTCAGCATCCCCCACACATTTAACCCATCGATTGCCCATGATGTTAACCCCTTCCCTCCCAGTGTCA
Organism: Lithobates clamitans; assembly: GCA_037952925.1. Classification (NCBI taxonomy): domain Eukaryota; kingdom Metazoa; phylum Chordata; class Amphibia; order Anura; family Ranidae; genus Lithobates; species Lithobates clamitans. The sequence continues at coordinate 434,511 of JBBGZY010002199.1, forward strand.
TTTATACTGTGACAGTGCATTTTTTTTAGCACTGATCACTGTATTGGTGTCACGGGTCCCCAAAAAGTGTCACTTATGCCGCGTACACACGGTCGGATTTTCCGACGGGAAATGTTCGATGGGAGCCTGTTTTCGGAATTTCCGACTGTGTGTAGGCTCCATTGGACATTTTCCGTCGGAATTTCCGACAAGCAAAATTTCAGATTTCAGATCTCAAATTTTACGACAACAAAATCCGTTGTTGTAAATTCTAATCGTGTGTACACAATTCCGACGCACAAAGTTCCACGCATACTCGGAATCAAGCAGAAGAGCCAGATTGGCTATTGAACTTCATTTTTTCTCGGCTCGTCGTACGTACTGTACGTCACCGCATTCTTGGTGATCGGAATTACCGACAAGATTTGTGTGACCGCGTGTATGCAAGACACGTTTGAGCCAACATCCGAAGGAAAAAAAGAAAAAGTCCCTAAATCTATCCCGTAGTTTGTAGATGCAATAACTTTTGTACAAACCAATCAATATGTAGCAGAATACAAATTACCCTAAATTGATGAGAAAATTAAATTTTTTACATATTTTTATTGGATGTGTTATATAGCAGAAAGTGAAAAAAATTGGCTTTTTTTTTTTTTTTTTTTTTCAGAATTGTAGCTCTTTATAGCGCAAAAAACAAACAAACGCAGAGGTGATCAAATACCACCAAAAGAACACTCTATTTGTGGCAAAAAAAGACATCAATTTTTTTTAGGTACAATGTCGCATGACCTCGCAATTGTCAGTTAAAGTAACGCAGTACCGTATCGAAAAAAATGACCTGGTCATTAAGGGCGTAAAACCTTCCGGGGCTGAAGTGGTTAATAAACATTTCATGTTCAATAAAGATTTATTGGGAGCTGTACAACAGTTTTTGTTATTTCTAATTTAATTTGAATTGCTCTTTCCACCAATCAGGACAGGCCAGACACAGACTCACACTGTAGAGAACATACATCAGCAGAGTAATAGAAGACCCTCCCAAGGATCTTTTCCTGCAGATGCCAAAGACTAGGGACAGATCATGTGACCACACAACTGCGCTGCAGGAATAAGAGATTTAGAGGATTAAAAAAAAAAATACAGTGCCATAATTTATATAATTTATGTGAAAGAATTATGGCAAATAACACTTCTTTGTTTAGTATCACTTTAAAGATTGAATACAACACAATGATATAAAGATGGAATGCAATGAACTGATCTGAGCTTTATAGATTTCATGGGCTTTTAGTGTGCTGTGATCCTGTATTGTTGCGCACGTAAAATTTAATGCTGTAAATAAGCCCTAAAGCAGAACCACCACAAAACGAAATCACTCTGCAAAGAGAAAGCAGCGAGACGCAGCACAGCCGGCACATGCCTGAACGGACACAGAGGTGTTTGCTACAAAAGAATTCTTGGAGAAGAAAACACGACATCAGTAAACACATTGTGTGACGACTTTAAATAAAACCTTCAATAAATGTGGACGCAGCTTGTGAGCCGCCCGTGGCTTCATCCAGGGAGCGGTTTTGGTCTCGCAGCTCCTGGCACCCACTATGTACGCCTCAGCTCTGCCAAGAAGATGCCGTGGAAATTTGGATAACGACTATCTAAACAAGCAGAGCAACCACTAACACAGCGAAAAATTGCTACGTCATGGCAAACAGTCATAAAAGCCGCGGCGAGATGTTAGGGGCGGAGAGAGGAAACAATATATTTAGGGGCTTTAACCGTCTGAGCGCCAACAACGCCACTGCCACCTCCAACAGCTAATGGGATTAATGTGTCCGCAGCTCAGCGCGATCCGCGCACGCTGAGCCAATGGAACTTTCCGCCATTTAGAGGGAAAGGACCAACACAAACAGAAACCTTAGATCCCGTTAGAACAGGCGCTGAGCGCTTCAGAAGAAGACAAATTCCACCCTCTGTACACTCAGGGGCACTTCAACGTGTCAGCAGAGAAAGTTTTATGGCGGTCGGAGTGAAGTGTCACCGAGAGTCACTTAGGAAGAAGCTGCGCGGTGACGGATCATCCAGCATGGCTGCCAAATTGTACAAAGGCAAACTTTCCGGCTTAAGGACCGCCAAACACTGTGTATGGAGTGACGACACATTTAAAGTGGAACTCTAAGCATAAATGACATACAGTAGTGAGTACACCCCTCACATTTTTGTAACTATTTTATTATATCTTTTCATGTGACAAGACTGAAGAAATGACACTTTGCTGCAATGTAAAGTAGTGAGTGTACAGCTTGTATGAGGCCCCTTTCACACGGGGCTGTCCGTTTTTACTCTTCCGCTTTCTCAGCAGGGATTGCTCCGTTGATCCCCGCTGAGCCAGCAGATGACAAGTTCGTCACTGCTCACTATGCAGGTATGGACCTGTCAGATCTCCGCTTTCCTCTATGGGGGGTCGGATGAAAACGGACCGCTTGTCCGTTTTCATCTGATCCGATCTGCCAGACGGATGGAAAATTTGATGCAGTGTGCAGCATATGGTCTGAGCACTGACAGGCTGACCCCCCACCCCTTCAACCTCTGCAGTAATGCTGGCAGCGCTCATATGTCTATTTCCCAAAGACAACCTCTGGATATGATGCTGAGCATGTGCACTCAACTTATTTGGTCGACCATGGTGAGGCCTGTTCTGAGTGGAACCTGTCCTGTTATACCGCTGTATGGTCTTGGCCACCGTGCTGCAGCTCAGTTTCAGGGTCCTGGAAATCTTCTTATAGCCTAGGCCATCTTTATGTAGGGCAACAATTCTTTTTTTCAGATACTCAGAGAGTTCTCTGCCATGAGGTGCCATGTTGAACTTCCAGTGACCAGTATGAGAGAGTGAGAGCGATAACACCAAATTTAACACACCTGCTCCCCATTCACACCTGAGACCTTGTAATACTAACGAGTCACATGACACCGGGGAGGAAAAATGGCTAATTGAGCCCAATTTGGACATTTTCACTTAGGGGTGTACTCACTTTTGTTGCCAGCGGTTTAGACATTAATTGAAGTGTGTTGAGTTATTTTGAGGGGACAGCAAATTTACACTGTTATACAAGCTGTACACTCATTACTTTACATTGTAGCAAAGTGTCATTTCTTCAGTGTTGTCATATGAAAAGATATAATAAAATATTTACAAAAATGTGAGGGGTGTACTCACTTTTGTGAGATACTGTAAATGATGCAGTCTGTCAGTAGCAGTAACAGCTTTTTGTTTTTGTGAGTCCCCCTGTAACATAGTTTCATTACTTTCTGATCCTGCCAGTGGAGCTGGTATTTTTCCACTTCCTCTAATTATAATTGCCTTTCATTCTGCAATGAAACAGCACAGCAGTATTGTCACCCTGCGAACAGGGGAGTCTAATGCCGCGTACACACGGCCAGAATTTTCGACAGTCCAATGGGAGCTTTTGGTCGGATAATCCGACCATGTGTATGCCCCATCGGACTTTTTCTGTCGGCATTTCCGACGGACTTAGGTATAGAACATGCTCTAAATTTTTCAGTCAGAAATGCCGACAGAGCTTGTCCCGTTGACAAGTCCGACCGTGTGTACGCAGCATAAGGCTAGGTTCAAACCCTTTCTGTTTTCATCTGGTTTCTAGCACATCTTTCAATGTGCGCAGATACGAGTACTGCGCATGCACTGACGCGCATTTTTAAAACGTTTTCATACCCCATGGGTTTTTCATGTTAGCCAATAATAAACAATTTTACGCTTGGTACTGGGGACTAAAAATGCATGCAAAATGCATCATACGAGCAGCTTCACATGTTACCATTGACTTCTATGGATCTCAAAATGCATTGAAATGGGAAAGGAGATGGACCTGAGCTATTTACAGATGTGAGCAGGCTCTATCGATAATATTGCTTTTATATTACCGTATGTTAATTTTAGCAGTTTCCAATGCGCACGATAAAACATCAATGTGCGAATGGGACCTTAGGCTAGGTTAACACTTGTGCGTCTACATTTTTGTGTGTTTTTTGTGCTTTCTTTATGCATTTTTTACATCTGAATTCATGTGCTTCCAGTGAAGTCTATGAAGCTAAAAATGTCCCTATGTGATCTGTGGGCTGAAAGAATGAAAAAACGCACAGGTGTGAATTGGGACTTGAACACCTGTGCAATGTAAGATGAGATGAATCCCATTATTGTCTATGGGGTCTGTGTATACCAATGCAACACGCTACCGTACAGGTGTGAACCAGCCATTAAATTGGTTGTAAACCTCAGAGATTATATATGAACAAAGAATATCCCTCTACAGTATGTACTTGCCCCATTTAAGAGCACTAAGTGTAATGTCTGTTTGCTTCTTGGTTCCTCTGTTATATGCATAAGTCACTTCTGACAAGTTTTCCTGACACCAAGAGAAAAAAGGTGACAGGGGAGGGAGCTCCAGTACACAGCCTGTGACTGACAGCTTCATCTCTGTTCCTGTGTGAAGGGGGGGGGGTGTCCCTTCCCTCCAATCAGCTGTCAGAGCTCTCCTCACTAAGCTCTGCAAAGTGTAATTTCAGCTCCCTGCCCATTTTTTTCTGACATCTCAGACAAGCCTTAAAAATTCTTGACTTTGAAGAGATGTAGAGAAGACTGCAGGTAAACAGGTACAACTGATGTGGGAGGATTTGTTTCATCTTTGTGTATCACCTGAGGCCAGTTATGTCACTGGGTATATGTGAGGGTTTACAACCAATTTAAGGGGCACTCTGATCCACAATGTTGGTACATTTTCTCACTGATATCAGTTGGTTACCAAGAAAGTTTTTGTGTCTCTGTGAAATTCGCTCCAATAGCAAAACAGGCAGGAAACAATTTCACGCTAAGCTTGTAATGAGTTAATAATAACATGGGATAATACACGGCCAATTGGATAGGGCGGAGGGGTTGCTGGGAACGTGGGACCCCCATTAGATCTGATTAAAATCTGCACGGGAACCGACTCAAACTATAACTAAGGACAATAAACAGACCTCAGGGTCGCTGTGTCACCTCCACCGCACTGATAATCACGGAGAATGTTGCCCCTTTTCCCTATGATCATTTTCCTTATTAACATTCCATCACATTTTATTTTCCTTGTTTATTTTAATGCCGTATCAATTCTAATTCTTCTCTATTCCATCCAAAATTAAAAAAGTTTTGCCTGGACATACACTTCACCCAACTTTTTTCAGTAGCTTCCCATACTATACGGAGGGTTACGACACATCTGTCTATTGTACTACTGTTGACAGGCATACAGAACAAGAGAAGTGGTACTGTGCGGAGTTCATACATACAGAATACGATTAGATACTGAGAATTACATCAATCATACAGAACAAGAGAAGTGGTACTGTGCGGAGTCCATACATACAGAATATGATTAGATACTGAGAATTACATCAATCATACAGAACAAGAGAAGTGGTACTGTGCGGAGTCCATACATACAGAATACGATTAGATACCGAGAATTATATCCATCATACAGGACAAGAGAAGTGGTACTTTGCAGAGTCCATACATGCAGAATACGATTAGATACTGAGAATTACATCCATCATACAGGTCAAGAGAAGTGGTACTGTGCAGAGGGTGTGGCTGCTTGTGGAGCAGCTGAAGTCTGTGTGGTGCTGAGCTCCTCTGATGTCTGGTACAAGCCCAGGGTTGGGCTCCCCTGGGCGGGGATCTCTCTCAGGAGAGTCCCAGGCTTTCCGGCCTACACAAGGACTGTCAGGTAAAGCTGTGGTTGGTGGTGAAGCCGGAGGACGGAGCTCTGGGAAAGTCCAACTCAAAGAACCCCTCAGAGTGGGGCTCATTCAGTCCAGGAACATACTAATAACACCCAGTACAGTCCAAGTTCTGGAAGCGTGATCCAATCCAGCCAGCCATTGCAAGCCCAGCACAGTGCAGCTCAGTCTGTTCAGAGACCTGTTATTGCTCAGCACAGTCCAAACTCTGGAAGTGCAACTCAATCCAGCCAGTCAATACAATCAATGCAAACCCCGCAGAGTGGGGCTCATTCAGTCCAGGAACATACTAATACCACCCAGTACAGTCCAAGTTCTGGAAGCGTGATCCAATCCAGTCAGCCATTACAACCACAGCAAGCTCAGCAGAGTTCAGTTCATAGAGCTCAGAATGGAGCAGAGACATCGGTTTCGCCCAGTACTCCTCGCAAATACACCAGAACTTCCTTAGAACAGAAAACCATTAAAGAGAACTTACAACAGTGTGTAATGGTGGGCAGCGGCCAGGGACGTTCATCGCGCTCTAAGCTGCAGCAGAATAAAGAGGAGGGTGGTAATAATTTTCCACAATCTGCCCCAGTGAAACCATCTACACCCAGCAGAGACCCTCAGACCAGCACTGGTAATAGGAAGGTGGATCAGGATTTCAAGCGTCCTGCAGCCGCGAAGCAGAAAGTGTTAAAGTCTGAACCTGCGCTGCACCTGGCTGACAGGATTCCTTTCCTTGTAAAAAGAATGGCGTCCCTGAGAAAAGCCAAGACTAGGATCCAGAAGCAGATTGAATGTGTTTATAGACTTAAAGCTGCCAACCCCAAGAAGGAAATTTTATATGACAGCAAACTAAACTCCCTGGGCATTGAACTGGCCAGTGTGTCAAAGGACATTGATACTGTTCTGGAAGAACTGGGACCAGTGGCGGAGGTGTACCACAATCGTGATCGATTTGAGGCGGGATTGAGTGGAAGGATTGAGTCTTCTACAGAGTCAGACTCTGGGGATTCGGTCCAACGCACGCAGCCACCACATGTGTCTCCTGAAGGGAAGACTGTGCAGCCTCTGGAGGACAGTGAGGTTGGAGCAGATCCTCCTGCTGGACTTCCAGCTCTGGAGGGTGGTGGAAACATCAGTATAACCCAGCAGACATTCACAGTACAGGAGACTCAGAGGAGTGACATGGTGGACTCCCAGCACATGGATTGTGAGAACAGTGCTGCTGCCGCTAGTACTCCTGGTGGGGGCCATGCTGGGGGGACTGGTGCTCATGGTGGGAGCCATGCTGGGGTGACTGGTGCTCATGGTGGGAGCCATGCTGGGGTGACTGGTGTTCATGGGGGGAGTCATGCTGGGGGGACTGGTGTTCATGGGGGGAGTAACACTGGGGGGACTGGTGTTCATGTGGGGAGTCATGCTGGGGTGACTGGTGTTCATGGGGGGAGTAACACTGGGGTAACTAGTAATGATGCTTCTAGTAATGATGATATGAGGTGCAGTGATGATGTCACTAATATTGATGTGAATATTTCTGATGTTATCAATGCTGATATATCTGAATGGGGTCATCAGCAGTCTGAGGGCTCTGAGAATGTAGCGATGGAGGAGTCAGTTCAGAATAACTCTCAGGATTTTCCCCCTTTGGTAGATCCACCACCTGCTCCACAAGGGAATGCTGGTCCATCTGGTCATGTCCCTCCTCGGAATGCCTGGAGCCGTGGGGCCCCTTCTTTTCCCACCAGTAACAGTTATACTGGTCAGGCCTTTAAGAGAAGGAATGTGGTCAGATTGAAGCATAGGGGTTCCAGAGAGGAGCTCCCTGATAGGAGGTTTGTAGTAAGGGAGTTGCTGTGTCATCAGATGGGGGTTTGCTCCTGCAGACATACTGGCAGTCATCAATCTCCCTGACAGACAAGGTTATGATGTCAGCTTTAAGCTCATGTCTGACTTAGACAGGTTCTGGGCCAGTTTCAGTGGTTTGCGGGACAAAGAGGGTTGGAGGAATTTCATCTTTATTCCCATCTCCAAACCTGACACAGCAAATGTTACCATCATGTTCTGGAATGAGTCTGTGCCCCCCCCCCAGGATATTGTCATTTGGCTTAGAAGACATTGTGAAATGGTTTCTGAGTTGACAAAAACTAAAGACAGTGATGGGATCTGGACGGGTGGTTGGAGGGTTCTTGTTAAGTTGAGGCAAAGTAACAATGTTACCCATCACCTACCAAACTCTTTTTTCATTGGGCGGGAGAGAGGAGTTTGCTTCTATGCAGGTCAGCCCAGGTTATGTTATAAATGTGGTAAATCTGGCCATGTGGCGAATGTTTGTACGATCCTGAAGTGTAATCTTTGTGGGGAGGTTGGCCACATCAGTTCTACCTGTGAGAAGGTTAAGTGCAATCTATGTGGTGGGCTTGGCCATTTCCATAGGGATTGCCCGGAGGCCTTCCATAATAAGGATGGGGAATCTGCAGACAATGAATTGTTGGCTGCAGCAGAACAACTAGAGGAGGAAGCCTTAATGAATGGGGCTGTATTGACTAGGGAGGAGGTGGTCCCGGAGGTCCAGGAGACTACTCCCGGGCGGACGGACAGTGTTCAGCGGGCTGAGGAGCAGCCGGCCCCACATTCCTCTTCTGTTCCAGTTCCTGTCTCTGTGAAGATCACTGGTCAGAAGAGGAGGAATAGGAAAAAAGATAAATCTACCCGTAAACCCGAAAGTGACTGGACATTAGTGCAGAAGCCAGCTAAAAAAGTGAAAGGGGCACCAGAAGTGGGTACGGCAGTTTCCACCAATAGGTATGAAGTGTTATCAGATTCAGATGCTGACTCCTATTCTCTGGAGGCCCAGGAACTGGAGCAGGAATTAAAAAGAGTGGAAAAGGAGTATGTGATTGGCTCAGAGGATGACCCGCCCACTAAAAGGAGTCCGCCCCCAGATCCTGGATCCGCAGAATCTGATATGGAAACTGGTAGTCAGCAGAGTGACTCTGATTCTGACTTATAATGGAATGTTGGAGAAGTATAGTTTTATGGAAAGGAGTCTTATTGTCACATTTATTTCCTATTAATGCCCTTTAACTGCTAAGTTTTTGACGTAAACAACATGTCAGTAATTGTTGTATTTATGTTCTTTTCAGTCAGTTAGTTGGTTATTATGTATCTTGTTTGTTTTTTTACAAATAAAAATCTCCATACATACAGAATACGATTAGATACTGAGAATTACATCGATCATACAGAACAAGAGAAGTGGTACTGTGCGGAGTCCATACATACAGAATACGATTAGATACCGAGAATTATATCCATCATACAGGACAAGAGAAGTGGTACTGTGTGGAGTCCATACATGCAGAATACGATTAGATACTGAGAATTATACCCAGCATACAGAAAAAGAGAAGTGGTACTGTGCAGAGTCCATACATACAGAATAAGAGAGGTGTTGCTGTGTTGATCAGTAGTAGTAGACAGAAAGTTGGTTATAGATGTATAAGAGTGATTTAGATCCATCAGTGTACAATTTTACTCCCCCACCCCCTAGACTGGGATTGTATGCTGTTCCTCTTGTTTCTACATTTGGTCAGGCTGGAGAACAGGAAGATCTGTGATGATGGAGGAAGAAAGTCCTGCTTCGCTCTCATCTGGAAGACATTAAACTCTGACGCACAACTATGTGCTGAATTCCCCGGAGTCACCGTGTTCTCTGCGAGGCAGCACTGGAGACTAAATGAGTATCGGAAGAGTAGTGAGAGGGATGTACAGTTCATAGGAGAGCGCAGGCGTATGGACGGCATGGCAGTGTGTTCACTGTTGGTGCTACTTCGCTCACCTGTCAGTATATACTGTGGCCAGAATTATGTGTATCTCCCTCCAAAATGACCAAGTTCAGGGGTTTCCAGTGAGGGGGACTGTTATATGTACACTATACAAAGAAATTTTAGACATTTGTGCTTTTCCAGCCTTGTATTAACAGTTTGGGTAAGGCCCATTTCTGTTCCAGTATGACTGTTCCCCTGTGTACAAAGCCAGCTCCATAAAGACATGGTTTCACCAGTTTGGTGTAGATGAACGCAAGTGGCCGGCACGGCGCCTTGACCTCAACCCTACTGAATACCTTTTAGAGGAATTGGAACCCCCCATTGTAAGGTCTTCTCATCCAACACAAGTACCTCGTAACAGAGTGTAGGTCCCTTTTACGGGAGGCTCACTCAGCATGTTGCTAGGGAGCCTAGTATGACCACCATTCCAGTTTTCCCAGGCTGTACTTAAAGCCATAGTGGGAGGGGTTGTGGTTGGAGAGTGGAGAAGACCTAGTGTAGGAGGAACAAAAAACAGGAAATCGCCCCGGGGCTTTAAATGAGGTGAATGCGGTTAGCCAGCAACTGATAGAGTAAATGCAGTCTCAAAATGTATTAAAATTGTCATGCAAACATAAACAACATGAATCATAGCCAAGCCACTGAAATGATACATACAGTAAAAAATGTAGTTACACGTATCATGGTATAAAATGTAAATTGCAAAGTACACAGGCATGAAAAGTATCCCAACGCGTTTCGCAAGACCATGCACGCTTCATCCGGGGTAGATGCGTGTGTAGTACATCAAAGGCTTTATCACACTACCAAATACTGAATACCCAGAGGCGGCAGTAATGAGCGTCCGGCTCGGGAGCTGAGGAGGCCAGGCTTGAAAGTATGCTTATGGGAAACAGCCCAGCTATACTGGTAAGAAGGGAGGGAGAAAAAAAAGGGAGGGGGGAGTTACATTCCTCTTTAAAGAGTATGTAAACCCAGCATTTCAAATTCCTGATATGTGCCTGCTGTACCATGTATTAGACATGTATTAGACTGGAACTTCCCCAGGACCAGAAGGTAGAGAAGAGTCTTGAGTTCGGGAAATGATTTCAGATAACCCTGGGCTGTATCATGCAGGTCCACCAAGCTAAGTCTGCTCTGCAGATATAGGTTTACTTGAAGCCCACACTACAGCCCCACCTCACAAATGTTCACCACAGACACACTCCAAAATCTTGTGGAAGGCCTTCCCAAGAAGAGTTAAAAGCACAAAGGGGAAGGGGCAGCTCCATAAAAATGTACTTGAATGGTCAGTGTGATGGTCAGGAGACCACAGACTTTTGGCTATACTGTAAAGTGTAGAAGTAAGGTTGGAACAAAAGTTTGATATTAAATCCTCCCCAAAATCCAAATAGTGTTCTGTACTGCTGGCTATCTGATACTACATATCGCTTTAGTGCATTTTTTAAAGTAGTTCTACACACAAAAGGGTTTTTACCTTGATACATTCCCTGCATTTAGGTAAAACCCTTCCTATGACTGTCCCCCCTCCCAACACTTACCTGCATCCTCTCTCGATTCAGCGCTATACCATCTACTCTCACAAGACACACTGAGAACAGCGGGAGCCATTGACTCCTGCTGCTATTAGTCAAACCCTGTGAGGATGGTGGAATGGCTGACCCGCACTTATGAGAAGGCACTCATAAGAAGAAAGAGCTGTAAGGAACCATAAACCAGGCAGAGACAGAAAATGCAGTTATAATCACACCTTTAATGAAATAGCAAACAATAAAAAAGTTCAGGATTGTAGTCAAAAACAGAAGCCAGGGTTTGGATGCCAGAGTGGGTAATCAGACGAGCCGGGGTCAGGAAGCCAGAAGACAGCATAGTGGGGAGCAAAAACAGGAACAGGTATCAGAAGAGAAGTCAGCCAGGCCAAGTCATACACAGGCAGGAACACACTGGAGATCATAGACAACGCAAGAGCAAGGAGAAAATGAGTAAAACTGTTTAAATAGCCAAAAGAGGCTGGCTGTAAGCTGGACTAATGAGGCAGCTTAATGGTAACTAGCTGAGTCCCTGTGGTAACAACGAGTGGCTGGTAATTAACCGACAGCTGAGCAGCCTCTGTGCACTGAAAGAAAGGAGCTCCATGTAAATAGCATTAGCCCAGCCCTGACAGGAACAGATAACTCCTCTTCTGGAGTCCCCTGTCGGTGCTATGCCACTGCTCTGTGCAATACCACTGCACAGAGCAGGTAAATATAGCTTTTTTTATTTAAAATTTTTTAAAAATTGTTTTTTAAATCACTTTAATGCCCCGTACACACGATCGGACTTTCCGTCAACAAATGTTGCATGTGAGCTTGTTGTCGGAAAGTCCGACCATGTGTATGCTCCATAGAACATTTGCTGTTGGACTTTCCGCCAACAAATGAGAGCAGGTTGTCAAATTTTCTGACAACAGAACTTGTTGTCGGAAATTTTGAGTGTGTGTACACAAGTCTGATGCACAAAAGTCCACGCATGCTTGGAATCAAGCAGAAGAGCCGCACTGGCTATTGAACTTCATTTTTCTCAGCTCATCGTACGTCTTGTACGTCACCGCGTTCTTGACGTTCGGAATTTCCGACAACATTTGTGTGACCGTGTGTATGCAAGACAAGTTTGAGCCAACATCCTTAGGGAAAAAATCCACGGTTTTGTTGTTGGAAAGTCCGATCGTGTGTACGGGGCATAAGGCTTTGTTCACATGTGCGGCCGGGGGAGGGGGGGGGGGTCGATAAACCAAGGTTGTTTTGACAGCCCTTGACCACCCACCTGAACACTGACAGGCAGCCGCTTAGGCCTGTACACATGCTGGGGCTACCATGCTGTGTGCCACAGCAAAAATTAAGCTCCGGGTCTATGAGGCTGCACCGCATCTGCCCTACAACAGCATGCGATGATGCAGTGTTACAGGGTTAAATCAGGTGGTAAGGAGGCAAGTGATGTACCATGGATCCCTTTTCAGAGAGGCTGCCACACATGTGAATGAGCCTGAATTCTTCTCCAGTTCATAAAAGTTTTAGGGCCAATTCTTTCCTATGTAGCTGGTTCACATCTATGTGCTGCAGTTTAGTGTGTAAGAGAAGGGGAAACTTTATGGGCTCATTCACACCTACACATAGAGCTGCAACACACAGGAGCATTTAGAAAATGTGGTCACTGTGAAAGGCGACAAAAACGTAAAAAAGAAAAACAGGGGCGCAATTTAAAGGCAGAGTCCACCTTTTGACAAAAAGTAGTAAATGCAACATTGATCTAATGATTAGGGATGAGTTCAGGCGCGTTTGGATCCTGATCGGAACCTATGTGAGCGAGTCGGCCAGGAAGCTCTCACTGCACTGGTGCAATCATCTGCATCCACAGCTGCGTGTATACAAGAGGAGTGTATTTGTGTGGCTGCAAGGTGGGAAATGCGTCCGCTGTAGGTGATTGGCCCTGCACAGTTGACTGCTTCCCGGCGGGCTCGCTCACATCAGACTAGGACCTGGACATGCCCGAGCTCATCCCCACTAATGATCCCCACTAGAGAGGTACTGCTGTTATGGGGCTGCAGGACGTTCGGCTGGACTCCTACCGTGATGACACCAGCTGCACTGCTGCCAGCTCTATGCTAAGTCCCTCTATGCAGTTCAAGATGGGACATACACAACGCAACTGAGCCAAGCACAGCTGCACCAAATTTAAATAATTACAATTTTGTGAAGGAAGACGCACCCTGCATTTTTGGTAAAGAAGAGGAGTGGTTTAGGTTTTGGAGATGTTGCTAATGCTTCATGTTATACCTTAAAGTGGTTGTAAACCCTTTCATATACCCAGTGAAGTGAACGGCCTCAGGTGAAACACAGAGATTAAACAAATCCTCCTACATACGTTTCACCAGTTTATCTGCAGCCCTCTCTTCTCTACAGCTGACCAAAGTGCCAAATCTATCAAGCTTGTCTGAACTGTCAGAAAAAAGGGGACAGAGAGCTGAAATGACACACTGCACAACTCGGTGAGGGGAGCTCTAAGAGCTGATTGGAGGGAAGGGACATACTCCGCTTCACCCAGGAACAGAGCTGAGATTGTAAATCAACTGGACCTCTCCTGTCACCTTTTTTTCTCTTGGTGTCAGGAAAACTTGTCAGAAGTGATTCATGCTTAGGGCTCTGGATTGAGACACAGAGGGATATGCTTTGTTCATATTTCATGTCTGATGTTTACAACCACTTTAAATGTAGCTCCTAAGCAAGCCCATCTGCTGCTCCCTACATTGGAAATAATAGATTAGATCCAGTTGATGGTGAATTAAATACAGAAAATGGTTAAAGTCTATAGTAATTGACAAAAATTATTTTATTTTTCTGGTTATTTTTACAAGATGGGCAGAAAGTTTATCTATATTGTCTACAAATAGGCAAAACCATGGCAATTCCCAATTCTAATATCAGTTTCTGCGTGTACTGAGCGGCCATGCTAGAAATGGTGGCCTGGCACTGGGTGTGGGAAGAATATCTGCCACCACCACCAACCCCGTCTGTCCCGCTGGCTAAATCCCAGCTGTTGTCTCTTCATCCTCCACCTGATTCTTAAAACTGAGCCCCAGGACATGCAGCTGGTGTGTTCCCAGGTTCCACCTTGCCCCCTCTGGGCCCACAGTAGCCCAGCTTACATACACTGATGCAGGGCCGTTTTTAAGGCAGGGCAAAAGGGGCAGCTGCCCTGGGCCCTGTCATTGTTGTGGGGCCCAAAGCAGCTGCCTCATACTTGCCAACTATCCTGGTTTAAATTCCCTCATCCCTTGAGGTTTCAGTCCCGTGCTGTGTCCCAATATCTCAGTGTGAAGTGCTGCTACTAATGCTGCCCAGCTCTGCCCTATTGTGTACAGATGACTCACCTGCAGACCCTGCGTTTACATGTAAATTACCGGCATTCATATGTAAATAGCAGCAGCATTGATATGTACATCATGCCCCCCTGAGGTCATATCCACAGTAATCTCTAGCAATCAATCAACAAGCAGAAATCATGTGCTGTAACCTCTAGCAACTAATCAGTAAGCCGTAATGTGTGCTGTAACCTCTAGTAACCAGTCAGTGAGCGGTAATGATACACTGTAACCTCTGGCAACCAATCGGAATAGCTGTCTGATCTGATTCAGTAAACTGCTTTTTATTGTATGTCTCAGAGCAGGTGGAGAGCAAAACTGCATGGGGGGGGGGGCCCAGAAAAGTTTTGACCAGGGTCCAATCAATATTAAAGACAGCCCTGCACTGATGTATTATAGGGAAGCTGAAACTGCACCTGATCATGTGACAGGAGGCTGCCACCCATCCTGAAGCCCTGTGAAAAGCCTGCTGACTCTGGCTGCAACAGGTAAATAGAGGGGGTTGTCTTGGTTCAGCCTGGCAGGAATGCATTCACCCTAATCACTGTTAATTTATATAGTAATATATAATATTATTTGTGGTCACTTTGACAGCTGGGTAGGTACGTAGGCACGCAAATGTATTAGCACTGAAATCCAGGGACATTCACGGAGTCAAATTATCCAAACCTGAACATTAGGGTAGCAAGACAGAAAATGGCGTAGTATCTGCATTAGCCTCCCACCATTCCCAGGTCACACCTTGGTAACCACAGGCCAAGAGTCTCAATCTGTGGCCCTCCAGCTATTGACAAACTCCAAGTCCCATGAGGCATTGCAAGGCTGACAGTTACAAGCATGACTCCCTCAGGCAGAGGCATTGTGGGACTTGTAGTTCCACAACAACTGGAGGGCCACCAGTTTGAGGCCCCTGGTCTAAGAACTGCGCAACCAAAATCAGATTGCCCACTTTGCAAAGACAGTGATGATGATCAAACATAACAATGCTGAAATCTTAGCACCGGATATCAATTTTTTGCTGCCGGTCAGAGGGGGGGACATTTCCGAAATATACCGGTACCATTATAGCAAATATTGAGACGCATGTGGCGAGCTCTTAGACACGGTCGTATCATAAAGCACAAATCGGAGCGCCGTCTCCTGCCAGAACGCCAATTAATTTAAACAAGCACTAGAGATCTTCTTATCGGCTAAACAAACATTCCATTGTTTAATTAAATCAGCCCAATTCAATGAGATGAAAGGCGAGGCGGCGATTTCACAGCGAATGGCTGGCGATGGCACGGAGTCGTTTCTGTGCGGAGATGATTCCACGGAGCTGGACGAGCTAATTAGAGCTGCAATTCAGATCTAATTCTGTGCGGAGAGTTTATTGACTCAGCGCCAGAAGTGGATGCGGCTTGTTAGGAGGCGGCAATAAACCGCAGGGGATGTGAGGGGCAAAGTGCAACGTACAGAATGGAGATACAATGTAACCAAATAGACTAGAGGAGCTCCACCTCCAGGACGAGTTCATACAATTGTCTTCTACAGAGGTGACAACACCCCTGACAAGCCGCATCCGTAGACAACCGATTTATACATCTCCTGACAATTATGCCCTTAACCCCATACTGGGCGCAACGCGTCACCTTCAGTGGGAGGAACGTCCCGAGTATGTGGCCATTCTCTGTGTTTGCCACTTTTGGACACTCCCTCTTTTTTTCACCCCTCACTTGCCTCACTGTTACATCACAATGTTATGCATCAAAAAAGGATGAATGGGGACAAAATTAGTGAAGTGGAGAAAAAACAAAAAGGTAAAAAAAATAAAAATAAAAAAAGATTAGGCTGAATACTGACAATAAGAGCCAGCCAAGGAGACAGGACTGTGTGTGACTGCGAGCGCCGAGTACACAGGAGACCCCGGCTCTGTGTAATCCGGCACGTATCAGGCTGCATTAATGGGCAATGGCGAGGATGCATATGGGCACAGATCAGGCTGCATTAATGGGCACAGATCAGGCTGCATTGATGGGCACTGATCAGGCTGCATTGATGGGCATTGATAAGGCTGCATTGATGGGCACTGATCAGGCTACATTGATGGGCACTGATAAAGCTGCATTGATGGGCACTGATAAAGCTGCATTGATGGGCACTGATAAAGCTGCATTGATGGGCACTGATAAGGCTGCATTGATCGGCACTGATCAGGCTGCATTGATGGGCACTGATAAGGCTGCATTGATGGGCACTGATAAAGCTGCATTGATCGGCACTGATAAAGCTGCATTGATCGGCACTGATAAGGCTGCATTGATGGGCACTGATAAAGCTGCATTGATCGGCACTGATAAAGCTGCATTGATCGGCACTGATAAGGCTGCATTGATGGGTACTGATCAGGCTGCATTGATGGGCACTGATAAGGCTGCATTGATGGGCACTGATAAAGCTGCATTGATGGGCACTAATAAGGCTGCATTGATGGGCACTGATAAGGCTGCATTGATGGGCACTGATAAGGCTGCATTGATGGGTACTGACCCTTATTTTGCTTCAAAGTTCTTTATTGAAAATGCAAGTTTTTTCCTGAAACTTCCCTCATAAAATTAAGGTGCGTGTTATACACCGATAAATAGGGTACTTAATTAGCGGTTCTGTTTAATCATAGAAGAAACTAAGAAGAGGAACATTGTATGAAGATTGTGTCCTTGCATGAAGCATGTTGCCAGTGTGTCACCCACCTGCTGGAGGATTTCAGAGCCTGAATCGCCTTTCCTATATACACCATATACAATTACCCTGCCTATGTCCCTGCTCTGTGCCATAGTGGTGCATTGGCAGACAACGCTGGCAACAACAACTTGAGGACCTAAACTGGTTGCCGTATGAGGGTGTCTATTGACATCAGTGTTACCAGTAGTGGTCCTACGACTGGTCCCATGAAAACTGGACATATCCTTGTCTACATGGACGCCATCCCTATGTCAGCCAACCGCGCAATGGCGTCATATGTCGCCAGGAGTCACTGAGTTTCGCTTAATTAGACATCAGTATCTTTATGGTCAGTCAGTAATACTCAGGCCACCACTCTGCACAAACATAATGTACAGAACGCGCAAAGTGACGTCACCTCCCGGCTAATGTACAGAACAGCAGACATGCCGTCATGGAAACCTCTGAACATAAACATTGAGCACAGCCGCCTGATGTGCGGTCACAAAGGTTAATTGTAGTAAGGAATGGTATGAAGGATCGTACAGGAAACCAGCTGGACGCCAATCCCAGCCGACTACTAAGAATGTCGCTGCAGATATGCTGGGAGTTGTAGTCCTTCTACAGCTGGATGTAAACCTGAACTGCAGGCCATTTGGTTAGCTCTGTGAACTGTGTATCATACGCTTTTACCATTTTTAATAAATTGTTTTGTTTTTTTTTTTAAATCTTTTTTCTGTCTTTGTTCCTTCTCAATGCTGCTAATCTCCCACAGCCTCTTTGCACCACTTCATGTTTACATGCCCTCCAATGATGGCTGCAAGGTATTCCTCAGGGTGGATTCCTGATAGTGACAACAGTGGGCCCTGCCTGTGTGATGTGGCCATTTGTAGTGTCCATAGGAATCCTGTATGACAGGGTGATAACACGGGAGCACACTGGGAGAGACAGGAGTGGAGCGTTGTCACACCTTTATGCCCTGTACACACCATCGGAATTTCCGTCAGGAAAAACTTGGATCGTTTTTCTGATGGAATTTTATTTATTTAAGGTACTTATATAGCACCATCAATTTATGCAGTGCTTTACATATATATTGTACATTCACACCAGTCCCTATCCTCAAGGAGCTTACAATCTAAGGTCCCTAACTCACATTCATATACAGGGGCCAATTTAGACAGAAGCCAGTTAACCTACCAGCATGTCTTTGGAGTGTGGGAGGAAACCGGAGTACCCGGATCTCAAATTTTCCGGCAACAAAATCCGTTGTTGGAAATTCTGATCGTGTGTACACAATTCCGACGCACAAAATTCTGCGCATGCTCGGAATCAAGCAGAAAAGCCGCACTGGCTATTGAACTTCATTTTTCTCGGCTCATCGTACATGTTGTTCATCACCACGTTCTTGAGGTTCGGAATTTCCGTCAACATTTGTGCGACCGTGTGTATGCAAAACAAGTTTGAGCCAACATCCGTCTAAAAAAAAACCAAAAGAAAACATGGATTTGGTGGACAGAATGTCCGATCGTGTGTATGCGGCATAAGACTGGGATGCCATTAAAGTTCATGTGGGTGTAAAGGCAGGTGTCACAATACTTTTGACAATATAGTGTACTTTAACAGAGAACACCTAAAGGCAAGTGCCCAAAACACTGATATGAGTATGGGTGTCAGGAGCTCCTAAAGGCTTCTCTATTTCTAGATGGCCGCTATTAAGGTCAGCAACAAGCTCAAACATTGGAAAATATGTCGAGCTGTAAATGGCAGGAATTGGTATATACATCTCTCTGAAGAAGGAAGAGTTTTATCCTTCATCTGACTGTCATTACATGAGAATGAAATGTTTTCATTATGGAGGAGAGCTCGGCGGTCCTGACATTTCTGCTGCCCTAGGCAAGAGCCTACATGGCCTTTCAACAGAGCCAGCATTGAGTATACAATCTACTCCTCTTATTTTTTTACATTGTCATTGTTCATTAAATTTGAAGCTGTGTATTATAAAGGAGAATGATTTCCTACACCATTTCTGCCATGATGAGAATGCTGTGCTGCTCCTTTGTGATATTATCCAGCTTGCGACCTCAGCAGCGCCCTGTCCCTGGAATTCTTCGTCCAGCTATACGCGTGCTGCCTAAAACAAACATGACATCGTGCCGGAGATAATTCCAGACAGATATCTGGGGTTTATTTTTATGTTTATAGTGTTTTTATTCTCAGAATTGTTAATTTATTGGTGTGAATAGACGCTTTATGTCACACGCCTCCAATGGGTAAAGATGATAAATCCTGGAGAAATGTTCCCGGCCAATCATGAGGGTCAGCAAGATGGAATATATCTTAGGACTGGAAACGTGATCTTAGAAAGTTCAGCAACAAAAATCCCCAACTGTCTAGAGAATTGAACCGAGCCAAAGTCCGGAGAGTTCATGGAAGGCGGAGCCACCCCAAATCCCAAAGAGGGAATCTGAAGACGGAGTCACGAATATCTGTGTACTGTAGAAAAGGGCCGGAGAATTGTCCCTTCAAATGTCCCCCATATGAGTCTGAGACCAGAGACCCGTCCCTGGAAATATCCCCTATATGACTCTGGAAACAGAGAGCCGTCCCTGGAAATATCCCCTATATGACTCTGGAAACAGAGACCCGTCCCTGGAAATATCCCCTATATGACTCTGGAAACAGACCCGTCCCTGGAAATATCACCTATATGACCCTAGAAACAGAGACCCGTCCCTGGAAATATCCCCTATATGACTCTGGAAACAGAGACCCATCCTTGGAAATATCCCCTATATGACCCTGGAAACAGAGACCCGTCCCTGGAAATATCCCCTATATGACCCTAGAAACAGAGACCCGTCCCTGGAAATATCCCCTATATGACTCTGGAAACAGACCCGTCCCTGGAAATATCACCTATATGACCCTAGAAACAGAGACCCGTCCCTGGAAATATCCTCTATATTACCCTGGAAACAGAGACCTGTCCCTGGAAATATCCCCTATATCACCTGGAAACAGAGACCCGTCCCTGGAAATATCCCCTATATGACTCTGGAAACAGAGACCCATCCTTGGAAATATCCCCTATATGACCCTGGAAACAGAGACCCGTCCCTGGAAATATCCCCTATATTACCCTGGAAACAGAGACCTGTCCCTGGAAATATCCCCTATATCACCTGGAAACAGAGACCTGTCCCTGGAAATATCCCCTATATGACTCTGGAAACAGAGACCCCTCCTTGGAAATATCCCCTATATGACCCTGGAAACAGAGACCTGTTCCTGGAAATATCCCCTATATGATTATGGAAACAGAGACCTGTTCCTGAAACTATCCCCTATATGACGCTGGAAACAGAGACCGTCCCTGGAAATATCCCCTATATGACTCTGGGACTGGAGAGCTGTCCCTGGAAATATCCCCTATATAACTCTGGAAACAGAGACCCGTCCCTGAAAATATCCCCTATATGACTCTGGAGACAGAGAGCTGTCCTTGAAAATATCCCCTATATGACTCTGGAAACAGAGACCTGTCCCTGAAAATATCCCTTATATGACTATGTAAACAGAGACCCGTCCCTGGAAATATCCTCTATATGACACTGGAAACAGAGAGCTGTCCCTGGAAATATCCCCTATATGACTATGGAAATAGAGACCCCTCCCTGGAAATATCCCCTATATAGCTCTAGAAACAGAAACCCGTCCCTTTGAAATATCCCCTATATGACTCTGGAAACAGAGACCCGTCCCTGGAAATATCCCCTATATGACTCTGGGACTGTAGAGCTGTCCCTGGAAATATCCCCTATATGACTATGAAAACAGAGACCCGTCCCTGGAAATATCCCCTATATGACTCTGGGACTGGAGAGCTGTCCCTGGAAATATCCCCTATATGACCCTGGAAACAGAGACCCGTCCCTGGAAATATCCCCTATATGACTCTGAAAACAGAGAGCTGTCCCTGGAAATATCCCCTATATGACTCTGGAAACAGAAACCCGTCCTTGGAAATATTCCCTATATGACTCTGGGACTGGAGAGCTGTCCCTGGAAATATCCCCTATATGACCCTGGAAACAGAGACCCGTCCCTGGAAATATCCCCTATATTACCCTGGAAACAGAGACCTGTCCCTGGAAATATCCCCTATATGACTCTGGAAACAGAGACCCGTCCCTGGAAATATCCCCTTTATCACCCTGGAAACAGAGACCCATCCCTGGAAATATCCCCTTTATTACCCTGGAAACAGAGACCCGTCCCTGGAAATGTCCCCTATATCACCCTGCAAACAGAGACCCGTCCCTGGAAATGTCCCCTATATCACCCTGGAAACAGAGACCTGTCCCTGGAAATATCCCCTATATGACCCTGGAAACAGAGACCCGTCCCTGGAAATATCACCTATATGACTCTGGAAACAGAGACCCGTCCCTGGAAATATCCCCTATATGACTCTGGAAACAGACCCGTCCCTGGAAATATCACCTATATGACCCTGAAAACAGAGACCCGTCCCTGGAAATATCCCCTATATGACTCTGGAAACAGAGACCCATCCCTGGAAATATCCCCTATATGACCCTGGAAACAGAGACCCATCCCTGGAAATATCCCCTATATTACCCTGGAAACAGAGACCTGTCCCTGGAAATATCCCCTATATCACCTGGAAACAGAGACCTGTCCCTGGAAATATCCCCTATATGACTCTGGAAACAGAGACCCGTCCTTGGAAATATCCCCTATATGACCCTGGAAACAGAGACCCGTCCCTGTAAATATCCCCCTTATCACCCTGAAAACAGAGACCCATCCCTGGAAATATCCCCTTTATCACCCTGGAAACAGAGACCCGTCCCTGGAAATGTCCCCTATATGACTATGGAAACAGAGACCTGTTCCTGAAACTATCCCCTATATGACTCTGGAAACAGAGACCCATCCCTGGAAATATCCCCTTTATTACCCTGGAAACAGAGACCCGTCCCTGGAAATGTCCCCTATATCACCCTGGAAACAGAGACCCGTCCCTGGAAATGTCCCCTATATCACCCTGGAAACAGAGACCTGTCCCTGGAAATATCCCCTATATGACCCTGGAAACAGAGACCCGTCCCTGGAAATATCACCTATATGACTCTGGAAACAGAGACCCGTCCCTGGAAATGTCCCCTATATCACCCTGGAAACAGAGACCTGTCCCTGGAAATATCCCCTATATGACTATGGAAACAGAGACCTGTTCCTGGAAATATCCCCTATATGACTATGGAAACAGAGACCTGTTCCTGAAACTATCCCCTATATGACTCTGGAAACAGAGACCCATCCCTGGAAATATCCCCTTTATTACCCTGGAAACAGAGACCCGTCCCTGGAAATGTCCCCTATATCACCCTGGAAACAGAGACCCGTCCCTGGAAATGTCCCCTATATCACCCTGGAAACAGAGACCTGTCCCTGGAAATATCCCCTATATGACCCTGGAAACAGAGACCCGTCCCTGGAAATATCACCTATATGACTCTGGAAACAGAGACCCGTCCCTGGAAATGTCCCCTATATCACCCTGGAAACAGAGACCCGTCCCTGGAAATGTCCCCTATATCACCCTGGAAACAGAGACCCGTCCCTGGAAATGTCCCCTATATCACCCTGGAAACAGAGACCTGTCCCTGGAAATATCCCCTATATGACTATGGAAACAGAGACCTGTTCCTGGAAATATCCCCTATATGACTATGGAAACAGAGACCTGTTCCTGAAACTATCCCCTATATGACTCTGGAAACAGAGACCCATCCCTGGAAATATCCCCTTTATTACCCTGGAAACAGAGACCCGTCCCTGGAAATGTCCCCTATATCACCCTGGAAACAGAGACCCGTCCCTGGAAATGTCCCCTATATCACCCTGGAAACAGAGACCTGTCCCTGGAAATATCCCCTATATGACCCTGGAAACAGAGACCCGTCCCTGGAAATATCACCTATATGACTCTGGAAACAGAGACCCGTCCCTGGAAATATCCCCTATATGACTCTGGAAACAGACCCGTCCCTGGAAATATCACCTATATGACCCTGAAAACAGAGACCCGTCCCTGGAAATATCCCCTATATGACTCTGGAAACAGAGACCCATCCCTGGAAATATCCCCTATATGACCCTGGAAACAGAGACCCATCCCTGGAAATATCCCCTATATTACCCTGGAAACACAGACCTGTCCCTGGAAATATCCCCTATATCACCTGGAAACAGAGACCTGTCCCTGGAAATATCCCCTATATGACTCTGGAAACAGAGACCCGTCCTTGGAAATATCCCCTATATGACCCTGGAAACAGAGACCCGTCCCTGTAAATATCCCCCTTATCACCCTGAAAACAGAGACCCATCCCTGGAAATATCCCCTTTATCACCCTGGAAACAGAGACCCGTCCCTGGAAATGTCCCCTATATCACCCTGGAAACAGAGACCCGTCCCTGGAAATGTCCCCTATATCACCCTGGAAACAGAGACCTGTCCCTGGAAATATCCCCTATATGACTATGGAAACAGAGACCTGTTCCTGGAAATATCCCCTATATGACTATGGAAACAGAGACCTGTTCCTGAAACTATCCCCTATATGACTCTGGAAACAGAGACCCGTCCCTGGAAATATCCCCTATATGACTCTGGGACTGGAGAGCTGTCCCTGGAAATATCCCCTATATAACTCTGGAAACAGAGACCCGTCCCTGGAAATATCCCCTATATGACTCTGGAGACAGAGAGCTGTCCTTGAAAATATCCCTTATATGACTCTGGAAACAGAGACCTGTCCCTGGAAATATCCCCTATATAACTCTAGAAACAGAAACCCGTCCCTTTGAAATATCCCCTATATGACTCTGGGACTGGAGAGCTGTCCCTGGAAATATCCCCTATATGACTCTGGAAACAGAGACCCGTCCCTGGAAATATCCCCTATATGACTCTGGGACTATAGAGCTGTCCCTGGAAATATCCCCTATTTGACTCTGGAAACAGAGACCCATCCCTGGAAATATCCCCTATATGACTCTGAAAACAGAGAGCTGTCCCTGGAAATATCCCCTATATGACTCGGGAAACAGAAACCCGTCCTTGGAAATATCCCCTATATGACTCTGGGACTGGAGAGCTGTCCCTGGAAATATCCCCTATATGACTATGAAAACAGAGACCCGTACCTGGAAATATCCCCTATATGACTCTGGAAACAGAGACCAGTCCTTGGAAATATCCCCTATATGACTCTGGAAACAGAGACCCGTCCCTGGAAATATCCCCTATATGACTCTGGAAACAGAGACCCGTCCTTGGAAATATCCCCTATATGACCCTGGAAACAGAGACCCGTCCCTGGAAATATCCCCTATATGACCCTGGAGACCGAGACCCGTCCCCGGAAATATCCCCTATATCACCCTGGAAATAGAGACCCGTCCCTGGAAATATCCCCTATATGACCCTGGAAACTGAGACCCGTTCCAGGAAATATCCCCTATATGACACTGGAAACAGAGACCTGTTCCTGGAAATATCCCCTATATGACTATGGAAACAGAGACCTGTTCCTGAAACTATCCCCTATATGACTCTGGAAACAGAGACCGTCCCTGGAAATATCCCCTACATGACTCTGGGACTGGAGAGCTGTCCCTGAAAATATCCCCTATATGACTCTGGAGACAGAGAGCTGTCCTTGAAAATATCCCCTATATGACTCTGGAAACAGAGACCTGTCCCTGAAAATATCCCCTATATGACTATGTAAACAGAGACCCGTCCCTGGAAATATCCCCTATATGACACTGGAAACAGAGAGCTGTCCCTGGAAATATCCCCTATATGACTATGGAAATAGAGACCCGTCCCTGGAAATATCCCCTATATAACTCTAGAAACAGAAACCCGTCCCTTTGAAATATCCCCTATATGACTCTGGAAACAGAGACCCTTCCCTGGAAATATCCCCTATATGACTCTGGGACTGTAGAGCTGTCCCTGGAAATATCCCCTATATGACTATGAAAACAGAGACCCGTTCCTGGAAATATCCCCTATATGACTCTGGGACTGGAGAGCTGTCCCTGGAAATATCCCCTATATGACTATGGAAACAGAGACCTGTTCCTGGAAATATCACCTATATCACTCTGGAAACAGAGACCCGTCCCTGGAAATATCCCCTATATGACTCTGGGACTGGAGAGCTGTCCCTGGAAATATCCCCTATATGACCCTGGAAACAGAGACCCGTCCCTGGAAATATCCCCTATATGACTCTGAAAACAGAGAGCTGTCCCTGGAAATATCCCCTATATGACTCTGGAAACAGAAACCCGTCCTTGGAAATATCCCCTATATGACTCTGGGACTGGAGAGCTGTCCCTGGAAATATCCCCTATATGACTATGAAAACAGAGACCCGTTCCTGGAAATATCCCCTATAATAACTCTGGAAACAGAGACCTGTCCCTGGAAATATCCCCTATATGACTATGTAAACAGAAACCTGTCCCTGGAAATATCCCCTATATGACTATGGATACAGTGACCCGTTCCTGGAAATATCCCCTATATAACTCTGGAAACAGAGAGCTGTCCTTGAAAATATCCCCTATATGACTCTGGAAACAGAGACCTGTCCCTGGAAATATCCCATATATGACTATGGAAACAGAGACCCATCCTTGGAAATATCCCCTATATGATCCTGGGACTGGAGAGCTGTCCCTGGAAATATCTCCTATATGACTATGGAAACAGAGACCTGTTCCTGGAAATATTCCCTATATGACTTTGTAAACAGAGACCCGTCTTTGGAAATATCCCCTATATGATTCTGGAAACAGAGAGCTGTCCTTGAAAATATCCCCTATATGACTCTGAAAACAGAGAGCTGTCCCTGGAAATATCCCCTATATGACTATGGAAACAGAGACCTGTCCTTGGAAATATCCACTATATGATCCTGGGACTGGAGAGCTGTCCCTGGAAATATCCCCTATATGACTCTGAAAACAGAGAGCTGTCCTTGGAAATATCCCCTATATGACTCTGAAAACAGAGAGCTGTCCCTGGAAATATCCCCTATATGACTATGTAAACAGAGACCCGTCCCTGGAAATATCCCCTATATGACTCTGGGACTGGAGAGCTGTCCCTGGAAATATCCCCTATATGACTATGGAAACAGAGACCCGTTCCTGGAGATATCCCCTATATAACTCTAGAAACAGAGACCCGTCCCTGGAAATATCCCCTATATGACTCTGGGACTGGAGAGCTGTCCCTGGAAATATCCCCTATATGACTTTGTAAACAGAGACCCGTTCCTGGAAATATCCCCTATATGACTCTGGAAACCGAGATCCGTCCCTGGAAATATCCCCTATATGACTCTGGAAACAGAGACCCGTCCTTGGAAATATCCCCTATATGACTCTGGAAACAGAGACCCGTCCCTGGAATTATCCCCTATATGACTCTGGGACTGGAGAGCTGTCCCTGGAAATATCCCCTATATGACTCTGGGACTGTAGAGCTGTCCCTGGAAATATCCCCTATATGACTCTGGAAACAGAGACCCGTCCCTTGAAACATCCCCTATATGACCCTGGAAACAGAGACCCGTCCCTGGAAATATCCCCTATATGACCCTGGAAACAGAAACCCGTCCTTGGAAATATCCCCTATATGACTCTGGGACTGGAGAGCTGTCCCTGGAAATATCCCCTATATGACTATGAAAACAGAGACCCGTTCCTGGAAATATCCCCTATAATAACTCTGGAAACAGAGACCAGTCCCTGGAAATATCCCCTATATGACCCTGGAAACAGAGACCTGTCCCTGGAAATATCCCCTATATGACTATGTAAACAGAAACCTGTCCCTGGAAATATCCCCTATATGACTATGGATACAGTGACCCGTTCCTGGAAATATCCCCTATATAACTCTGGAAACAGAGAGCTGTCCTTGAAAATATCCCCTATATGACTCTGGAAACAGAGACCTGTCCCTGGAAATATCCCCTATATGACTATGGAAACAGAGACCCATCCTTGGAAATATCCCCTATATGATCCTGGGACTGGAGAGCTGTCCCTGGAAATATCTCCTATATGACTATGGAAACAGAGACCTGTTCCTGGAAATATTCCCTATATGACTTTGTAAACAGAGACCCGTCCTTGGAAATATCCCCTATATGATTCTGGAAACAGAGAGCTGTCCCTGGAAATATCCCCTATATGACTATGGAAACAGAGACCTGTCCTTGGAAATATCCACTATATGATCCTGGGACTGGAGAGCTGTCCCTGGAAATATCCCCTATATGACTCTGAAAACAGAGAGCTGTCCTTGGAAATATCCCCTATATGACTATGTAAACAGAGACCCGTCCCTGGAAATATCCCCTATATGACTCTGGGACTGGAGAGCTGTCCCTGGAAATATCCCCTATATGACTATGGAAACAGAGACCCGTTCCTGGAGATATCCCCTATATAACTCTAGAAACAGAGACCCGTCCCTGGAAATATCCCCTATATGACTCTGGGACTGGAGAGCTGTCCCTGGAAATATCCCCTATATGACTTTGTAAACAGAGACCCGTTCCTGGAAATATCCCCTATATGACTCTGGAAACCGAGATCCGTCCCTGGAAATATCCCCTATATGACTCTGGAAACAGAGACCCGTCCTTGGAAATATCCCCTATATGACTCTGGAAACAGAGACCCGTCCCTGGAATTATCCCCTATATGACTCTGGGACTGGAGAGCTGTCCCTGGAAATATCCCCTATATGACTCTGGGACTGTAGAGCTGTCCCTGGAAATATCCCCTATATGACTCTGGAAACAGAGACCCGTCCCTTGAAACATCCCCTATATGACCCTGGAAACAGAGACCCGTCCCTGGAAATATCCCCTATATGACCCTGGAAACAGAGACCCGTCCCTGGAAATATCCCCTATATGACTCTGGAAACAGAGAGCCGTCCCTGGAAATATCCCCTATATGACTCTGGAAACAGAGACCCGTCCCTGGAAATATCCCCTATATGACTCTGGAAACGGAGAGCTGTCCCTGGAAATATCCCCTATATGACTCGGGGACTGGAGAGCTGTCCCTGGAAATATCCCCTATATGACTCGGGGACTGGAGAGCTGTCCCTGGAAATATCCCCTATATGACTCTGGAAACAGAGACCCGTCCCTGGAAATATCCCCTATATGACTCTGGAACTGGAAAGCTGTCCCTGGAAATAGTCTTGTCGATATTCCTATCGCACACCTTCCTGGAAACAGCTCATCTGTAATGGGTGCTGCAGCGATTACCAGCTGGATACTGGAAACACAAAGTTAATGTACATATTCGGCAGCACACAGGAATCTTCAGTTATCGTCCAAAAGTTTTTATTGCAGAAAGATCACATGACAAAGACAAGTGCAATGTTGTGAAGCCACGCAGGACCCCTTCATCAGGCATGTGATGATGTGATCTTTCTGCAATAAAAACGCTTGGACGATAACTGAAGATTCCTGGTGTGATGGCGAATACGTACCATGTCCCTGGAAATGTCCCCTATGTGGTGCCATCACTGATCTCACCATGAAACTGATCACTCCCCATTACCATTCACTTCATGATAAAGTGTATCAAAAGACAAACATTTGTTGCCTTAGATGGGGTGGTAAGGGCTTAGAGGACCTATGTAGAGACAAAATGTTTATTTTAGTTTTGGGTAAAGTGTGGAAGGGTTTGACCCTCTGTTAGGATTTTATTGCTGTTTGTGTCCTCCCTGGGGAGATTCGCTATTTGTTTTATGCCCTGTACACATGATCACACATTCCGACAACAAAATCCATGGATTTTTTCTGATGGATGTTGGCTCAAACTTGTCTTGCATACACACGGTCACACAAATCTTGTTGGAAATTCCGAACGTCAAGAACGCGGTGACGTACAACACGTACGACGAGCCGAGGAAATGAAGTTCAATAGCCAGTGCGACTCTTCTGCTTGATTCCGAGCATGCGTGGAATTTTGTGCGTCAGAATTGTGTACACACGATCGGAATTTACGACAACGGATTTTGTTGTCGGAAAATTTGAGATCCAGATCTCAAATTTTGTGTGACCGAAATTCCGATGGAAAATGTCCGATGGAGCCTACACAAGGTCGGAATTTCCGACAACAAGCTCCCATCAAACATTTTCCGTCTGAAAATCTGACCGTGTGTACGCGTCATTAGTGTTACGGAGACACAAAGTGACTGGAAATTAAAAATTTGAGGTTGTCATTGTGGTTACCATGGACTATTGAGGGAGAAATATGGTAGGGTGTGGGTAACCGAACATGGAGTGAAATGGTCACATGGCTAGGATTCTTGGAGGGTTTCTGAAGAAACCACCACAAATAAAGGGGTGCATTCAAACGAATCAGTCACAACCAGCCTTATGAAAGACTGCGGGTCCGCCGCAATTGTCGTGCTATAATTCGCGCTGCAATCGAGGCAATCCGCTTTGCGGGAAGCATGTTGCCCAAAAAAAGTTCAGGAGCTACTTTGGGGCGATATGCATTCTGAGATGCGGATTGCCACGATTGCAGCACTAATTATCGCACGACAATCGCGGCAGACTCGCACCTGCGATTTGAGGTGTCATTCAAATGAATGGCATCTCAAATGCAAGTCTCGCGATTTGTCATTCACACATCAGCACTGTCAAATCGCGGGCAGATTTGCAGTAAATTTGCCCGCGATTCAAATCACTGTAGTGTGAATGCAGCCTTACAGAAAAAAATTTAAAATGAACTAACCCGGACACCCTCCTCACCCCTCTGTACTTACCTCTGGGGGTGCAGAGCTGTCAGCGTGCCCCCTTCAGCAGCTCCAGTGGTCCGAGGATTTGAAAGCCCCATGATTCTATCTCTTCTCCGTCAGCACTTCCAGGACAGAACAAATGGATTCTGATTGGTCAGCGCCCACACATCTGGGCTTCCAGGAGAGTGCTGACCCGTGATACTGGTACTCCAACAATGCTTTAAGGTATTTTGTGGAAAGATTTGCATTAAAGTGGAACGTCACTCTTCCAATCAACACTGATTATTTTTAATCCTCATGCTGATAGCATTAGTATATATATATATATATATATATATATATATATATATATATATATATATATATATATATATATATATATATATATATATAGGAAAGTATGTCACAGGTATTTGTTTTAAACTTGTTTTTTTCCTTTTTTGCATTTCTTTAGTTACTTCCTGGTTTCTTGCCTAGGCAAATGAATTCATAGATCCCAGGAGTCTTCAGTAGAGTTGGAGGGGTTTTCTCAGCTAAACACCCCCTCATGCATGCATGATTGAGCTAAGGGCAGATGGATTTCAGGAAGTAAATGCTACATGAATCATTTGAGGGTGTTTTTCAAAGTGAATTCGCAACAAAGTAAAACATAGAAACATGGATGGATTGGGAAATTTGCTTTGAATATTAAAAATGAATTAAATAGTGTTTTGGGTTTGTGGTGCTCAGATGCAGTGAAGATCCGCTTTAAACTCAAATTTTCATACAGAAGTCGGAAAATGACAGAACTAGAGGAAAATCTTGTGCTGCTATAGATGGCGCTGCCACTAATCTTCACCCGCCGACCACCATCAAACCGACGGACTGCTGAAACACTGTGGATGTTTATTGTTTGGTGTTGTTGGCTGCAGCTCTGTAGCTCAGTTTC
Source organism: Lithobates clamitans (assembly GCA_037952925.1). Lineage (NCBI taxonomy): Eukaryota > Metazoa > Chordata > Amphibia > Anura > Ranidae > Lithobates > Lithobates clamitans. Next base: position 465,518 of record JBBGZY010002199.1, read on the forward strand.
TCCAAGGCGAGGATGTTACACGCCGTTCACCGCAGCACAGAAGGGGCCTCGTGTCTCACAAACATGTTACATTAAACACACACGCAGCCGCCACCAGATCCATGTGGAAAGTTGGGCGGCAGCCCAGGAAGACGATTCTTTGTAGAGGGTCATTAAGGACAGGGCAGAAACATTGCACAAATAATAAAGGAAAAATCACCTAAGAGAGCAGCCAATCCCACCCGCCGAGGCCAAGATGTTACAGAGAGCGGCAACGCGCCAAATCTAAAAACAAAACAAAGCCGCAGCACATACACTTCTCATCAAACGCTGCGCAATGCGACCAGGAACAGCCGCCAGAGCGCAGGATACAGAACCGGATCCGACCAGTCATCGAGTGACGGGAATGTTGGGAACTGAGCAACAATCCGCCAACCGCAAATAAAAATCTACTTTTGTTGCGAAAATCAATCTTCGAAGAATATCCATCTCCAATAAAACAATCCCCCATCTGGCAGGCCAACTGCTCTTACGTAAGCAGACAAACCGATGTAAACTCACCTAGCTAGGCGATAATTCGAGACAATGGGGTTGATTTACTAAAGGCAAATAGACTGTTCACTTTGCAAGTGCAAGGGCTTAGAGCTTAGTAAAAACGTGGTGAAGCTTCACTTTGCAGAGAAAATGCCCAATCACCATCAGCAGAGATTCACAGAGATTCACCAAGCTCTGGGGATAATTCCCTTGCAGAGTGGACATTGGTAAATCAACTCCAATAAGACAACAAGGAGATCATTTAAGACAACTCGCTGATTACTAGAGATAACTAGGTAAAAATTAGAGACAACTAATAAGTTATTAGGAGACAACCAAAGACAACAAGGCGAAAACTAGAAATTCGTAGGCAACAACTGTGGACAACTGAAGGAAATCGAAGAGATAACCAAAGGATAACTAAGCGATAATACAAGACAGCTAGAAGGTGACTGGAGACAACCAGAAGAAAATTAAGGATAACTAGCAGATACCTAATCGGTAACCAGTGTAAACTAGATTATTAAGAGATACTGTAACTAGCAGATAAATTGAAATGTCTAGAGCCGAACTAGAGGCAACAAGGAAATAACTAGCAAAAAAACTAAAAGATAACTAGAGAAAACCAAAAGTAATCTAGAGAAAACTAACAGACAACTTAGGTGTATTCGGAGACAGCTAGGAGAGTAACTAGAAATACCTAGGTAATAACTAGATAAATAGGCGATAACTAGGTAAAATTTAAGAAAACTAACAGATAACTAGGGGATAAGCAAAGATATCTAGGAGAAAACTAGAAATGGCTAAGCAATAATTAGGGACAAGCAAAAAAAAACAAGGAGATACCTAGGGGATAGTAAGGCGATAACCAAAGACAACTAGAAAATAACTAGATAAATTGAGACAACCAGAGAAACTAGAGGTAACTAGCAGATAACTTAGTGATATCCAAAAAAACTAGGAGATTACTAGGAGACAACTAGAAATAAATAGGAGATTACTAAGAGATAACTAGAAATAATTAGGAGATTACTAAGAGATAACTAGAAATAAATAGGAGATTACTAAAAGATAACTAGTAATAAGCAGGAGATTATTAGGTGATAACTAGAAATAAATAGGAGTTTACTAAGAGATAACTAGAAATAATTAGGAGATTACTAAGAGATAACTAGAAAAAAATAGGAAATTACTAGGAGATAACTAGAAATAAATAGGAAGTTACTAGGAGATAACTAGAAATAAATAAATAGGAGATTACTAGGAGATAACTAGAAATAAATAAATAGGAGATTACTACGCGATAACTAGAAATAACTAGGAGATTACTAAGAGATAACTAGAAATAAATTAGAGATTGTTAGGACATAACTAGAAATAAATAGGAGATTACTAGGAGATAACTAGAAACAAAAAGGCGATCACTAAGAGATAACTAGGAGATTACTAAAAGATAACTAGAAATAAATAGGAGATTACTAGGAGATAACTAGGAGATTACTAAGAGATAACTAGGAGATTACCAGGAGATAACGAGAAATAACTAGGAGATTACTAAGAGATAACTAGAAATAACTAGGAGATTACCAGGAGATAGCTAGAAATAAATAGGAGATTGCTAAGAGATAACTAGAAATAAATAGATTACTAGGAGATAACTATAAACAAATAGGAGATTACTAAGAGATAGCTAGAAATAAATAGGAGATTACTAAGAGATAGCTAGAAATAAATAGGAGATTACTAAGAGATAGCTAGAAATAAATAGGAGATTACTAAGAGATAGCTAGAAATAAATAGAGATTACTATGAGATAACTATAAACAAATAGGAGATTACTAAGAGATAGCTAGAAATAAATAGAGATTACTAGGAGATAACTATAAACAAATAGGAGATTACTAAGAGATAGCTAGAAATAAATAGGAGATTACTAAGAGATAGCTAGAAATAAATAGAGATTACTAGGAGATAACTATAAACAAATAGGAGATTACTAAGAGATAGCTAGAAATAAATAGAGATTACTAGGAGATAACTATAAACAAATAGGAGATTACTAAGAGATAGCTAGAAATAACTAGGAGATTACTAGGAGATAACTAGAAATAAATAGGAGATTACTAGGAGATAACTAGAAATAAATAGGAGATTACTAGGAGATAACTGGAAATAACTTGGTGATAACTATAAAGATAACTAGAAAAAGTAGGTAATAGACAGAGCTGCAAGTAAGGATTATTTTCATAATCAATTAGTTATCTGATTATTGTTTCGATTAATTGGATAAAAACCTCAAAGCAAGTGTGGTGTATAATTTAGTTAATACTGTATGTAATGTTTCAAAAATAAATTCTTGAATATATATATATATATATGCAGTGGCAAATAAAAATAACCAGCTTTTATGGTTAGGGAACAACATATCTAATCCACTATAACAAACAGAAGAGATATACATCTAAGGGCCACTTTATTAGGTACACCTTGCTAGTACCAGGTTGGACCCCCTTTTGCCTTCAGAACTGCCCTAATTATGGCATAGATTCAACAAGGCGAGTGCTCACCGGCCACTTTATTAGGTACAACTGTGGAACTGCTTGGTAACACAAATTGCTAACAAAAAGAAAATTAAGAAAAAAATAAGAAAAATGTTGCCTGGTCTGATGAGTCTCGATTTTAGCTGTGACATTCAGATTGTAGGGTCAGAATTTGGTGTAAACAACACGATGGTATGGATCCATCCTGCCTTGTATCAGCGGTTCAGGCTGTTAGTGGTGGTGTAATGGTGTGGGGGATATTTTCTTGGCATGCTTTGGGCCCCTTGGTACCAACTGAGTATCATTATAACACCACGCCCTACCCGAGTATTGTGGCTGACCATGTCCATCCCTTTATGACTACAGTGTACCCATCTTCTGATGGATACTTCCAGCAGGATAATGCACCATGTCACAAAGATCAAATCATCTCACCACTAGTTTCTTGACCATGACAATGAGGTCACTGTACTCCAATGGTCTCCACAGTCACCAGATCTCAATGCAATAGAGCACCTTTGGGATGTGGTGGAACGAGAGATTTGCATTATATATGTGCAGCCGACAAATCTGCAGCAACTAGGTAATGTTTGCAACACCTTGTTGAAGCTATGCAATGCAGAATTAAGGCAGTTCTGAGAGGAAAAAGGGGGTCCAACCCGGTACTAGCAAGGTGTACCTAATAAAGTGGCCGGTGAGTGTTTATATATATATATTTTGCATAGATATAATAACTTTGAAGATAATGCACAATACTAGTAAACGTTTACTTTAAATGTAATTGTAATGCCTTCTATTACTACCAGTCTATCAGCCTCCACCTTCTCTGGGTTCAGATACTGATCTTCCCAGCACAGAGCCCTGTGTGATTGTAAACATTGGATTTTTTTTTACTAACAAACATGTTATACTTACCTGCTCTGTGCCATGCTTTTGCACAGAGCAGCCCCCCTCCTCTTCTGAGGTCCCCTGCTGGCGCTTTTGGCTCTTCCTGCTTTCAGGATGCCCCCACAGCAAGCCACAAAGTATAGTATAGAGTATATAGTTCCCATATAGCAAGGTAAAAAAAAACTTCTGCCTTTAGAATGACTTTAAAATGAATCACTTCTGACACATTTTCCTGACACCAGGACAAAAAAAGGTGACAGGGGAGGGGCCTCCAGCACACAGTTTGTGACTGACAGCCTCAGCTCTGTTCCTGTGTGAAGGGGCTGTGTTCATTCCCTCCAATCAGCTCTCAGAACTCTCCTCGCTAAGCTCTGTAGAGTGAATTTTCAGCTCCCCACCCCCTGCTTTCTGACAACCTAGACAAGCTTTATAAATTCTGGACTTTGAACAGCTTTAGAGAAGAGAAGACTGCAAATAAACAGGTACAACTTATGTAGGAGGATTTGTTTCATCTCTGTGTATGACCTGAGGCCAGTCACTTC